>PVIH01001442.1:0-198651 GCA_004025045.1 Sigmodon hispidus
TGTAGAGTGCCTTTGGTAGAATTGCCATTTTTACTATGTTGATCCTACCGATCCAGGAACATGGGAGAGCTTTCCATTTTCTGATATCCTCTTCAATTTCTTTCTTCAATGATTTAAAATTTTTGTCAAATAGGTCTGTTACTTCTTTGGTTATAGTTACTCCAAGGTATTTAATACTGTTTGCAGCTAATATGAAGGGAAAAAAAATTAAATTTATGTTTGAGATCAAAAAAAAAAGTCATCAGATGGATCCACATTGCTACAGTAATATAAAAATTATATATAAGCCACTATCATATAAACTAAATAATTCAAATAATAATTTTACTAATATGCATAGAGATGAGTAATTTAAAGTTATAAAATGGGAGTTAAAGTGAAAACAACACAAATATATTATTTTTTCTGATTTTTTAATTCTTCTCTACAATCAAAGTTAGATTGCTATAACCAAAAGACATATCTTATAAGAATCACGGCAACTATAAGACACAGACTCTTTATAGACACATATAATCTAGTAACCAAAAAGTCAAAGTATCCAGATCTCTTTATAGTTGTATAAGTGCATATTTATGTAAGTGAATACAAGCAACTGTATTTTGCAAAGGAATTTAATCTGATTTTCATTATTTATCTGGTCTAATTATATTTGATATGAGTTACTGTTCTTATAAATTATATAATGTATTTAGCTATTTACTGATCTCTAATACCTTTGATTTGGTAAAAAATGAACATGTTGATATGTTAAGTTTCCTCCTAAATATAATTATTTCTCAAAATATAAAAAAAAAATAAAGAAATCTCATGCTGACTCTGCTAGATAACTTGTTAATCCCCTTCTATATAGACAGTAAGGCTTAGAGGTGAGTGTGTTATACAATATAACTAGCAAAAGTTAACAAACTAGGTCAAAATACAGGTTTGTAAGATTTTCAAAACTTCATACACAGAGCCAGTAGGCAATACTCCTTCTCCTAATAGAATAAGTTTGCATATGTAAACCATTCAGCATGCTCTAGAGAGAAAGTGAGATGTTCATTAGATTTTCTTGCCCCCAGTGAACCTTTCAACATTCTCTGAATAGCCACTCACTGTTCTGTGTTTTCAAAGGCTGGGTATAGATGTGGGTGCTAGGAAACAAAAGCAATTTTATTTTTATCCTGATTTTTTTCTGCCCACCCCCATGCCTACACTGGGTTGCCATTCTTCCTTTTGAAGAACCTATTCTGCACAAGCCAGGTTATAAAACCTATTATATATTTTTCCCCTTTGACATGGCCTTTACACAAAGGCAGAAGTTTTATCAGATTCATCTTGATACTTTAAGAATTCCCCATACTCTGTAGGGACACAAAAACAACTCAAAGAATAAGCTGATAAGTAGAGAAATGCCTGGCATTTAGATGCCCTGACTGCATCCCTTTCTCCTGCATTCACTTAATAGCAGCATGCTTTCAATACCCTAATTCAAGATGTATACCCTGCGGATTCAATTTTAAAGCAGGACATAATCAATCAGTATAAAACATTTTTATAACTGGAGCAACTTTTAGTTTAGATTATGTGAGCCAGCAAATCCCAGAGGATACAACCAAAATATCTTTCATTTAGCTGGTGCTTTTCACCTTTAGTTTTCACTACTGATGCTGCAGGAACAAAGTTCTTCATCTCCTTTGATTCGTGGAGAAAATAAGGCATCGAAAGAGGAAATGTCTTGCCAGGGCTGCTTACCAGAGTCTCCGCTTCTCTCTCATTAGTGATAGCCTTCTTGCTATGTTATGCCTACAAAAGAATTCTAAATATAGTCATACAAATAAATCTTATTTCAGCTGAAAACCTAGATACATTAAGAGAAGGTAGAAATGAATCAATTCCTAAATCTCATGAATGTTATCGGAGAATCCAAGGTTTCCTTTTACAAGTTTTTACTCTTGTTAATAAAAAGAACTGTAAAACATGCTCAGACGGAAGCCTAAGGACCATTTTATTAGACTTTGAGGAAGGTAACAAAAGACAAGCAAGCTGTAAATCCTGGCAGCTGTCAGGAGGAAGAAGATAAAGAAAAATCATATCTTTTTAAATTGGTCATGTACATGGTTCTGCATTTGTGAAACTCGGGAAAAGCACCTTCAGAGAAACACCCAGAAGCCTAAGAGTAGAGAAAACATACTTAAATTTTGGCCAATATCTGAAAAAAGGCGAGAGGACAAATCATGCTTATTACCAAGCTTCAAATATGAGTTCAGAGGTCACCCCAAGCAGACAAAGGATCACATTGGGGACTCATTGTTAGAAACAGAAATAGAGATTGTTAAAAAAGGAAAAGTAATTCCAAGAATAGGAAAGAACAGGAGCTAGTGAGCTACATATCAGTTGTTCGCCACGGGTCAGGTGGGCAAGGGAGGTGGAGGGTGTCTATGGCCAGCTCTTGACCTGAAGGCTTCTGGTATTATTCTGCTTTCAGGCTGAGTACATGGAGTTTCTTGATGAAGCCAGGGTACATCCAGGTTTGACATCTTTCCTATGTTAATATCCATGCTATGGTCTCCAACCTCTACTCACCAGTCACACAGTAAGTTTACAACTGAAATCACTTCTTTCTTTTTTGTGTGTGTACGTTTAGGGGACAGATCCTTCTCTTACTTTTGTCAGATAAATTTACTACAGAAGAGAGATTCCTCAGACAGAAGGAACATGACTGCCTAGAACTTACGGAGACTGAGACCAAGTCAGTAGCTAGTCTTACAGGGTAGTAATTTAATAACAAAGACAACAAATTAAGCCTCAGTTTGTTTAAAAACATACAAATTCTAAATCTCCACAAAATATTGACCTAATTGTTTGTATTTTTACTTAGTTACACCTACACTATAGAAGAATAAACAATTTCCCCAAATTAATTTCTATTGAGTTGCTTTACCACCCAAATTAATTTAGAAAGAAACATTTCTGGAATAAGGTACCTGAGGGCAAATTATTTCTTAATTTCTGAAGAATAGCTAATGCTGCTGCTCTGACAATGTCATTTGAGTATTTGAGACTTTATTATGGAAAGCAATAACTCAAGCTTCCATAAATTGTTTCTGAACAAATTAACCCCAAAGCCATTATAGCAACAGCTGCTGCACTTAAAAATTTTTCTAACTTGCCGGTGTGAGTGGAGGAAAAAAAGAAAGCTGAGGCTTGATGATTTTCATGTGCAGACTAAGTTCAATGTCAATATTCCAGGTAGTGTTGGGAAAACAAGCAAACACAAACCCAGGCACCTTACACTAGTGTAAACAAACCCAGGACATCCAGAATTCCATGTGTATGCTGGAGTCCAGAATTGCTGAGACCTGGGGCTGCCTTGTGATACTGATCACATCAAATATTACAATGGCAATTCCCTAAAGATGACTGTACTGCTTCATGCTGTAATAATTCATATCATAAATGTGTAGCACAAGGCTAGCATTTCATTTTTCTTAAGAGCTAAATAATATCTCATTGTGTATCATATTTTCCACTCCCCTTTCATCATTCAAAGGGTATTTAGGTTGTTTCCATTTCTTAGCTGTTGTGAATAGCCTGTGGAGTGAAGTACTCTGCCTGTATGATTGATAAATTTACAACACAAGCCCTTCATCTAGGCCTTCATGGAAGCAGGGGTGGAGAAATTAAAAGAGCCAGAACATCTGCTGCAAGATAGCATTATCTATATATAATGAGGAAGCTATGCCCATGAAATCTCAACAGTATGGTTACCTAAACAAGACCTGAACAATGACAACAGGAGTTGACATCCCAATGTGGATGGGGAGAAATCTCACAAGACTCCACCCCTAGATAGACAGCTGCAGGTAATTAATGGGAGAAAGAATCTGTTTTCACAAGGGGTAACCACCCCCATTGGTTATCAAAGAACAAGTAATCAGTCCTAAAAATATATACGAAATGAACTCAGCAGGTTGGATTATGTATTTATCCAAATTTATGTGTATGGCAAAGGTGTAAAAATAATAATTCAAGGCAAAAGAAGCTACTTATTAGAAGGAGAGAAAGTCATGGGCAGAGCAGGACCAAGAGAGGAAATGATGTTAATACGGCACACATAAATGGAATTTTAAAAATAAAAATAATTATCCT
This sequence comes from Sigmodon hispidus, assembly GCA_004025045.1. Taxonomy (NCBI): domain Eukaryota; kingdom Metazoa; phylum Chordata; class Mammalia; order Rodentia; family Cricetidae; genus Sigmodon; species Sigmodon hispidus. The sequence goes on from PVIH01001442.1 coordinate 4,135, forward strand.
GGCCTGCTAAAACCTTCCACCTTGTATTAGATTTTGTAGTTTGTTGTTGTTAAATTTCTCCCTTTTGAACTCCTGCTCTGCTGGGAACTGCAGCTAAACCTACATGTGCAAAGATTAAAGGCAGGTCTACTATGACTTTTGAACATCAAAAAGCCAGAGCTGTAGATGAGTCACAAAAACTTGTATGGTATGGGCTCTTTTTCTCTCTTCATGCTTGAAAGCTATTCATTATCATTCTGTTGTGACTGTTCTTCTCTGCTTTCCTGCTGATGCTAGACACCCATCAAAGGGATAAGCGCTGTCTCCCTAGAGAGATGATGTGTTATGTTCTAATCTACAGCACAAGATTATGTAGGAAGCAAAGATGCAAGGGGAGAGTTAGAAGGAAAAGTGATGAGAGCAGGAGAGGGGAAATTTATATTGATCCAGCAACGCTTTTTAAAATAACAACAACGTGTGTTTCCTGACAACAATGTGCCCTGTGCAGAAACAATTTGACTCTGAATTCCAGCATGTGATTATAAGCATGATCTGAATTTGACAGAATGTCTCCATATTAAAGAAAACCCCCTACAGAGTGTGAGGCTTTATTGGAGAGAGGAATCCATTGCTAAAATGAGGTTGCTTCAGTCAGATGCAATTTATCACTTAGCTCCAAGAAAAGAAATCCAAGTAACGAAAAAAAAAATAGTAAAGAAGCCGCTGAAACAACACAGGGAACCTCAAAGCTTAACCACAGAATCAGTGAGCTTGCTTCCTAATGAGGTCCCGGATGCTATCAACCTTGAACTTCTGTCTCTTCTTAGAAAGAAACATTAGAGGCACCCAGTTTTGCCAGACAACATGTAGTGAGAAGCTACATCATTCTCTATACAATAAATTCAACATACTGTTAACTTTTTGGATGAATAAAAAGTTACTTCTTGTGAACCCAACAGGGAAGCTAAAGATCTAAAGGCAAAATATACTTTTCTATTGTACAGTTTGGAGTTCTGAGCTTATTACAGTTAGCTTATTGCAGGACACCCTTCTGAATTCACTGAATTAAATTGCATGTAGAACTCAGTTGGTTAGTTAATATTTCAAAGATCTGTTGTAGGTGTGCTCTCATGCTGGGATCATCCTTAGCTTCCATCATTTGAGATTGCAGAAAAGTCTTACTTCATCTATTTACCCATCCATGACTCTCCTGACCCACTCTATATCCATTTCCACAATCTGCAGAGGACTAGGAACCATCTGTTGACTTTGCCCATGGCTTCTGCTTTGATTGGCTTACTTCTAAAGTCATGGGAGCCACAAAACTCATTTACTTCTTACAGGCTTTGAGCAAAGTTTCATCTACCTGCTTAGAACCTCAAGGATGCAACACAGCACCAGCCTTGTTTCAGAATATAGCTGCTGCCTTGGTTTCCCTTGGAAACAACTGTAACAGCTATACAAAGATCAGGGCAGACAGATTTTTGGTTTTTCCCTGCCTTCCTTCCTTCCTTCCTTCCTTCCTTCCTTCCTTCCTTTCTTTCTTCCTTATTTCCTTCCCTCCCTCTTTAAGTTAACATCTTCCATATATATGCATCTAATTAAAGTTGATTTGAAAGAAAAATGACCAATTATCCAGGTGGTACACTAGTGTGCTCTTTTATATTTTTCATTGTTATGTCTAAAGCATTCCCCAAAGCAATTAAGGTCACAATATTAGGTAGATTTCTGGACAGTTATGGATCCTGAAATCTCTACCCTGTACTCCTTTCTCAGCCACAGCAAGAATTCAACCCAGGACCTGTCTTTAAAATGACCACTAACTACAACCTTATTCAGCATATTTGGTGTATCCAAAACTGTATCTAAACTAGAAATGCTACAGAAATATTTTCATACCAGAATTCTGTTATTTTTATGTTGATTAGACATAAATTCTAATTAATGATGCCTAGAGATTAGAATGTTCCTTAAACAGCAGTGCCACCACTGCAGAGACCCTTAAGTGGAACTGCTGGTGTGTCACAAATTGAAGCTATTATGGGGAAAGTACTCTATTAAAGTCAACCTATTTTCTCCATTCATCTTTTTAAAAAATGGTTCCATGTATTAGTCCCTATGAGGATTCATTTTTAAGCCTAACAGAAGTTGTTAAGATATCACTTACAGTACCATTTAAGCGCTTGCTGCTATATCTGTAGCCTTTGAACATGCCCTGAATTATGGCTCTGTGGAATGCTGCACATCACAGCCAAAGGGCAGCTGTGGGGAGGGGCACAGGTAGCGACAGGATGGCAGCCCATCTATATTCATTTGTTTGTTTCCACTTAAGTTGATTTTAGTGCCCAAGTTTGCTTACACTTTTGAAATCATGTAACATATTTCAAAGAGACAGGTTCAATTTTCAAGTCAAACAGCAGATAATGGCACCAGGGATGTCTGCAACCACAAAGGAAATTACAGAAGAGGACAGAATTTGAGTTAAACATTTACACGGACGAACAGTCAAATAGAAATGAGATTCCAAATGGCCTCAACTCCCTTTAACTCTAAGCACTATATATTTTCAGGATAGTGTCTGGTCATTAAAATCACACAGTGTTACTATGACCTCTGTTATACATGCTTATGAATTAACAGGAAGCCAAAATATTAAGGAATTCTCTGGAAGCTACATAGAAGTAGACAAAGAACTAAACCCCTTTCAGAGTAGAACCAAAGTTATTCTTCTTTCAGAACAGATAGTTTATTTGCTAAAGACCCAAATTAAGACTGGAGTTCAGAAAAAGTAAAGAAGATGGCTTTGAATTAGGGATGCATGAGGCAAAAGTATGTCTGTGTAATTTACTGCTCTGTCATTAGCACCTGGTGTGATGTCAAGACAGTGAATGAAATAAATGAAGAATAAATGGATGAGTCTGGAACTTAATGAGCAGATCCAATTAGTGTGTTAAGTAAGAATCTAAAATACTGCAAGATGGTGCTTTCTCTCATTTGGGTATTTCCTACTCAATATACTTTTGAGTGTGCATCTGTCTTAAAAGAGAAAAGAAGGAAAACGTTCCCGTAAGGCACTATAAATGGGAGGAATAGTTGCTAGAGATGGAAAGCCAGACTCAGGCATTGCTGCATAGTATCTGTGACCTGGGGCTAATGTTACCCTGAGCTTGATACAGGGCAGCACAGCTCACGTACACTGAGCAGGCTTGGTGATGTGAAGTGAATGGCTTCAGAAAAGGGACATGAAAACAGCAGAGTGTCTTTAAACCATTTTGTGGTTCAAGTGTAGGCCCTTTCATAATGCAAGAAAATAAGTTCATCTCAAAGATGAATACGTTTGAGGTTACTATCATCTTTCACGGTTGGACAAAGAGAAGTTTGCTTCTGCACAGTAGTGTGTTTTGAAGGAGAAATTGGAAATAAAGGTAAAAGGTAAAAGAAAGTGAACATATTTAAGGGGATAACTGGAAGAAGAAAGATAAGAAGCATTATCCACACATAGGTTGGAGTCTGTCATTTGAAAGGAATCAAAAGACAGGAACAATTTACCTACAAATCATATTATTTCAGGAATTTCCATAACTGTCTTACACTGTGTTTAAGAGAATGAGAACTACTCACTAGATGAAGCAAAGACACAACATCTTGAACAAGTATAATCGGATTATTATTTAATATCTGATTTCTTTTAACCTGATGATCTTTCTGAGGCAAACACATAGTTTCAGGTGTTACTTAATTGAAATGCCAGCCCCAGATTATTTTTCTGAGTTCAGTATGTTTGCCAGCCCAATACTGGAAACTTTCTAAATACACCTATAGCATGCAATATAAATATATTTAGGTAATAGCAACCAAATATGTCAGAATTCCTAAATTATCATGAAATTGCATTTTAGCAGAAAGAGTGAATGATTCTGAACCTCGGTGTTCCTGATATATAACCTCAGCTGACATACTACTCTGCCTCACATGCCTGAACTGTAACATAGAAAACAACGGAATTGCTTGCATTATCCGAGTTATGATCACTTAATATATTCACACATCTAAAACATCTAGACATATCTTTAATTCTTAGTCCATGTTAGCAGTGAAGCATCACCACACTCTCTCAGGAATCTGCCACATACAGATAACTGCCTAACTCTGTTTTGGGGAAGACACTGACTGAATTGTTCTGGTTACTTCTCAGCCATCATCTTCTGAAGAGTCACTTGGCATGGTGACAACCAAGGTTTTAGTCCAAGTACTCAACTTTGAATTCTATACAGTCCTACAAGCGCTGTCCAAAGATGAGAATCTGAGAAGCATTCCCACATGGCCAGTATTTAAACTATCCTGAAATAAGGTAGGAATACAGGAAGCACATCCTTGCCTGTGCAATTCTGCAGCATCAGTGAGGGGTTGAATTAGTGTCAGTTTAGCTATCCTATGTATCACTTTAAAATCACTGAGTAAATGAGCTAGGAACATTTTTAAGTGTGTGCAGTAATTACTGCTCTGCTTCCCACTTTACATTAGAGCAGTTTTAGTTACTTACTGGGATTTGAGGACAGCCCAGAATTCATTTCACAGTTGGAAGGATAACATTATGTCGAACACTCAGAAGGTGTAAGACACTGTGAATATTGTCTTCACTCTAATAACTCCAAGCCTTGGAACTAAAGCATATAACCAAAGCATTAAGTCATTTTCTGAAATCCCACCACCACAAGCTGACTCCACAAACATGCACTCAGCCACATTCCCCTGCACTTGCCACTCTGGAGTTGTAAATAGATAATGATCGAAGCTACATTAACTCTTTCAGCTACCATCCCACTTCTGCTACTGAGTAGAAAGCACAAAAGCCACAATTTATTAAATGATTTTATTATCAACACTCTCCTTGAGAAATGATGGTAAGTCTTAAAAAGGATTTCAAAAGTTGTAGAATCAGAGTGCTAGCAAGAAAAATTACAGCATTTAGGATTACTGTTAACTGTAAGAATAGACACTAATTCCATGATAATTACATAGCAAGGGATGCATGCTTGGTATAATAAAAAATAACAAATAAAAAACATAGTAGAATTAGATGGCTTTAGTTAGGTGATTAATTTTCCCAATGATATTTTCTTCAAAACCCAAATTGTAAAGTACTTTAAATATTTTAAAAGTATGAATTAATTACTAACAGTAATAGCAGATCTCCAAGTAGTGTGAATAAGTCACTGGCAACTGCATCGAACATTTATAAAAAAAAAAAGGAATTCTACAGAAGCTGCAGGTGTCTAGTAAGTCAAGCTCAGATAAACACTGCTGTAGAAAATCCCAAACTGTCCTCATGATTATCACTATCTGTCCCCAAATGTTGATACTTAAGTCCTGACAAATATTTACACCTCATGTTCCTAATTCCCTGCCTCATACTTTGGCCCATTTTGTGTTTTCTTAAAGATCTTCATTTATATATTTGAAATTTCCTTAGAGTGCTTTTATAATCTCTCTCAAACCATTAAGCAAGCCATTCTGAGAGAACCGTCATCTGGTCTCATGCTGACCCCTTCCTCTGTAATCAACCCAGGGGCTTGTAGGAGAAGCCTCTGTGGCCTTGCAACTCTTTATGAGTTTTTAATCTCTAGTAACTTTTGAACACAATGAAACCTAGAAGAGCTTCATATGCAAAATCAATTCATCTCCATTTAAAAGACACTCTTCTAAATTGCCAAATTTTGTGGTTTAATTGATCTTTTCCTCAAACCCTGTTTTAAAAAAATGAAGATTCCATTACAATTAAGCTAAAAAGCATCTCAGGACTCCAGCTTATAGACAGCCTAACTACTGTCCCAAGGTCAAATCTTTCAAATTGCTCACAGATCTGGTGGTTTATTTTTAGATTTTTATCCATCGTTAGATATTATATTCAAATTACATCTATAATAAGGATACATTACCATGATGAACCAATATGATTTCAAAATCAATATTTCTTGCAAGAAAAATTACTGAAAGAATTTCTTCTCTCAATGTTTGACAAATACTAGTTTTTAGATAATAGTCACTGTTAGGTTTTTTTGCACATGATAAGAAACACACCACTGGATGCCACTCAGGAGTTTGTTAAACCAGGAAGCAGGGAGGGGGGAGCGAGAGAGCAGAAGAAGAGGAAGAGGATGGCCTTCATGTGGGTGTTTCCTTTTAAGAGAGTGGGTGGGCTAAATCATACATAGCCACACCTGGGAGCTTGACCGTTCCCTGCTCTACCAGGGCCATGGCTGCTGCAAGTGAATGCCAGCATCCTACTTGGCCGCATGCTGGATCCACCCAGCAGTGTGCTGGGAATGCTTACAGTCACAAATTTGAGAAACTCCAGAATTACCCTAACTTCAGATCACTTGTCTATATATTTTAGAGTTTTTATGACCATCCTCAGTTTTACTAAGACCCACATGCTTGAGCCACTCACAGAGCATAAGGAGGTGCTGTGCTTGCTCTTAAAGCTTTTGAATAATGAAATTTTGGCATATTACACCAAGCTAAGTGAAGATCCAGGGAAGGGCCTCCATTTTAAGCAAGCCCCTAAACCCAGCTTGAAACAAGCCTGAGTTTCAAATTCTGAGTATAAAGTACAAAGTCAGAATGTCACAACATAGGAGACAGCCTAGAGCAATCTGATAGAAACTAATTAACTACAGCTAAGATAACAGAGGAATTCTAGAAAGTCCCTAAAAAATGAGGGAATCAGAATTGTATCTGATTGACCTCTAATTGATGTGTAACTTGGTGGGTTTTGCCTTTTAAAACCTCAACTTGCAGAGGGGCAGATACCTCCTCAGGCCTCCACTATGATGGTGTGGTGTGCTTGATGGGGTCCCTGCCTCAGCTTGTATTTCCTTTCAATAAACTTTGCTTTTGCATTTCAGAGAGTTTGCATCTCTGGTGGTCTTTTTGGGGGGGTCTCGTAACCAGGTCACAACACAAGAAGAGATGCACAGAACAGACCTGGAGGGTCCAAAGGTAGCATCTTTGTGACAGCTGAATAGTGTAGCTTTCTCTGAAATATAATATTCTATTTGACAACACCAAACATTGTCAATCAAGAAAGTTGACATGAATCTAAAATCCAGGGCTTTTCACTTGGTTTAACTTCACACTGAGCACAAAGCTGACTTTCAGACACCTCAAAGAACCCCATAAGAAGAGATATGTGTTTGGGCAATATCAAACTACAAATCATCTCAGAAGAGAACTTTGGGTTACAAGACAGTCTAAACAAGTGTTAAATTTCACTGGTTCCTCAGAGATGAAGCTATTCAAATTGTTTACTAATACCAGCCTTCCTGGGTGTTCAACCTTTTGACAAGGCAATATTGCCATGTCCAAAGTTCACACCTGAGACAACACCATCTAGATTAAACAAACAAAGAAGTGACTCCTCCATACACAAACATAACACAACAGAAACAACAATTTCCCATAATGTTTTAAGCAAGTTAATGATTTTGTGTTGGTGGCATTCATACAAACTGCAGGTTGTAGGTTGGTCATACCTACATAGAAGGTCACTGGAGCTGAAAATTGACATGCCTTGGTGGCTTGTTCCAGCAACCCTATTTTAAATCAAATTTTTAGATTGTTTAAGGGCAAGGTCTCCATAGTCAACAAAGAAACTACTAAAGGGAATGAATCCATGTGAGTTGGAAATCACCTCCAAGCATTCTGTAGAGATATCTGTGATGGGTTGGCAAATGTGAAGTAGGGAGAAGATATTTGAATAAAGAATTGTAAATAAACCTTCACCTGTATTCAAGAATGAACTGCATGTTACTTGTCCAATAGTAATAAATATTGTTTCCTACTGACTGATCTTAAATTCAAGTGAGTGGAAGTATGCAGGACAAATACTAACATTCAGGATAAGCATTGGCTTAGTGGTCAGAATAATAAACTTTATTTGAATAGCTAAAATATAGAGAAATTGCTATGATTAAGATTGAAAATAAAAGGCAGCACCCCCACATACATACCTCAAATTCCCTGGATCTTTGTCTTCCTTCAATAGTGTTTCGGTTAAAAAGAAATCCTTCTTTTAATAAAAGATTTATTTTTATTATACTTGTATGAGTATTTTGCCTGAAATTGCCTTTGTGTACAGCCTGAGTGCCTGGTGCCCATGAGATCAGAAAATAGCATCAGATCTCCTGCAGTTAGAATCACAGGTGTTTGAAAGTTGCCCTGTGGGAGCTGGGAACTGATCTTGGGTCCTTTGTAAGACCAGCAACTGTTCTTAAAAGTTCAGCAATATCTCCAGCCTAGATTCATTCTCTTCCTTCCTCCTTCCCTCTCCCTTTTTCCTTCTTCTTCCTCCCCCACTCATGTGCATTTTGGGGGGGGTATTAATTTATTTATTTATGTTTGTTTTTATATCCCAACTGCAGTGTTCCCTACCTCCTCTCTTTCCAGTCCCTCCTCAATGCCTCCCATTCATCCACTCCTCCTCCATTTCTCTTCAGAAAAAAAAGGCAGGGCTCCCATCGATATCAACCAGCCAGTGAATATCAAGTTGCAGGAAGACTAGGCACCTCCTCTCCTAATAAGGCTGGCCTAGAACTCTGTAGGAGGAAAGAGAACCAAAAGCAGGTAAAAGTCAGAGACAGCCCCTGCTCCTCATGGTAGGAGATCCACAAGAAAATCAAGCTACACAACTATAAAATGTATGCAAAGGGCCTAGGTCAGTCCCACAGAGGCAGGCTCCCTGGCTTAATCTCTATGAGCCCCATGAGCCCCAGTTAGTTGATTCTGTGGGTTTTCTTGTGGTGTCCTTGACCCTTTTGGTATTTACAATCTTTCTTCCTTCTCTTCAGCAGGATTCCCCAAACTCTGCCGAATGTTTGGCTGTGGGTCTACACACACACACACACACACACACACACACACACACACACACACACACAATTTGGGAGACTAAAATCCAATTAAAATGGAAACTGGTTTTTTGGAACCCATTCCCTATAGAGGAATACTTTGCACAGCCTTGATACAAGGGGAAAGCCCTTGTTCCTACCTCAACTTGATGCCCCAGACTTTGTTGACTCCTCATGGGAGAGGTCTTACCCTCTTTGATGAACAAGATGGTGGGGGAGCCTGGGGAGTAAGTGACAGGAGGGAAGGAGAACAATGGCTGTTAAATTAAAAGACCTGCTAAAATTTAAAAAAGGGGGGGACATAGATCTAAGCAGGGAATTCTCACGAGAGGACTCTCAAATGGCCATAAATCACTTCAAGAACTGTTCATCATCCTTAGTCACCAGGGAAATGAAAATGACTTTGAGATTCCATATTGCTCTTATCAAAATGGTTAAGATCAAAAACCCAAATGACAGTTCATGCTGGAGAGCATGTGGAGCAAGAGGAACACTCCTCCATTGCTGGTAGTGAAAACTTGTACTGCCACTTTGTAAATCAATATAGTGGGTTCTCAGAATATTGGGAATTGTTTGTATAAATATTGGCCAGTGTACACAGGGGTTTCTCCTACCACCCTGTCCCAGAGTCAGTATTTCCACTGAAAAGACATAGCTTTGAAGAGAGCAGGCCACTTCTTTTCAGAATTTGCCCAGGAGAAGTGCAAGAGTGTCTACTATCTTCTCAAATCGCAAACCCAGAAAGATGTGCCGAAGCTGTCTAAATGAATGGTGTAAAGCCTAGAAGGCCGTGGAAACAGCCTTGGCTCAGAGAAGAACCTGAGTTAGGCTCTCCTGGATCTTTATTTTCTAAGTGCTGTCAGTACAAACACCCATCTCTAAAGAGCCAGTTGCATAATTAAAAGGTGAAACTCATCAAGAAGATGGGCAATCATCTAACCTGTGCAAGATGGCTGGGTCACAGCCATCACAGACTAGCATGTCCTAGCCATCAGTGGTCTAATAAGTCTTCCAGCAGCTCAGTCTAAAGCATAATTAGTAGTTCAGCTGCCTCAAAAGAGGCTCATCTGCTTGTAAAAGAAATAGTTCAATGAGTTAAAAATATAATTAAAATAAAAATAATTAATAAAAATGGTATGGAAAAAATAAAACTAAACAATATAGTCAAAAGTCTTCTCTTATCTAAAGTGAGTATTAGTAAGCTGTTGTTTGGACCTGTGCAGATAGTACATCCCAGAAGGTTTTGTTTTATTTTCTTTCTTCATTTCTTCCTTCCTTCCTTCTTTCCTTACTTCCTTTCTTCCTTCATTTCTTTCTTTCTTTGACTTGTTTTGGGGATCGAACTCAGATCTTCACACATACTAAGCATGATTTCTATCAGTGAGATATGTGACAGGTCCATGTCTAATACCCAACAGCCTGAGAGAAACTTTCAGAGAACCAAGTGAGAAGAGAGCAAATTGCCTCACCTGAGAATAAAACCTATGAGTTTATCTGAGCATTTCATCCAATTGATTTTTAAAGAATGGTCTTAAAGGAAGAAAAAAAAAAGAAAATTCATGTAGAAATAAATATGCACTGGTCCTTGGGTGAAAGAATATTTTGGCCATTCTAAAAGATTTAACATATTGCCAAGTCAATGAGAACTTCTTCAGCAAAGTAATAAAGCAATAGGTTTTATTTGGTCAGGTTGGGTAAGATCAGAATGATCTTGAAGTTTGAATTTGAGCTCTATAATTCTTCGAAGACCTTGAATACAATCTACAAAATTTTAAGTAAAAAAATACCTTTCATGTTAGACACAAAATATATTAATTTTTATGAAGTAGAGTAAATCACTTCCACAAATTTCACAATTAAGAAATTTTCAGATTTTAACTTTAACATTACCTTTTAATTAAGTGCTATAAAGGAATATTTACATTAATTACTCATGGATAAACATAACTGTAAGATTCACTAACACATGTGTTGACATAACATTTAAAAGTTATTTTAAGGAGACTAAATAATAAATAACTTCTGTTTTATATATATATGTAATAAAATAATTTCACTGTGTATTTCTTTACATTTTCTAAACTTATCCAAGACTGGAAAATATGTCATGACCTAGGTTAGGTCCATCTAAAAATTCCAGCAACTGAATTTAACAAATGTATTTTCTGACTTAAAGATGTTTTCAGGTGATAAGTGTTCCTTCTGGTCTTATCATTCTGAGAAATGACTAAGCATTTGGGAGCTTATCTCTGAGTAGCATGAACTCAAAGCTGGAAAGATAATCTGATTGTCCTGGCCAACCTAAACTTCCTATCATTCCTTGGTTCACCTTTCCTCCCAAAGAGGCTTAAATGGGTTTCAGAGGCTCAAGAATGATTGGGTAAACAGAAAGATATACCATGTTCTTAGAAAAAAAGACAGTGTTTCTTATCTATAAAGTCTCTGTTAATTAAACATGTAAAATAAAAATTCTACTTCAAATTCCACTAGAAACTTTAGCAATTTAATTATAAAGCTCTTCTAAAGCAACAAGAAGATTCTTTACAAAGTTTTACTCCTAGTATTTGGGTTAAAAGAAAAACAATATTTCAGTATTAGTAGATACATATACACACATCAACATGTATATTACATGCACAAGCACACACACATATGCATATATATATATATATATGCATAGGAAACACAAAATAGCAACTAAAAAAGTACCAGAGGGCTTAGACTGTGGAAATGGGAACCAAAAGTCACAAAATATTTACCAGCAAAATTCTATAGTGTCTTTTATTTTAATGCCCATTTTGTTTACTATTTTAGACATATTACTGGAAAAAAAATGCCTTTTTGGCAAAGATGAACATCACTATAAAACATTTTAATTTTAATGAATGAACAGCTGGATTATATTTCATCTTCCACTGCAGGTGTCTTGGCTTAGATCTCACACTTATTATGCCAAGTCTCTCCTCCACTTGCCCACCCTGCATGGTCAGAGCTCAGCTGATACTCAGTTATATTTTGTATTTATCAGCTCATAGTGGACATCCTTCTAAATGCTTCAGCCCTTCATCTGCATAGAAAGAAAAAACACACTTCCTTTTTTTTTTTTATCAAATTTCCAGAGAACAGAGCACAGTACCAAAGAGAACACAAGGAACTACCTTTGAAACATCTACATGTGCTGGAACTGTGTAAGTCAAATCTTTAGTTCCCTTTATTCTATGTTCTTCTCAAAGCAGCACAAAAATACACTAAATAGATAACTAAATGGTAACAGAGATGATAAATGGATGTTATGTGGAAGATTAATAGATGATATATATGTAGATGATAGATGCGTTGATAAACATATAGATACAGATATATGATATATAGATTCTTAGACAATTTATAAAAATATGCTCATGTATATAGATCATCAGATGTATGGGCAGATAGCCAGACACTGGTAACTATTCTAATATGGAATCATATCAAATGTTTTAAACAACCTTCAGAAAGCCATTCAGCTGTCACAGAGATTCTCTTACTTATGACCAGGCTGCTGTCACAGAACTTGAAGTAGTATATGGGGAAATCACCAGAAATACTGTCAGTTGTCAGACAGATGCAATGGTAGAAAAGGAGCTAAGAGACTAGATTGCATACCTTGGTTAAAGAATGAATAAAGATTTTATTTTTTTATTTTATCCCTTTGCTGGACAAGGTATTACGGGATGAGGAGGGAAGGACAGGCAAAGAGAACAGAGGATATCTGTGAGCATAGCTGCAGAGATCCTGGTGTGCTGTTCACTTCCTGCTCTCACCTACTTAGAGACCCAATGGCTCCCCTGGCATGTATGGTGTGGGAATGGCCTCCATCTCCAGAAACATTGTCTTTCTGAAATAGCAATATCTACATGGGTTAAGCTCTTACCCTGTTTAGCAGATACTCATTAATTCTAAGTTAGAAGATTGCATTGACATTTCTTGAAAAAAATATATAATTGTCAATGAAGAACTGTAACTATGAAAAAATAGATTCAATATTTTAATCAACTTAACTAAAATATTTTTTGGTATAGTTTGAGCATATGAAAATATTCTAAATCAGAGGCAGAATCCCTGGATAAGGTATCAGTTCTTCACAATGTATTTTCCTTCATTAAAAAATACATGGAAATTGCTAGGTACAAAAATAAATAATATTTTATAAATTCACAAGAATAAATCTACATGCCTAAACACTAAATATATTTTCTTATTACTTTGATATTTAAAATCAATTAACAAGATTTTATTTATAGTCTACATTATAAAAAATCAAATGTGTATGTCAAAGTCTCATTGCCCTAACTACTCACTGCTCTAAAATCAATTATATTACATATTATAATAAGATTATTAGCTTGAGACACTTTAAATCACAACAGACTGTTTTAATTTTAAAAGCAGAATTGTAATAAGCCAAAGCAGCAGTATTTATTTATTATCTTTCTTTAGAGACTAGGTGACAACTAGAACATGTTTTCACCACGTTGCCTAGGGTTACTAAGGATCCTTGGACTGACTTGCTCCCTGCCTCAGCTTCTGGAATGGCTGGAGAAACAGGCTTGCATCTATGCTACCAGCTCTACACCAGTCTTTAATACAAAGAAATACATTTCTCAGTGATTGTTTTCTCTCCCTGTGCTACTGCTACTCAACTTTAGCTTGGTGACAAAGTGTTTAAAACTTGTCTCAAGATATTTAAACATGTATCTTGGTCCTCCTGTCAGAAAATTGTACAAAAGGAATCATAAATAATGTACACATTCCTGCTGACCACTTTTTTGATATGCTGTACATTTACTACTTCGTTTGTGTCACTTAGATTTTCTTTGATCATAATATTTAGGTGATGCTGCACTGGGAAGAGCTGGGCCAAATGGCATGTCTATATATGTGTCCATCTGTTCAATATCTGATGAAATTGCTTTGTATTCTTTTAACTCACAATTTTACATTTACATTTTTTAAGATACAGATTATTTTAAATAAGTCTTTATAAAGACTTATGAGCATTTTATTTTCTATGCTGGTATGGTGGTTAATACTATATATCACTTGGATTTTAATAATGCCCCTAATGATAATGGAATTATTTTAGAGAAGACTCTTATTCAGAAAATAATTGGTATAATTTAAAAATCCCAATAGTTCAAAACCTTCAATTTTCTAAAATAAACATATTGACTAAAATGTTATATACTAGAAAGTTTTGGATGTATCTCAAGAATATATGATAAAATTAACCAATATGTATTAGTTTTGATCTTGGAATTTTTCTGATAAGATGGCTAAGACACATAAGACATAAATTCTGTTTACACAGCATCCTTCAGTGATTTTTAAAATCTTTAAGAAAAGTTAGGAGCCAAGGCAAACCAATTGCTCCACTCCTGGCTAGTGGAGAAGTGATAACCAGAGGGGAGCCATTAATCATCAACAAATTACAAAGAAATCGCCATGCCAAGTCAAAGGTAAGATCAATTACACTGGCAATTAAGGTACCAAAGCATCAAGCCTAAAGTTCTTGTGGCTAATAGACAGTCTGATACACTTTATAGGAGATTTAAGCATAGGATTTGCCATAAGGCTGAAATACAAAACTAGGCTTAATGAAAAAATGCAGAGTGGCGAAGAGCCTGCCATGGCAGTAACATCGACAGTGAACTGACTGAGTATTTTATCCAACAATGATTCACTTTGTTGGTAGTACTCGTGCATGTAATGATTCCAGTGGTTCTGCTGCACTGAAGTCTCTGTGAGGAGAATTCCTTGTGCTCTGACATGAAGTTGGCATCCAGCACTAAGATTCAACAGACTTCAGTTTGCATTGCTTCAGGATGAAGGACAATCTTAACAATTTAGGCAGCCAGCAATATTTTTGAACTCTGTTGACTTTCAAAGAAAATCACCCAAGTGAGAAAGTCCAGGAAGAAATGCAAAGTTGGACAGATTGGACTTTAGCCTCTAGAGTTACATTGTTGCTCCCATGTCTGTTACAGTCAACCAATGTGACTATCTCAATAAGGTTATTCAGAGATACTTGCTTCTGCTGTCTCTAGTTGTTCAGGGGCTTGTTAGAAGTATTCATCTTCAATTTACCATGTCCCTTTCTCAACACTGCCTCATTTCTTCCAGTTATTCACTCTTAATTGGCATTTTGCTGTTCAGTGGCATTTGGAGAGATCATCATTATGAGATACAGATATGATAGGAAAATAAAGTAGGCTCTTTCTAAGTCCCAGTCTTATTGTTGGTTGGATGGTTATGCCTAAGTAAATTATTTAACCTACTTATTGCAATTTTTTCCTCTAAAAGGGAAGAGAGGCTGGGGAGATGGTTCTGCAGTCAATTCTTCTGCAGTCAAAAGTGCTTTCTATTCCCCCAGAGGGCTCGAGCTTATTTCCTAGCACCCACATTGAGTGACTCAGAATCTCCTGTTAACTCCAACTCCAGGGAATCCATGACCTCCTCTGGACTCCAGAGTAACTTGCACATACATGGCACACACACACACACACACACACACACACACACACACAATAAATGTGCCTTTTGTTTATTTGTTTGTTTAAGGAAAGGAAGCTGTCCAAGCATAGGCATTTGTCTCTATTTTCTGATTTTAGAGACAGTATGAACAGCTGCTTTAAACTCCTGATACCATTTCAGACATGATGGACTGAGGTAATTTAAATGAAAACAGCTCCCATTCACTCATGTATTTGAATGTTAATTGGTAGAAGTGTTTGGGAAGGATTAAGAAGTATGGCCTTGTGGGAGAATGTGTGTAACTGGTGATAGGCTTTTGAAATTTCAAAGTCCACACTATTCCCAGTTAACTCTTTCCTCACTTTGTGGTTATTGTCTTAATGATGGAAACTCTTAGCTATTATTCTAGCACCATGCCTACCTACCTCCTGCCATGTTCCCCTCCATGATGGCCATGAATTCACCCTCTAAAGCCCCAATAAACTCTTCCGTCTGTAACTTGCCTTGGTCGTGATATGTTAACACAGCAATGGGAAATTAACTAAAACATGGGCTGTACATTCAGACTGTGAGCCAAAATAAACCCTTTGACCCAGGAACTACTAAGATGGCTTTTTCCAGGGATGTCAACTCTGGGTGTTCATGACAATTCTCAAGCTTCTTTCTGTTTTTAGGAAAGTATTACTACTCTTCTCCACTTAAATATAGAGATACTGAGAACATAATTGCTTCTCTGTTTAGCCCTTCACACAGTTGTGCAAGGGAGACAGTTTAGAACACTTCGAGACAGTTATGGAAAACAAACCAGCCTCTATGGCCTAGATATTCATTTAGGCATAATGGGAAGCAAACCCCAGAATGCATAAGGCTTCATAGCAATAGTTGAAAAGTTGACATAGAACAAGCATGGTAAGTAAAGTCCTTATGTGTTAAAGAGTGTAGTGGGGGCAGGGGAGTGTCTTCCTTCATTGAGGCACCTCCCACTCTTGGGGTTCTTTCTTTACCTTAATAAATCTGTGCTTCTTCTACCAATAAGAGAAGAAAGACAGTGAGTATTATACAGCAAGGGAAACTGATGTAGATAAAGGAAAAGAGAGGGATGGACAGCAAAGGTAGCAGCAGCAGAAGAATATTTTCTGCAGTCCAATGGGTCAGTGAGGGGCAGAGTAGCAAGAGATGCTCTCAGAGAAGCAGTCCTAAAACAAAAAGCTTTAGAGAATCTGACTTTTGCTCTGAGCAGAAAAGGGGTATCCTCTGCCTCACTTTTCTGAAGATGGCTCTCACTTTGTAGTAAAAATTAGTGGAGGGGAAACAAAAGCAACTCGGAAGAATAGATGTCAAAACAGGTAAGAGGCTCCTGTCAATTTGAGAGAGAAGTAATGGTAGGGTAGCATAAACCTGAGGAAAGGCAGTGATGATGGGGAAAAGTACATAGATTTTGAAGTAGCCTCAACAAATTGGACAGGGAATGTGAGCAGAAGACATTAAGGATGGAGGCAAGTTTGGCCTGATGGGCAGGCAGAGCACTGGTAGTTGGGATGCCAAAAACTGCATTCATTCTAGTTTTGGGTAATGGATCTGGCTGGAGCCTAGGTCTAAGAACAAAATCTAATATCTGAAGGGAACATGTATGTAAGTGAAGAGCTGTGCACAACAGCCTTGTCTGGACAGGAAAATGTCAGTTATTATCCCAATAGATAACATTCAAAATCATAAGTAAAATAGCCATAGGAACATGGTACATAGAAAAGACAGATAAAATTTCCTTCTCTTGCTGTTATGTTCATGAGTATATTATTTCCTTCAGCAGAGATTTAAAGCAAGGTAACATTTTATTTATTGGGGGGGTGGAGGAGATTAAAATAAAAGATTAGTGATCTAGTCTTTACATGTGATGTTTTACTATTTTCCTTTGGGATAAAAATCTTCACAATTTTTATGTTCAATAATCCATCACTTCCTAACTAAAAAACATACAGATATACTACATGATTAATTCCTTACTATCAATCTGAAAGTGATAGCATAAATGGCTAGCTGCAAAATTTGATTCCTTATACTTGTTATTAGTACCCAATGGAAGTATTTCCAGGATGTTAGCTTCCTTGCCTATAAAGTAATATTCCATAATAAGAAATTTAAACATAATAAAATTTAACTTTAAGGAATATTCTTTTATTTCTCTATAATAAAAAAATACAATGATGATTTAGACATCTTACTATAAGCCTTAATATATGCAAGCTCAAGGGGAAATGCACAAGGAATGCAAATACCTTGCTCCTTTTCCTTAATAAGTTTTTTTCTATATTCATATTTAATGACTGAGCATTTCCAGAAGTAAGATCTTCCTCATTCTCTAAGCCCCAAGTGCTTGCCTGAAAACTATGTAAGTATGACATTAAACTAATAGCTAAGGGATTTTTAAGCCCATATACATTGTATAGCTACAAAGATTCTACCATCAAACCTTTGCCCCAAGGTCAGGGGTCCCTAAAAAACAATTCAGTGACATTTTTTTCTAGATCAGACATGGGGTGAAGCTAATTACAAATCCCTGAAAAATAAGAAGCCAAGAAAACTATACTTTTGTGTCTAATAGGTGCACCTGCAGAGTTAGCAGTGCAGAAAAGAAATCTGCAGCAAGACCCTGGAACTAGTTACTGCTAGTCCCTTGTATGACACTAATGCCTCTTGTGTCAGTTGAGTACCTCTAGAGTCTTGAGCTGCTTTCTACTGTGTTACTAAAGAAACAGATCCATGGGAAATTGTTAAAGTGTGGTTTGTATTTCCATCAAGCCATGGTTGTTCCAATCCCAATTTGTTTATCTTCTCTAATTTTTATGTATATTTTCTTCTTTTTAAGTAACTGAGAGTATCAGACAGAGTCTCTGAAGAAAACAGATGGTGTGTGCAAACTGGGACATATGAGCAACATTTAGTAAAGGAACTTTGGAGAAAGGCAAATGGACAAGCCTGAAAGAGAATGCAATTCCAGCCAGGTAGCAGGGTATTTACAAAAGAGAGTCACAACTTATGCCAAACAAAGAAAAATAACAATACAACAATGTGTGGGACCTGGGAGACAGACTGCAGTTTTTGTGGAGCAATTATAACACTATATTTACTCTCTTCTCAGTATTTTGTATCTTTCTAGTTTCTGTAACCAAATTGGTTAAACCATCCTGAAACTAAACAGACTATTGATACCTAGTAAATGGGCTACATGATGGTTTGATTGTGAATGCCCTTCATAGGCTCACGCATTTGAATACTTGGTCACCAGCTGATAGAACTCTTTGGGAAGATTAGGAAATGTGACCTTGTTAGAGGAGGCATGTTGCTAGTTTGGGCTTGAGGTTTCAAGACTAGTGGGATTCCTTGTGTTCTATGTGTGTGTTTCTTATAATTAAAGATTCTGCCAAGTTGACAACACCAAAGATCACATACAGTATTCAGAAAAATGTATATACATGTTACAGCACTTTTGTAAATTATGTAAACCCGATTACTTTGTAAAAATTCCATCTTGCTTAATATATTTTTTCTGAAAATTTTGCATATTTATACCTTGTAAGAATCTCCAAAAATGTAGTGGATATACACATTGTAAAAAAAATATTTTCTGACATTATAGTGATCTTCTTGGAATTTAGGCTATTAGTTATTCATATATGATCATAATAGTTTTATGCTGAAGCATAAATGCTGAAATCTGAATAAACTGTCCTCTTTTCTTATTAATGCTTTTTTTTGTGAAATTCACAGAAGCGTCTCCTTAACATGCTGCGCTTCCCCCTGTTCAGCTAGTCTTTGGCTGTCCCTAAGGTCTTGTTGTAGAGCACACATTTTACTCCAGCCAGACAACTACCCATGCAGGTTTCTGGAGTCTAGAGAAAAGAGCAGGGATGGATTCTGAAATCATAGAGATGTCAGTTAGAATTTTGCTTTTGTAAAATATAGACTGAAATTCATACTACTCATCTATAACTTAGGAATTCTTGAAACTAAATTTTTCAATTATGTCAAACACAAGACTTATCACACAGGAGATAGTCAACAAACTAGCTCTTTCCTTCATTTTTTCTTTCTTTAGTTTTGTTTTCTAACTATATTCTTAAGGAGAACATGTATTTATGTTACATAAACATTATCAGTACATTCAAATTAATTTTTCAGCATGTTTTGAAAACAGTTGTATATTATAGATATAAATAGAATTTTCTTCATTAGATATGGCAGGAAAAATTACATGTGAAAAAATAACATTAAACTTATTATAACCACCTAAGATCAAAATTTTCTTCTTATTACTGAATAATATGTGGTATATGGCAAATGCAGAAATAGCTATAAATTGCTTGATAATAACTTAAAATTAATGTTTGAACTAAGTATTTGAACTAACCAGGAGGTCCCACTTAATTATTTTTTTAAGTAGAAATATATGATGCTGAACAAGGAAACATGACGCTCTTATTTTCATATGGCTGTCATATAAGAGAACGAATTATGCCATGCTAAGTCTGGTTGACCAGTTAGCTAAACTGGTAAGAATTCTGCTGCAGGATATTTGATCAGCCTGTATGAAAACATGTCACTGTTTTATTCTTATTTTTTTTTAAATAAAGAGCTGAATGGCCAATAGGGAGGCAGGAGAGGATAGGCAGGCCTTCCAGGGAAAGAGAGGAACTTGGGGGAAAATGTAGGTGCATGAGAGATGCCAGTGAGATAAAGAGTAGGGCATACAGAATAGAAAAGAGGTAAAAAGCCATGTGACAGAACATAGATTGGCAGAATAGGTTAACTTAAGTTATAAGAAGTATTTGGGAACAAATCTAAGCTAAGGACCAAAATTTTATGTAGTGGAATTTCCTGTGTTCTGTAGTCATTAGATTCCAAATAAACACACAGAGGTTCATATTAATTATAAACTGTTTGGTCTATGGCTCAGGCTCATTATTAACTAGCTCTTACAACTTAACTCAGCCTATTTCTATTAATCTGTGTGCTTACCACACGAGTGGTGGCTTATCAGTACTTTCCCATATTGTTTCTCCAGGCAGCTGACAGTGTATTCTCTGATCCTACCTTTCTTTCCCCTGTATCTCTCTTGGATTTCTCACCTTGCTATGCCCTGGATTGCCATAGGCCATAGAAGATTCTTTATTGACCAATGGTAGCAACA
The DNA here is from genome assembly GCA_004025045.1 of Sigmodon hispidus. Classification (NCBI taxonomy): domain Eukaryota; kingdom Metazoa; phylum Chordata; class Mammalia; order Rodentia; family Cricetidae; genus Sigmodon; species Sigmodon hispidus. Next base: position 24,724 of record PVIH01001442.1, read on the forward strand.
CATATTCACAACATACAGAAAGACAATTCCACAACGGCATTATAATTAATAATTATAATTAAGTCTCTGCATCATTATTTGGGAATGACAGTCCTGACAAGAAAGTTTGATGACAGTTGGCATCCAATGTTGAGATTCTGCTCATATTTCCAAACATAGAATCTGAGAAAGCTAAGAAAAGTCCAGGACATAGAGCCTACTGCTCATGTGTACAGCGGCATGACTCCTTTAAAAGGCCCTGCAATACAGCAGAACACTTGAGCAGACCCTGGGCTAGATAAAAATGCCTGCCATATTGCAGACACCACTTCCCAGAACTGGGATAGTTAAGTGCAGATGGGACAGTTAGACACAGCAGAGATGGTTAGGTGTAGTTCTCACCACTGCCTGTGAACCTGAGAAGGGGGCAGATGCAGCTGCCAGCACCATGTGCTAATCACAGCCACTTAGCAGTAGCCTAGTTATTAAAGATTTGGCTCACAATATCAGAAGAAGCTATAGGCATGCAGAGAGCCAGGTCCAGGCTAAGAAACACAAAATACTTCAAGGCATGCTTATATAAGACACTAAAGAAAAAATGGGTATAAACAGTCATAAAACTAAGTAAACAGTTTAAAAATAATAAAGTCTTTTAAAAAAGTAAAGTAATATAAAAAGAATAAGCCATATAAAGATATAAAACACACAGTACTTATGGATTTTGTATGTTGCTTTCTTGACTCTTAATTTTTGAATGCTGATGAGTGAAATGTAAATGCTGCTGAGAGATACTGGATTGTGGAAAAAAATTACTGAATTAAACAAGTATGTATTTTAAGAATGTTTTAACTATAGAATGGATGTAAGAAAATATGTTGCATTGGGGGAAAGGTTATACCTTTGTTTCTACAGCAAATAAAAAGCTACAGATTCTACTGAAATCAATAAATAGAAGATTTGGTCAGGAGAGAGCTCTTTTTTTGTAGACATTAAGAAACAAACAAACAAAAAACTACAAGATGAGTGATGTATATGCTGATTCCTCTACTATGGAAATAGCTATGAGACTGAATAAAATGATAAATCTTGTTGGTTACAAGACAAACTTCATGACAGTTTGGTTATACAGTTCAAACAGATGTATAAAATTGAAATATACCTTTTACCTATTTAAAGATAGAACAGAAAATCATCTTTTAATTAATCTACTTATTGTATATTCTAGCCACAGCCTTTCCCCATGCGTCTTCCTAGTCTCTCTCCTCCATTTCCCCCTTCTATTCCCCAGTCCCCTCCTATTCCATCTCCATCTAGGAAAGGGCAGATCTCTCATTAGTATCAATAAAACATGGCATATTAAATTTCAGAAAGACTAAGCTTCTCCCTGTGTATTAAGGCTAGGCAAAGAAACCCAGTATGAGAAGGGTCCCAAATGCCGGAAAAAGAGTCAGAGACAGTCACTGTTTCCACAGTTAGAAATTTCATAAAAAGACCAAGCTATACAACTGTAAGTATATACGGAGTGCCTCAGACAGTCTCAAGCAGGCTTCCTGGTTGTCACTTCAGTCTCTGCAAGCCTCTATAAGCCTAGGTTAGTTGATTCTGTGGCCTTATCATAGTGACCTTATCTCTTATGGCTCCTATATTTCTTTCTCTTCTTTCTTGTCAGAATTTCCAAACTTTTCCAAATGTTTAGCTGTAGTTCTCTGTATCTGCCAGCATCTCTGGATTATGCCTCTCTAATGATAATTGGGCCAGACACCAATAAATCTTTAGCTGATTTGTTTACACTACACATTCCATACTTGTGTTAATGCAGGTAACCTTTAAAAGTTTGTATGTTTTCAGGAAAAAAAATAAAAGGACCAGACACCAATGAAGAAGACATATATAGCCCAGGTAATTGAGCCTCTCAGAATCCTCTTTGCAATTTCAACAAAAATCTATATCCAGAACAATTTCAAAGCTGCTAGTTTAGATGGTGGAGCCTCACTGACTACTTCAGACAGGACTTCAAATAAGTTCTGAACGTTTTCATTCCACAAAGAATGGATAATAGCTGGCTATTCCAGTACTTGACCATTATCCTAATTTTCTCAGAGTTCCCTAGAGATTCTGTTACCTTAGACAACAGGAAGCAGTCTAGGGAATAGGATATCCACATTTCCAAGAGGGTGGGTATGTAACTTTTCATCCTTCAATGGATTATTAATGTTAATTATTATTGTTTAGGGGAATTGTTATTGGTCATGGTATGAGAGGACACTAAGCAAAGAAGATTAGATTCAGGAAACTCATTCTGAAAGAGAAAAGGAAGACATAGATTGAATCTACTTTTAAACTAAATAAAGCAACTACTAGTCTCAAATATTTTATGTTGGTATAGAGTTTTGCATATTGATACAAATTTAAGATTATTTTTGTTGTATTATACTTTATATATGCTTTTACCATTGTTTAAGTTATTATACCTATGCAGTCTATTTTAAAAATGTAACATAAAGTCAAGTACTTAAAAGCTATTATTAGAAACTATTTAGAATAATAAAGAAATGCAGGTTGGTAGTTATTTGTCAATAACAGTCAAACTTGTTGTCATGTTAGGTATGTTTTCAAGGTCAAACAGATACATTAAAGATAAATAGATGCTACTCATATATATCAGAGACCCAGAGAATATGGCACTTAAGATGTTTTAATAACATAAGGCTTTCCATGACAGTGAGACATGTCTGCTCCTGGAAGCACCAATCTACTTCAGAGACGATAATGGGCATCAAAAAACAACTTCATATAGAGTTTACTTTCTTTGTATCAAAGCTAGCCATTAGACAAGAGATCTGCCTTGCCTCAACTGCTGATAATATGCTGTTCAAATTGGACAAGCAGAGCATAAAAGAAGGTGACTGCCAAGCTTTGTCAAGAAAACATAGGACAGTCCTTCAAAATTTCTGCTTCACATAAAAATCTGTCAGATATTCTATGCTTGTTGGCTGAAAGTGGATGCCCCAATGCTGCAATGAAACCTTGGGTGACTGTCCAGAAATCCTGATGTCTCTGTTTTTTCTATAGTTCAGGAAGTTGCTTGCTCTGCACTTCCTGTTTACTTAGATAATATTATATCCTTCACAGGCCTCTGATAAAATTGAAGACTAGTTACTTGTAGTTATACTTTTCCTTGTTACCAAATACAAAAATGAAATTTATGAGTTGTGTTCCGGGACCAGGATCAGTCTGTGGTGCTTGTCCCCAGATACTCCTTATCAGACAGGACTAGGGTTTGGCTGTGAGGGCTCCTCCAGCAACACATAAAAGAGGGGACACTGCATGGCTGGCCCCACGTCCAGGGCAAACTGCATCATCAGAGAAGGACTGAGGACTTGAAATTCAGACCCTTTCCCAGAACAGAGTAGGAGGTCGAGCAGACCCCTTGCTCAGAGGAGACAGGAGACACACAAGACCTCTTGTCATAGCTGATTAGGAACCACCGAATTGTGAACCACTGAAGGCAAGGGCAGACACTAATGCAAAAATACATATAATAATATAAAGAACAACAAGGCAACTTTAGAAGAAAGTGGTGGATCTACAACTACAAGACCGGAACAGAGCAATGAAGAGGAAGCAGAAGGAAGCAACATCAAAAACACCGTTATGAAGATCATTGAAGACTTAAAAGAGGTCTTAATGAAAATTCCCTTAAAAAACAGAAAATACAAACAAAAAATTGGAAGAGATGAACAAATCATTGACAGAAAACCAAGAAAATGTAAACCAAAAAATGAAACAAACATTCCAGGGACTAAAACTGAAATAGAAGCAATAAAAAAGGCACAAAATGAGGCAACGGTGGAAATAGAAAATCTGAAGAAAAGAGCTGGAACTACAGATACAAGCATAACCAACAGAATCCAAGACATGGAAGATAGAATCTCTGAAGTGAAAGACTCAGTAGGTGAAATAGATATATCAGTCAAAGAAAATACTAAAACCAAAAAAGCCATAACACCAAATGTCCAGGAAATCTGGATTAGGGTTAGGGTTAGGGAAATACATACAAGCTACCACAAAAATACCAGGAAATATCAATCAGTGGCTGTTGTAAGAGATTTCCGGCCCCGTTAGGGCCAGAGGTTTGGACCTTGCTGCGACAGCTTTTCCCCCCTAAATAAATTAATCAGACGCTTATATTAATTTCATACTGTTTGGCCTATGTCTCAAGCACATTACTAGCTAGCTCCATCTTAATTCAGCCCATTTCTAGTATTCTATCTGCCACGTGGCCCAGCTTGTGGCTCACCTGGATTCCTTACATGTTTCTTCCTGGGGGATCAGATGGAGACTGGCTAACTCTGAACTTCTTCTACCTGTCTATCCCCTGATTCTCCACCCATTTATATGGTGCTGCACATAGACCAAAACAGCTCCTTTATTTTCAGCATACAGGGAACATTTCCACCACAAGTGGTCACTAATATCCCTTAACATCAATGGACTCAACACATAGAAGCATTGTTTGTAATAGCAAGAACCTAGAAACAACCTAGATGTCCCTCAACTGAAGAATGTATTCACAAACAAACTGTGGTCCATCTACACAATGGAGTACTACTCAGCAGTAGGAAAAATTGATATCCTAAAATTTGCAGGCAAATGGATGGATGCAGAGAATATCTTCCTGAGCAATGTATCACAAACCCAGAAAGATAAGCAGGGAATGTACTCCCTTGTTAGTGAACTAAACAAAAAAAGAAAAAAGCCAAGCATGCCCAAGCTGCAAACTACAACCACTGAACAGCTTGGAATCTGAAACACCTTGGACTGACACCTTGGATTCCACTCCCTCTGAAAGAACACCTGACTCAGTCTCAATGTTGGGGGGAGAAAACTGGATCTGCCAGGAGTGGAGGCTGAACTTAGCAATATTGGAACCTTGGGACCTCCTGCCCATGCTGGGGAGAAGATGGGGAGATGTGGAGAAGAGAGAGTGACTTGATGTGCTAGGAGGGGAAAGGGACCTTGAATAAGGATATACACGGATAGAAAATGTGACTTCTTTATTTATAATAAAAAGAAAAATAAAAGAAATTTACAAAAGAAGATACAAAGTTTATAAGGTTGAGAGATATCAAAGCTTAAGTTGTTTATCTACGAAAATGTTTTTAAATCTAAAAAGATATTCTTCGGCTGGTAATACAAGTTATAATAGAAAATGGCTTTGTTATAAAACTTTAGACTTGCCAATATAAGATAGACTATTGAGTACTTTCCTTGAATTTGCCCAATACAAATGGACTGGATATTGTGAATGTAATTATTTCCTAATATTTTTTCTTTTGTATATAGTTTTACTGAGTTAATGTTAAAACTTTTCCTTTTTACTTACACAGAAAGGGGAAAATGTTGCAGGATATTTGAACACACTTAGTAAAAATATGTCACTGTTTTATTCTAATGGCTTAATAAAGAGCTGAATGGCTCATAACTTGACAGGAGATAATAGAAAGGACTTTCTTGGTAAGAGAACTCAGAATGAATATAGGCACACAAGAAATATCAAGAAGACACAAGGATAGTCAGACATATAGAATGGAAGAGAGGTTTAAAAAACACTACTTGGCAGAACATAGATGAATAGAAACAGGTTAATTTAAGTTATAAAACTATTTGGGAACAAACCTAAGCTAAATAAGTCTCTATGTCATTATTTGAGGGGCAGCAGTTCTGATAAGAAAGTCCAACTACAGAAGTCAGTTTACATAGAAAAATTATCTAAAGATCGAAGAGGTTAGCCATTTGGGGTAATAGTTAAAACATTTTGTGTATTGTGTAAAGTGCAGTGAGTATTTTATACTAATGTGTTCTGGATGGCATTTGTTTGTGATGGTGTTCTCCATGGTTGCACAATGCTACCGTGCTGTCAGTATTTGTATGTCTTGGAAACCCTCTATTGGACTTTTTGAGTTTTAATGTATATGAATTAATTAAAATTAAATTAATTTTATTTAGCCATATAGCACAAAAATAATATTTCATTTCAAAATATAAATAAAATGAAGAAATAGTTTATGTTAATATTCTTCTTACATTTTGCTCAATCGATTTCTGCTAGAATAAACATTTTCTCTTTAATTGTTGGAAATATTCTCCAAAAAGAAAATAATAACCTCTCACATAGTGTTCAATTTTTGAAATTGTAGACTGTGAGACTTATAAAGGTTCTTTTTCCTCTGGCTTTTTCATGGCAGTCTTACAGTAGCTTAAGCGTATTACAACAGATTTTTTTCACTGTTGTGATCCAAGGTCACTCCATAAAGAATTTGCATTGCCAGCATATGAGAGTTGAAGGTACTTCTGTCACCTTGAATAATTTTACACATTTCTCTCTTTTGAAAAAAAAATATGACACAGCAATGACTTTACTTTGTATTGGCCTACAAAAAATTAATACAGCACTCTGAATCTCTTGAGAAAACCTATTTTCTAAAATGATTTTGCCTTGTTATAGCAACAGGAAAATGAAAGTCTTCACATTACACAGTGGGTGCAGATGGATACTTGTAGGAAAAGCACTCGACCTGAGCAGCAGAGCTGGAGGACGAGCAAGGGAGGTCAGAAGACAGATGGTTGGTTCAGCTTCATGTCTGAGAAACACAATGCCTTGAGAAGCAGGGGTTTCAAGGAGATGCTCCTTGCTTTTAGAAACTCCAGATTTCTCTCCAATCTCTTTTTGAGCTCTGAAGCCATTTTCATTTTACTCTCTTTGCTTCACTTCTGGTCACATTTTCTCTGAGGTATAATAACGTTGTTTGTTTCATATCCATCCCAAATTCCATGTGAAGAATGTTGGTCTCCCTTCTGAGCTCAGCTTACAGATGGCATCAGCCATGAGTTATCCCATTACCCAGCTTCCCCCAGAATACATCTTTTCACTGTGTGTGAAACGCAGCACATTCTGGACCACTGTCTTCTGTTTACAGAGCCACAACACTGACCCAAATCTCATCATTTTGTTTCTCTGTGAAATTTTCCAATTGTCCTTTCTGTCTCCTTTGTAAAATTTACCATAAGTATCAGATAGAAAGGAACAAAATGGCCTTTCTAAAATATTAGTGTTACTGTGGGAATTTTTCTATTAAAAATATGCACTGAATTTATAGATGTGTAATGAGCAGCATATAAGCAGCTTATAAACATTATATTGATTCATTTGCACATAGTATTATTAGTAGATGCCCAGGAAAGTGGATGTAATGTCACAAAAAATTTTTTGGACTTACAAAAACCTAAATTTTAAGACAAAACTTGATTTAACTCTCTTTTTAAAAAATTTTCCCTCCCTCTTCTCCTTCAGTTCCTTCTGTCTCATTTCCTCCCTACCCTCTTCAATACACTCCCCCTCTGCTTTTTTTTTTCTGAAAGGGGCAACTCTACCACAGGTGTCAACAAAGCATAGCATATCAAGTTGAGATAGAAATAAACTCCTCCCTTTGCATTAAGGCAGGGTGTAGCTACCCAGTATGGAGAAAAGAATCCAAAAAGCTAGCTCAAGAATAAGAAATAAGCCCTGACCTCACTGCTAGGAGTCCCACAAATAGACCAAGCTACACAACTATCACACCTATGTAGAGTGCCTAAGTAAGTACCATGTAGGTGCCCTAGCTATTTGTTTAGGGTCTGAGCTCCTGGGAGCCCAGACTAGTTCTTTCTGTGGGTTGCCCTGGTTCATGCAATTCTTTCTCCCTCTCTTTAAATTTATTCCTAGAGTTTGACTCCATGCTCAACTATGGAGCTCTGCAATTGTTTGCATCAGTTACTAGATAAAGGCTCTCTGATGACAATTATGTTAGTCACCAATGTGATTACAATAGATAGTCAGTTCAGGCACCCTCTCCACTATTGCTAGGGGTCTTATGTGGGATCATCCTTGTAGATTCCAGGGAGTTTCCCTGGCACCAGGTTTCTCCCTAACCCCAAATGCCACCCCCAACTTGAACAACCTTATCCCTTTTATTTCCACCCATACCCCTGTCCCCAGTCCACCCAAGAGATCTCATCTAATTAACCTTCCCAGTGAAATCCATGCATCCCTCTTTGGACCTTCCTTGTTACCTAGCATCTCTGGGGCTGAGGATTGTAGCCTGGTTATCTTGTACTTTACATCTAATATCTACTTATGATTGAGTCCACAGGATGTTTGTCTTTCTGGGTCTGGATTTCCTCACTCAGGATGATTTTTTTTTTCTAGTTCCATCCACTTGCCTGTAAATTTCATGATGTCATTGTTTTATTACAGCTGAGTAATACTCTATTGTATAAATGTACCACATTTTCTTTATCCATTCTTTGGATGAGGGGCATCTACATTGTTTCTGGTTTCCGGCTATTATGAATAATACTACTATGAACAAAATTGAGCAAGTATCCTTGAGATATAATTGAGTAACCTTTATGTATATGTCCAAGACTGGTATAGTTAGGTCTTGAAGTAGATTAATTCTCAATTTTCTGAGAAACCATAAATTTATTTCCAAAGTGGATATACAAGTTTGCGCTCCCACCAGCAGTGGGAGAACATTTTCCTTACTCCACATCCTCTTCAACATAAGCTTTCATTAGTGTTTTTCTTCTTCACCATTCTGACAGGTATAAGATGGCATCTCAGAGTCATTTTGATTTACACTTCCCTGAAGGCTAAGAATGTTGGGCAATTATTTAAGTATACCTCAGCCGTTTGATATTCTTTTGTTGAGAATTTTCTGTTTACATCTAAAGCCCATTTTAAATTGAATTATTTGGTATTTTAATGTCTAGTTTCTTGAGTACTTTATATATTTTGAAGATTAATCCTCTGTCAAATGTAGGGTGAATGATGATTTTTTTCTCATTCTTTAGGAAGCCGTTTTGTCTTACTTGACAGTGTCCTTTGCTTACAGAAGATTTTTAGTTCAGGAGGTAGCACTTATTAATTGGTGTTCTTAGTGTCCGTGCTACTGGTGTTATATTTAGGAAGTGATTGCCTGTGTCAAAGCTTTGGAGGGTATTTCCAACTTTCTTTTCTGCCAAGTTTAGTGTAACTGGGTTTATGTTGAGGTCTTTGATCCACTTGGACTTCAGTTTTGTGCAGGGTGACAGATACGGATTTATTTGTATTCTTCTATATATCACCATCCAGTTATGCCACCACCATTTGTTGAACATGCTTTCTTTTTTCCATTGTATATTTTTGACTTCTTTGTCACAGATCAGGTGTTTGTAGCCATGTGGATTTAAATCAGGATCTTTAATTCAATTCCACTGATCCATTGGTATTCGTGCTATATTTATTACTGTAGCTCTGATATAGAGCTTGAAATCAGGAATGGTGAAACTTCCAGAAGTTCTTTTATTTGCAGGATTGATTTTAAAATATTTTATAATTTTTTAGATTACATGCATATATATATATTATGTGTATAATATATATAATATATATACACACACATACCAATTCTACCCGTCTCTCTCATTTTCCAACTTCTCCCATGTTTCTGCACACTTCAAGACTTTTCAATTGTTATTGAAATAGATAGATAAATGGATAGATAGGTAGGTAGGCAGATAGATAGATAAATGATAGACAGATAGATAGATGATAGAGTTCTTTGGTGTTATTTATATGTATATGTACTTATGGCTAACATGAAGACTGATTTAGCTCTCTTAGTCATTGGTTGCATGCAGTTGTTCATCTTTATGATTAGCTTTTCTTTATGCATGAACAGAATCCCATTACGTATTGGTACCACATTTTCTTTACACATTCATTACTATAAGGACATTTAGTCTTTTCTATGTCCTAGCTATCATCAAGAGAGCATAAATTAACATGGCTGAGCTGGTATCTGCTGAGTAGGTCAACTCCTCTGATCAAATACTAAAGAATGGATAATTGAGTTATATAAGAAATCTGCTTTTAGCTTTTTGAGAATTCTTCATACTGATTTTCACAGTGACAGGTTCTTAGAAAAAGAAAATTAGTCTTCCCCCGAAATGAGCCCCTTAAAAATTATATAAATATTATTAACACTAAAGTGACTCCACAAATTGTATTTGTGTGTTTGTTTATGCATGCTTGTGTGCGAGTAACAATAATAAAGGAAAAGAGTATGAATGGGAGAGGGGGACATGGGACAGGTAGAAAGAAGAGGGGAATGGAGGAAAAAATGTGGTAGCATTTTAATTGAAAAGCATAATTTTTAAAATAATTCAAAGAAAGCAAATGATCCAATTAAAATGGACTATAAATATAAACACAGAATTCTCCAAAAAATAAAAAATAAAACAAAAATGTATAAGAAACATCTTTTAAGATGTTCAACATCCTTAGCATTTAGGGAAATGTTAATCAAAACCACTTAGAGATTTCACCTTACTCTAGTCCAAGTGGTTTAAAGTCAAGAAAACAACTGACAACAAATGCTGGCGAGGATGTGGGGGCAGGGAAAAGCTTCTGTCTCTTCCAGGACACCCTCAGCTCAATTCAAGTTTCCAAAGTTCTTCAGGTTCCTGATGTTGCTCCACACTTTCTGCTGTTTGTTCACAGGCACTTTCTTCTGCTTCTAACAACCTTTCCTAGCATCCATCCTTTAATCCTCCTCAAACCTACTTCTTTATCAAGGGTCTGTTGAGATGAAACCCTACCTGATAATATTGACATCTAAGTGGGATAATAATAGCACCCTAAAAAAACCTCTTATAGAGTACATTTGACAATGTAGGGGTGTCCTCCTTAAAATAAATTAAAAATGCAAGCCATAGGGCATATCCTACTCAAATCACCCAAACAATACTTGTATTCAAAAGAAGTTGCTTGCAAACATTAGTCCACCCCATGAAAGCATCAAAAGCTATGAAATACTATGAACAATCTTAACTTAAACGTCAAAATTATTATGCACTGAACACCAAAACATTGCTGGTGGAAATTAAAGACACAAAAATATAATGATTTGTGTTAACATGGCAACACCACTCAAAGTGATCACCACTCAATGCAATTCCTATCAAGATCTTAGTAGCATTTTGAAGAAGTGTAAGCCCATCTCCAAGGTTATAAAAACTCAGGAAACCACAGTCTTGAAAAAGAAGAAAGCTTGCATGTCTGTCAATGATAATATGAATTTCACATTCAGAAAATATTGCTTCAATATTTTGAAAACCATACTAATTAACATCACCAGTGACCTCTTCAAAAATTTCTTAAGCATTTGAGAAGTTAATACAAATTTATAAAATTCTCATTTTCACTTGAAAGCTCATATACAATTTGGCAAAATTTACTGTCAGGATGATTCCCCGATCTGACAGGCTCACTTTGTTCAAAATTGAGATAATATTTGCTGAATACCTAATTTTGAACATCTACAACTTGTCATTATTCAATGTAAAAATAGAATTCTTATAAAAAATACAGGCTCTGTTCAAATTGCTCGGTCATACACTCTTTTTTCCAGACAGCCACCATAACACAGTACTTTGCTTTGCAACACAAACATTTTATATCTGCTTCTTAGAAAGGTATGGACTCAGAGGTCAATGTTTTGAAAAAAAAAAAAGATTTTGCAATGCTTCACCATCATCTTACCTAAGGAAAATAGGTATTTGATCTGAATGGGCCTCTTTTCATGTGTAAAGTGAGGGCTATTGCATCAGCTTGTGTAAAGGAAGGATCCAGGAGCTTTGGTCTTGGTATCACTGGTATGGGTCTCAATAGAAAAAGAAAGAAGGAAAGAGAGAGAGGGAGACAGAGAGAGAAAGATGGAAGAAAAATTATATTTTTTATAATAAATAAATGTACTTTGACTTCATGGATCTTTTGAATGGAAGCTCCAAAGATCTGCTGCCTATACTTTGAAAATGCCTGGCTTGCAAAGGATACAGTTTTAGTACAATTTATGGAGTAATTCTATTTGGGTTATTACTTCCTCTCCGGAGCTGCCTATAATCTCACAGCTCCTTTAGGCCTTTGTGGCTTTTGTGACACAATTCTGAACTATTTCTGTAGATGAGATCCCTCTTAGAGCTTGGTCTCACTTAGCACACGCTGGTTCTCCCTTTCTTCTTATTTATTCAAGTTCTGTTTAATATGTCTGTGAGTGTGTGTGTGTGTGTGTGTGTGTGTGTGTGTGTGTGCACCCCATATATGTGAATGTAAGCTAGCTCTAATTCTCTGTGTATGTGTATGTAACTTGGATTCAACTCTCTTTCTCTCTCTCTCTCTCTCACTCTCATATGTGTGTGTGTGTGTGTGTGTAACTATTGTTTATATTTTTTAAAAATTTATATTTTAAACAGCAACCACATGGCTCTTCTCCATCTTGGCTGATGACCTCATCATGATGTATACAATCATGAAACTGACAGCCATCTTTTACAAAGGTTTTCTAAGGTTAAAAAATACGTTTAGTCCTAGTGATCTCAGTGTTCCTCAAGATTCAATTTATCTCCTTCTAGAGTAAGGAGCAACAAGCCTCAAGTATTTTGGATTGGTGTAAAATTTATCTATTCAGAGAGGATGTCAGTTGTGTGGCTTGAGCAGTTGGTGGGACCTCTAGCAGCAGAAGCAGAATTTATCTTTAGTACATGAACTGTAGTTTTTGGGGACCCATTCCCTATAGAGGGACACCTTTACATTGAGGGGGAGGGGCTTGGTCCTGCCTCAACTTGATATTCCAGACTTTGTTGACTCCCCATGGGAGGCCTTATCCTCTTTGAAGATGATTGATGGGATGGGATGGGGTGGGGAGAAGCTGGGGAGTGAGTAGAAGGAGAGGAGAAAAGAGAAATTGTAGTCGGTATGTAAGAAAGACACTTTTAAATAAAAAAAACTCACAAAAAGAAACTTATCTATACACATATATCTTTGCCAAATATTTAACATCAAGCTTCTAGAGAACTTAGATAAATGGCAACATGTATTTGAATAATAAGATACTTGAAAAATAAGATAAATATTCCATGATAAAATGCCTGGCCCCCCCAAGAAGGCTCCTTCCCAGAGTTTGGCATTTGGGCAGAGGCCTCCATGGATTTTCAAGGACAATTCTGGCCTCTGTTCTTCCTCAGTCCCTGCTCATAAGCCCCTCCCTCTGTTCCCATTTTGCCCAATGGAATATAAGCCCTAGACTTATGAAAGCTGCACCTCTGCATTCATGTACATGGATGAATCTTGCTGGCAACCAGATTTTATAACCTAAAAATAAGACCATTGATATTAAAACTAAATTATTAGCAATATTAAAACTTGGTTTTGCCTTTTATATTAGTACCACAGCTGAAAACTAGATACTGAATCTTCTGGCTTTTACTAACATTATTAAGCTGTAGCTAACTGGAAAAACTACAAATCAAGATTTAACTTACATATATGTTCTCAAAGTAAAGCTTAAACATTTGTCTAATTTACATATACCTAACAGATTTGGTTTCCCCTAATCCTCAAACACCTTTAGATATCTGAGAATATGACATTTAATATAAAAGCTTTTTATAAAAGAGAGACATGTCAGCTTCTGGCAGCATCCCATATCTTCTCCAAGAAGATGGTTGGCCACAGAACTTCTACCTGGAGGCTAATGGCAAGACTGGTCAAGTAGGAAAAAGCTTCCTTACACTGCTGCCAAGATCCTGTCCAGACTGTGAAACAGGTAGGTTCATCTCATCAAATTTCTTCTCCACAGAAATATCTGTCAGAACTTCTGGAGTTGAGCAAGTGAGGCCTCTGAAACTTGTCCCCTAATGATCATGAGGAGACTTGGGATGGCCTGCTGGAAAGCTGCCTCACTTCTGCTCGTTTACTTATCCTTCTCAAATCTGATCGTTTTAATGACCAGGTTATTAATAGACTTGCCATTTTTACAGCTGTCCTCCAACCTCAAGGCTACAAGCACCTTGGTAAATTAGTAAATTTCCTATTAAAAGATGTACCTCATTCACAGACTCTGTGGTTCAAGACAAACTGCTTTCAGATGTAACTTTGGAGGTTTAAACGTCTTAACATTGATAAATGCAGTTTTGATAGACTAATAGAGCACTGACCACAAATAGTTTTTAGGAATTTTAACCCTTTTGTTAAATCTGTTCCAGTTGTTTTACAGATATCAACTAGTTCCTCCATAGGTCCACCCTTCCTGCCAGACTCATGCCAAGGCCAAACCCACAAGGTCCTCCAGATATGCCATCCCCTGTACTAGCATTCTGAGGCTGCTACTGGAAAAGCACTGACAGGTTAACTTCATCCACATTCTCAATTGTAAATGTTCTATTATCTCTTAATTCTTACTGACACCTTAAGAGGATGGATGCCTTCCCACCTCCAGAGAAGCAGCAGATGTGATGGATCAGGTACTCCTGAAGAACACATTCTTCTATTTGCTGTGCCATCTCATAAGCTCCTAGGACCTCACTGCTAGTACCACCTCTCCAGGCTCAAGTGGGCCCCTACCCAGCGACTGGAACTTCAAGATGTCCCAATGAAGGGCATATCTGCTATCATGTCTTGCTCCTTCACCCTTGCCTCTTCTGTACAACCCAGACACATGTCCATTCCATTTTTTCTCAAAGTTATCACTCTTCCCATGGCTAGCCCCACCAATGATAGCAATCTCTTTTTTCTCCTAGCAACCTGCCTTCTTAGCTCATACAAGGAACATTTGTATCTATGAAGACAAGAATACATCTTCACTTCACTGTGTGTGACCACAACCCCCAGCTTTCCCCTCCCCAACATTGTCCCTAGTCAGCAGGAAGCAATCTCAAGAATTCAGATCCCTCATTTCTGCTCCACTCACTATCCATAACTCACCTTGGCATAATAATTAAAAAGGAGGAAGAATGTTAGCATTCAGACGTGTTGTGTTCCTTGGAGTCCTGACTAATAACCAGGTAATACTTTGGCCCACCCAGGATCCTGACACTGATAAAGTCATCCTACATAAAGTCCCCTTTAAAAGAAAACCCCTCCTTTTTTCCCTCCCTCCCCCCACCTTCTCTCTCTTCTCCCTTCCAACCAAATAAAACTCTCCACTGAGCACTGTCTGCATGGTGTCTCTATCTCTTACTCACTGTGGGTCACCTTGGCCCTAACCCACAAAGGTCTCCCTCCTGCCATTTTTAAAATACAACAGCCAGATTATTAAAGAATAAGTAGATAATAAATATTATAATTGTAATTTAATTAGACAAATATAGTGAAAGGCATATGTGTATACATGCATACACAAAAATAAATTGCAAAGGATTTTAACTCCTAATGATTTACTTAATGGTTCTGATATGAGAAGTTTTCACAAATTGTGACAACTTTTACTTCACATTATTAGTTCATATGAAAGTAAGGATTCTCTTGACCCCATAATAAAGATCAGAATCCAGAAAGGTAAATCAGCCTTGGAATCATGCCTGACTCCTCTAGACATTTGTAGATGCATAAAAATTAGAGTCTGGGTTCTAATGTTCCCAACAGAAGCAAACAAGAGTATCTTGGCCCTAGTGCACATCAGAAGGCAGAGCCCTATGACTCCTTCCCATAGATAGGATCCTCACAATTTGGATTTTAGTAGAGTAAGCTAAAATAGACCTTTTTGGCTAACAAAGAGAGAAGCATGTGTGTTTCAGCATCATAAACTTGAAAAAAATCTACCTAGTGAGAATTCATAACTATATATCTCTTCAAATTGGCATGGAGCCCCTAAATAAGTTTTCTTAAATTGAATGAAGGAATATACACCCAGAGAATCCAGTGGATTCAAGGCAAATGTGGGAAACTACAGAGTTTCAAGACATAAGAGAGAGCAGGATAACATAACTGTAAAGAAGAATTAAATCTCTAGAATTCCAGATTTCAACTATTTAAATGATCTAATCAGCACACATAAGAGTAAGGCTCGAGGTTTATATTACTGTGGTTGTGGCTCAATTGTCTGCAACTGAACCTCCTGATATATAACAAGTCATCCCATAAGCACCTGTGCCCAAGCCATTCCTGGCCACCATGACTTCCACACCATGCAACTGTGAGATGAAATAAACAGATTTTTCTTCCAACTTCCTTATGCCTGATATTTTGTTCCCATGACAAGATAAGTAACTAATACACAAAAATATTTTACTTTCTCAACATTTGCACAGTATTTTGTGTATGTGTGTCTTTCCCTGTCCTAAATCCATGCCTATGTGTTTGCTCACTGAATACTTCCTAACTATAAAGCAGGGTGTTAATAGCTTTGTGGATGAAGAAATGAAGACTTTGAGAGATAAAGGAACGTGTCTGAAATTACATAGCATGAACCACAATCCTGGAGTTCAATTCCAAGGAGCACATCCTGTGCTTTTTGTAACTCTATCAATGATCGACTTACCTGTTGAACAGGTGGGAAAATAGTGACTAAAATCCCATCTCAATAGCAGGTCCCTTGCCTGTATTAAGTCCTAATTTCAATTTTATGCACTGAAAAATAACAATAATAAAGAAGAGGTAAATAGAAGGGGGTAGAGAAAATTGCACTTGGTGGACTGGAAGAATAACTGAAAGTGAAAACACAGTATTAGATGAACTCTTTGTCAGTCACAACTGAAGAGAGACTATAGTGACAAGAGAGAGAAAATGAAACTCTGGCTGAAGAGATAATTGTCCAGTAGCTATCTCAGAAAAGGAGAATGGAGAAAGTCAGAGAAAATCTCTATTTAAAGATAAAACAATTGAGATTCCTTTAGGACAGCCAGAAGAAACAGAACAGAGTTTCAGAAAGTGTCCCAGATCTCACACTATGTATATTACACAGAAAGAATCAATGGAATACAAGAGGCTGGAGGTTCTTAGGCGACAGAAACTGTGGAGAAGAGGGGTCTCATCATATTTACCCTTATTCTGTATATATACTGTCTTTAGCAAGGAAACACACACACACACACACACACACACACACACACACACACACACACACACACATACACACATACTGGGGAAAATAATGGGAAAAAAAAAGGATAAAAGTGACCAAAACAAAGAATCCAATAACTCAGTGTGAGCAATAACTAGGCTAAGGGCTCATAATTTCTCCACAGTAAAATCAAAATCAGAAACATGTGGTGAGATATCAACAATTTGGTGGGACAAAAAAAAAAAGTCAGCCAGGAATTATATAGTCATTTTCTTTTAATTAAAGAACAATGGTATGTTAAAATGACACTTTTATTTTTTTTTGATGTAAGTTTATTTTATTATGGTCAATTTTAACATTTGTTTCACTAAAAGCATAACATTAAATATTAATAAAATTTTAGAAAATTAAACATAAGTATATTTTGTGCCATGGGCAAAACAATAATTTGTAATGTTTTCATTTTGAAATCTAGTTACAGCTTTATATTTGATTATTGTTAAGTTTCAGTTTGCCTAAATCCTGGCATATTGTCTGATCTCACACTCTTGCAATCATACCTGATTCAAACTCACCACCATTTTATTGTTATGCAAAATGAGGAACAACAGAGTAACTCCCAGGTTTGTTTGACATATGAGTAAGTTGGAAATGAGACATATGCATGAGTTTGCCTGCTACCAGCTGAAAATTTATCTTACCCATCAGTAAGCCAAAGACTAGGATTTTCTCTATGAAAATCTATTTTGTTTTTCTATGTTGGCTGTGAATTTCAAAATAATTTATAATTTGCATGTAGGTATATTAGTAAACATGCCTTAGTATTCATGAATATGGTGAACATTACATTTTAAAATATAACTTGTATTGTGCACACTTTTAAAAGATTTATTTAGGATCAATGAAATGGGTCATTGGGTAAAGACTGTTGTCACTAATTCTTATAGCCTGAGTTAAATCCCTGGAACCTACAGGTTGTAAAGAGAGAAATGACCCCTTATGTGGGTTGTCCTGCCACTTACACCCATGTGCTATGGCACATGTTCACCTTCACACATATACACAAACTCACATGCAAATTTCACTTAGAAATCATATTTCACATGAATATAAATGCACATAAACTAAACTAAAATGTAATTTTCTGAAGAAGAAAAAGAAGAAGGATCACTCCCATTTCTTCAAGAGCTTGCAGCCTGTTTTCATTTCTGCCTCCCATCTCTGCACAGGAGTTGGGATCCTGACACTGCATCCAACATTCCTATTTGCATTCCAGGGATCATGACATCAGGATTCCACAACACTTTTACAGACTGAACATTCTTGCCAACCCTGAGGTGACATTTTTTCCCCAACAGATAATAGGAAAAATAATAATTGTTACTAAATGTGTTTGATAAAGGTCAAACACTATGTTTCAATAGGGAATTAAACTTTCCCATTTAAAAAAAAAAAAAAAGAAAGAAAAGAAAAGACATATAAAAGGCTATCAGCTACACCACAAAAATTCTTGCTCAACAGTGCTAATGATTAGAGAAATGTAAACAAAATGAGCATTATGGAAGCTTCAAGAACAAACATGAATAACGATGTGGAGAAACTTTTTTTATGTGGTTTCTGGGCTGGACTTTCCTGCCTGGCCCCATGGCCCAGATCCATAGACCCACAGTCCCACAGCAACACATGGACACTTATATTAATTTCTTGTTGATCGGCCTAGGTCCCAGGCATATTGCTTGCTAACTCTTTACCCTTAAACTAACCCACAATTGTTATCTTGTTTAGCCATGCAGCTCGGTACCTTTTCTTAGAGCAGCATTTCAGCTTCTTTCCTCTGTGTCTCCTGGTATCTCTGTGGCATCTCTGGTCTTTTCATAGTCTGGTAGCCCTGCCCATACTTCCTGTCTACCTCTGACCAAACAGCTTTTTATTATACCAGTAGGAGGGACAAATATTTACAATGTAGCAACATAATCCCATTACAGAAACTGGGATCACTAGACCCTGTTGTGAACGAACTGGCTGAGTACACCATGAAGAGGTCATTATGCAAAACAGTATAGAAGTCTTCAAAAAATTTTAAGTCTTACTATTTAATCCAGTTTCTTTGTATAGCTGAAGGAATTGCAAATAAAGTCCTGAAGAGATAATATGCAGCACCACACAATTTGCAGAATTGATTATAGCAACCAAGATAATAAAATAACCTAAGTGTCTATCAACAGATAACAAACGAACAAAAAGTGTGGTGAGTATATGCCATGAGACTTTCAACCTTCACAAAAGGGATAAATTCTATAATTTGCACAGAAAGAAACAGAGGCACAAAGAGACTGAGACAGAAAGAAAGAGACTCACAGGTAATTCATATATTGAAGCAAACAATACTGAACTTAGCTGTCAAACATAGTAAATACACATTTTGGTTATATTTGAAGTGTACAATTACATGAAAATATCTACAAAGGAACTGAAACATCAATGGTATAAAACCAAAGTGCTTAGACCTAAAACTGTAATAAGACTTTAATAGCTGTATTCATATACAAAATGCCTTGTATATGAATGGAAATAAAAAATTTTAAGAACACACAAGGTGAATTTCTCCATGTTTTTTGTCATTTATCTAGAGTGTATGTCTAGTGTAAATGTAATGTAGTTTGTTAATACATTCTTCAGTTGAGGAGCATCTAGATTGTTTCCAGGTTCTTCCTATTATGAATAAAGTTGCTATGACATAGTTGAGCTAAGGCCTTTGAAGTGCAAATGTGCATCTCTAGGGTATATGCCCAGTAGTGGTATTGCTGGGTTTTAGAGGAGATGAGTCCCAGTTTTCAGAGAAAATATCATACTGCATTCCAGAGTGGCTGAACCAGCTTAATACTCCCACCAACAATGGAGGACTGTTCCCCTTGCTCCACAACCTCTCTAGCATAGGCTGTCATCTGTGTCTTTTATCTTAGCCAAAATGACAGGTGTCAGGTGGTATCTCAAAGTTCTTTTGATTTGCATTTCTCTGATGGCTAAATATGTTAAACATTTTTTCAAGTGCCTTTCCACCATTCATAATTCTTCTGATGAGATTTCCCTTCTTAGTACTAAGACCCATTTTTTGGATTGGGTTATTCAAGGTTTTGGGCTCAAGTTTCTAGAGTTCCCTGTATATTTTAGAGATCAGTCCTCTGTCACTTGTAGATTTGTTGAAAATCTTTTCCCATTCTATATGCTGTTGCTTTGTCTTATTGACTGTGTCCTTGGCTTTACAGAAGTTTCTCAGTTTCAGGAGGTCCCACTTATTGATTGGTGTTCTTAGTGTCTGTGCCACTGGTGTTATATTTAGGAAGTGGTCGCCTGTGCCAATGCATTGGAGGGTATTTCCCACTTTCTTTTCATTCAGGTTCAGTGTGGCTGGGTTGATGTTGAGATTTTTGATCCACTTGGATTGGAGTTTTATGCAGGGTGATAGGCTTGGATCTATTTGCATTTTACTACACACTACCATCCACCTGTGCCAACATCATTTGTTAAAGATACTCTTTTTCCATTGAATATTTTGGGCCTCTTTGTCAAAGATCAAGTGTTCATAGGTTTTGGGTTAATGTCGGGATTTCCAGTTCGATTCCATTAATCCACAAGTCTGTTTTTATGCCAGTACTAGGCTGTTTTTATTACTGTAGCTCTATAGTATAGCTTGAAGTCAGGGATGGTGATACATCCTGAGGTTCTTTGTTGAGCAAAATTGTTTTGGCAATCCTGGCTTTCCTGTTATTCCAAGTGAAACTGAGTATTGCTCTTTCAAGGTCTGTAAAATTGTGTTGGGATTTTGATGGGCAGTGCATTGAATCTATAGTTTGCTTTTGGTAGAATTGCCATTTTTAGTATGTTGATCCTACCTATCCAGGAACATGGGAGATCTTTGTATGTATTTTCTGATATCCTCTTCAATTTCTTTGTTCAGTGATTTAAAGTTTTTGTCAAATAGATCTGTTACTTCTTTGGTTATAGTTACTCCAAGGTATTTAATGCTATTTGCAGCTATTATAAAGGCTGATGCTTCCCTTATCTCTTTTTCAGCCCTTTCATCGTTAGTGTATGGTAAAACTACTGATTTCTTTGAGTTAATCTTGTATCCTGCTACATTGCTGAAGGTGTTTATCTTTGTAGAAGTTCCCTCGTAGAATTTTGTGACTCACTTATGTATATAATCACATCATCTGCAAATAAAGATAGTTTCATTTCTTCTTTTCCAATTTGTATCCCCTTAATCTCCTTTTGTTCTCTTATTGCTGTAGCTAAAACTTCGAAAACTATATTGAATAGGTAAGGGGAGAGAGGGCATCCTTGTCTAGTTCCTGATTTTAGTGGAATTGCTTTGAGTTTTACTCCATTAAGTTTCATATTGTCTGTCGGCTTCTTGAATATTGCCTTTATTATACTTAGATATTTTCACTGTATTCCTGATCACTCCAGGACTTTTATCATAAAGGAGTATTAGATTTTGTCAAAGGCTTTTTCAGCATCTAAGAATATAATCATGTGATTTTTTTCCTTCAGTTTATTTATATGATGGATGATATTTACAGTTTTCTGAATGGTAAACCATCCCTGCATTTCTGGGAAGAAGCCTACTTGGTCGTGGTGAATGATACTTTTTATATATTGTCATATATAGTTTGCCAAAATTTTGTTGAGAATTTTAGCATCAATATTCATGAGGGAAATTGGTCTGTGATTCCCCTTCTTTGTTGCATCTTTGAGTGACTTGAGTATTAGGGTAATTATGACCTCATAAAAAGAGTTTGGCAATATCCCTTCAATTTCTACTGTGTGAAGCAGTTTGACGAGTATTGGTAATAGCTCATCTCTGAATGTCTGGTAGAACTCTGCACTGAAACCATCAGGACCTGGGCTTTTCTTACTTGGGAGGCTTTTAATGACAGCTTCAATTTGCTTTAGGATTATAGGTCTGTTGAGGTATTTAATCTGATCTTGATTTAATTTTGGTAAATGGTCATAAAAGCTGTCCATTTCTTCTAGATTTTCCATTTATGTGGAATACAGATTTTCAAAATATGATCTGATAATTATCTGTATTTCCTGGGGGTCTGTTGTTATGTTCCCCTTTTCATTTCTGATTTTGTTATTTTGAACACTCTCTCTGTGTTTTTGATTAGTTTAGCTAAGGGCTTATCTATCTTGTTGACTTTCTCAAAGAACCAACTCTATGATTTGTTGATTCTTTGTATTGTTCTTTTTGTTTCAATTGTATTGATTTCACCTCTAAGTTTGATTATTACTTGCTGTCTACTCCTTCTAGGTGAGTTTGCTTCTAATTGTTTTAAGGCTTTCAGCTGCGCTGTTAGGTCTCTAGTGTGGGACTTCTCTAGATTTTTCATATAGGCATCTAGTGCTATGAACTTTCCTCTCAAAACTGCCTTCATTGTGTCACATAAGTTTGAGTACATTTTAGATTTATTTTCATTAAATTCTAGGAAGACTTTCATTTCTTTCTTAATTTCTTCCTTGACCCAGAGGTGGTTCAGCTGAGTGATGTTTAGTTTCCATGAGATGGTAGGCTTTCTGACATTTTTGATGTTATTGAACTCCAACTTTAGACCCTGGTGGTCTGATATGATACAATGGACTATTTCCACTTTTTTGTATCTATTGATATTTGCTTTATGACCAATTATGTCATCAGTTTTAGAGAAAGTTCCATGTGGTGCTGAGAAATATTTATATCCTTTGCGTTTGGGTGGAAGCTTTTGTAAATATCTATTAAATCCATTTGAATCATAACCTCTGTTAGACTCCTATTTCTCTGTTGAGTCTCTGTCTGGTTGACCTATCCAGGGGTGAAAGTGGGGTACTGAAATCTCCCTCTATTAGGGTGTGAGAATTGATGTGGGATTTGAGCTTTAGTAGTGTTTCTTTTACACAGATAGGTTCCCTTATATTAGGGGCATAATTATTCAGTATTGAAATCTCCTATTGACCAATTTTTCCTGAGATGAATAAGTAATAACCATCCTGGTCTCTTTTAATTGATTTTAGTTTGAAGTCTACTTTGCTCAATATTAGGATGCAACCTTACCATGTTTCTTAGGGCCATTTGCTTGGAACATCTTTTCCCAACCCTTTACTCTGAGCCTATGTCTGTCTTTAAGGTTGAGGTGTGTTTTTTTATGCAGCAGAAGGAAGGCTTTTGTTTTTTATCCATCATATTAGTTTGTGTCTTTTTATAGGTGGATTGAGTCCATTCATATTAAGGGATATTAGTGACCACTGATTGACATTTTCTGTTATGTTTGGTGGTGGGTTGTATGTATTTCCTTTCTCTGAGTTTTTCTGCTGTGGGATTATTAATTGTTTGTGGTTTCATGGGTGTATCTGGGATCCTTAGGTTGAATTTTTCCCTCTAATGCTTTCTGGAAGACCAAATTTGTAAATAAGTGTTTTAAGTCTGACTTTGTCATGAAATATCTTGTTTACTTCATTTGTTATGATTGATAGTTTTGCTGGGTACAGTGGTCTAGGTTGGCAGCCTTGCTCTTTCAGTGTATATATAACTTCTGACCAAGATCTTCTTGCTTTCATTGTTTTCATTTAATAGTCAGGTGTTATTCTGATGGGTCTGCCTTAATAGGTAAGTTGGTCCTTTTCTTTGCAGCTCTTAATTTTTTTTCTTTGTTTTGTGGCTTGATTGTTATGTCACAAGTGGATTTTTTGGGGGAATCAAATCTCTTTGTTGTTCTGTAAGCTTCTTGTATCTTTATAGGCATCTCCTTCTTTAAGTTGGGAAAGTATTCTTTTATGATTTTATCTGTGCCTTTGAGCTAAAATTCTTCTTCTTCTTCTTCTTCTTCTTCTTCTTCTTCTTCTTCTTCTTCTTCTTCTTCTTCTTCTTCTATTTCCTTTCTCAGGTTAGGTCTTTTTATGGTGTCACAAATTTCCTGAATGTTTTGTATTGTGGCTTGTTTGGTTTTAGTGTTTTCTTTAACTGATGTATCTGTCTTCCACTCCAGAGATTCCCTCTTACATCTCTTGGATTCTGTTGGTTATGTTTGTATCTGTATTTCTAGCTCTTTTCTTCAGGATTTCTATTTCCACCTTTGCCTCATTTTGTGCATTTTTTTATTGCTCCTATTTCACTTTTCAGTTCCTAGAATGTTTCTTTCAGTTTTTGGTTTTCCTTTTCTTGGTTTTCTTTCAAGGATTTGTTCATTGTTCATCTCTTCCAATTTTTTGTTTGTTTTTTCTTCTATTTCTTTAAGGGAATTTTTTATATCCTCTTCGAAGGCTTCAGTAATCTTCATAAAGGTGTTTTTGGTGTTGTTTCCTTCTGTTTCCTCTTCATTGCTCTGTTCAGGTCTTGTAGTTGTAGAGTCATCAGTTTCTTCTGGTGTTGCCTTATTGTTCTTTATATTGCTATATGTATTCTTGCACTGGCATCTGCCCATGGCTTCAGTGGTTCACAATTAGTCACCTCCTAGTCAGTTGTGACTACAGGGCTTGTGAGTCTCCTGTCTGCTCTTACTAAGGGGTCTTCTCAATCTTGACTCTGCTCTGGATGGGGATGGAGTTTCAAAGTCCTTGGTTCTTGTCTGATGCCACATTTCACCCTGGAGATGGGGCTCAGCTGGGAAGGGCCTAGAGTCTTCTGCTGGGACGAGTCTGAGAACAGACCCTTGAGTGTCAGCCTGATTCCAGAGAGGAATTCTCTGGCCTGTGGCCCAGGAGGAGGGATCTACTCACCTTTGACTCCACTCTGGATGGGGACAGAGTTTCAAAGCCCTCAATGAAGATTTTTATTTGTAAATATTCTTTAAATTGTTTGCATTCATTGGTAAAACTTGTAATTATCATTTTAAATTTCATGTGGGGTTCATCTAGGTAGTTCTTGTTAGAGAACATTTCCACATAACTAGTCAGTTTTACGGGAGACATGCTGTTTTGGTATTCATGCTTCTGTTTGTGGGCACGTGGACTTACTTCTTTGTTTGTCTGATGTGATAATCCTTAGAATGGACTAGTGCTAGAGATGTGTGACCTGAGCCAGGAGATGCTTGTCAATGAGCTGTTCAATTGGATCATGTAAGGATGGCTCCCAAACTACAAATCTAAAGCAAAGGGGCTTATAAATGACCAAGTTCACAGGCTAAAGGTCTGGGACGCGGCTTTTGGATTTGTTAATGCCTGGAGGTTTGGGAGCGGAGGGGGAAAAGAAGAGACACGCCCAAGGAATGGTAGTTTATACACAAAGAAGCAACATGTGCCTTATGTCTGCTGTCATGTGTATATTTTTAATAGTTGCGGTTACATGATATGGAAGGCAGAATGCTACAATGGCCGTCCCCTTCTAATGTTGTATATAGTCTTTATAATTCCTTTGTTGAACTTGTGTAAGATCGTGGAATATGATCGGATAGTTACTTACTCTCATGGTACGTTGTGCAAGATTTCATCTTAGTTTACTGGACGATTTCCTGCTGACTGTAGAAAGAGGTTCCATGTTTTGAGAAAGTCCCATGGATGTGGCCTGAAATGAGTCTCAGTGAAGTTGAAAGTAGCATTAACTGCCAACAGGCAGCTTCTGAAAGGGAAACTCAGTCCTGCTGCCAACAGTCAGCAAAGCTGGATGAAATCCTGGGGCCTCACATGCCTCACCTACTACTGTGATTTGAATCTGATGAGGTGATTAAAAAAAGAAAAAAGGTCACTGGACTGGGGCTAGTAATGTGGGCATTTAGGAAGTTAAATAAGTGGTAATTTGTTATGTACAAACAGAAAACATGTCTGTATTATATGAGTTGTATAAATTTAAAGAGAAAAATAAATTGTTTACCAATACATAAAAGTGTAATAACCACTGAAAACTAGACAGAGATAGTCAGATTTATTTTTTTTGTTTATTAGGAGTATTGCTTATCATCTATACTTTATAAATTTTAAAAGATAGATTTTTCCATGGCTATCATAACCTCAATATCATTATCTCAACTTTAAGCCTCCCATGCCTTTCCAAATCATCATTACCATCATTTGTTTGTTATGCCAGCTTGACTAGGTACTTACTTTTTAGTAAAAGAGATATGTGGCGGCTTAGGTGAGACTCTTCCAATCCCTTGGAAAGCATAAAGAATAAAACCTGAGATTTCCCCCATGAAAAAAGAAATGAAGTCTCAGAGTTTTATCACCAGCTTTTGAGGGAGGATGCAGCCTGCCTCACTCATCCCATATAATCTAGACTGGTCATATCCTATCACAAGTCAGAACTTTAAAACGATGTGTGTGTGTGTGTGTGTGTGTGTGTGTGTGTGTGTGTGTGTGTGTGTGTGTGTGTATTTGTATACTGGGTATGAGTCTCTAGAGAATTATTGCTATACTTTTGCCACCCTGATTCTGTAAAAGTTTGAGCCTCATGTTGGTCATTATTACCAAGAATGTTTTCTCATGCATCTAGAACATAAAAGGAGAAACCACAGATGTGGATATATATTACATGTTTAATAAAACCTGAATATTGGGGAGAGAGCACACAGTCAACCTAGGCAGACAGCTCAGGAAATTCTTAAATCTTGAATACAAAGATAAACAGCTGAGTCAGTCACACACACCTTTAATCCCAGCACAGGGAAAGCAGGGAGGGAGTGGTGACCTAGACCTACACCCTTGATCCCACAACTTCAGAGACAGAACTTCTTCTGTTTCTGTGAGTTCAAGGCTACATGTCTTTAATCCTAACCTGGATGGGATAGGGTACATAAGGGCTTGTAGAAACCTAGAGAGAACAGAATCAACTAGGAGTAAGGCTGAGGAAGTTACACGACAGCGGAGTGTGAATTGACTGTGGTGCTTCCTCTCTCTGATATTTCAGCCTCCCTCTGATATTTGGCTCTGAGTCTCATTTATAATACTACACATAGCTACTCTTTTATTTAGGGAATAACACTTAATTGGCATACACCATTAATTAAATATTATCCATGGCAGCTTTTATGCCACACTGGAAATATTAAATAGTTCTAAGAAAGAATTCAAGGTCTAAAGGGTAAAAATATTTTCCATTTGCCCTTTAGAGAAAAAGTTTATTAGTCTCTAGATTAGAGAAAAAGTTTATTAGTCTCTAGATTAGAATATTAGAAAATGAAAATAACCCCAAAATGGATATTACCAAACTTGATAGCAATTAATTACCAGATTAGAGAAGATTTATCATTAGTTATACCACTGAAGAAAATTGTAGCCTCTATCTACAAAGAAAATTGCAGCAACCATTAGCAACCTGTCATAGACTCTCAACCAAGGATAAGTCCTCACAAGCTCCTCTCCTATGCATGATCAAAACTTGACAGGACCAATCTTGAAAGATCTTGGTTTAAAACTTCACAGTTGCAGCAAGTACATGAGTGTGACAGCTATGTCACATCCAGAATACATCTTTTTGCTACAAATCTCCCCATTGCAGGTTTACACATTCTTTTCATCCTCTCTCCCTCAGTGTTCCCTGTCCCTTGGACAAAGTGATAAAACTGTCCATTTACAACTGATCAACACTTATTCTTGACATCTTAGCAAGTTATAGCATTCTGCATTAACTACCCACTGGACTAAGAACATTTTCGGGTGAAGACTAAGCACTGCACTAATCTATGATTATAAATACATTTTTAAAGGGCAGCTTAGAATAGATATTTATTCTTATTTTGTAGTCCCATTTGTTTGACGTACCTTTCCCATCATTTTTCCTTAAGAGAGCGTCTACTGTTTATGGTAAGGTGTGTTCTTGGAGGCAGCAAAAGGAAGGATCTTGTTTTACGATTCAAGCTACTAGTTTGTGTCTTTTTTAACAGATATGGAGAACAGTTATATCCATGGTAATTGTTGACAAGTGTATATTAAGTCCCATCATTTTGTTGATTTTGTAATTTTTTGGTATTTTCTTAGCCTTTCCTTTTAGAATTGTCTTCATCTCATTTAATTTCTCCCTGTAGCCACGTGGGGGTATTTAATCTCATTCTTCAGGCTGATGAATTTCTTTCCATATAATATCCTCTGTACATCTGGCTTGATGGTCACAAATTCTTTTAACCCACTTTTGTCAGGAAAAAAAAATCTTATTTCTCTTTGAATATAACAGCTTTTCCATGTATATTAGGAAGGTTTGGTGTAGTAAAACTGTGCTGGTAATGTTGTAAATATTTGTACGGCCTATGGATTTAATAAAAGCTAATTGGCCAAAAGGCAGACAGAAAGTGAGGGCAGGGCTACCAGGCTAAGAAAACTCAGGAACATCTCAGAGCAGAGACAGATGCCAGATACCAATGCGATAGAGTCTCTGGGGCTTCCAGGAGACACAGAGGGAATGCTGCTGAGAAAAGGTATCAAGCCACATGGCTGAACAGAATAAGAAACATGAATTAGTTTAAGACTAAAGAGCTAGAAAGTTATATACCTGGGCCCTAGGTCAATCAACATAAAATTAACGTAAGTGTTTGTGTGACTCTGTGGGACTGTGAAACTGCTGTTCTGCCAGCTGAAACTTGAGGCTATGCCCTGAAAGTCCAGGCCAAAAACCAAATACAACAGTTTGGTGATTGTAGTCTTTCAGAATTTGAAATACAATTTTTTCAGGTATTTGTCTTTTAAGACTTACATTGATAAGTCAGTAAGTATTTTGACTGGCTTGTCATTATAGGGGTTTTGGTCCCTTTCTACCCCTTAGTCTCTTGCACCTTTCCAAACACTTTTTTTGCTCTGTAATGTTAATTTTTCAACTATAATATGGCATGAGGAGCTTCTATTCTGGTCCTGTCCATCTAATTTTCTGTGTGCCCCTTCTATCTGGATGGAGTTCTCTTTCAACAGATCTGGAGAACTTTCTTCTGACTTTTATTGAAAATATTTGCCACTTCTTTGCTGTGAAATTATTCTCCCTTTCCTATAGACATAAACTAGTAATTTTGCTTTCTCATGGTGGCTCAAACTTCTTGTATGTTCCATTCATGTACTTTTAAAAACTTAATTCTTAACTTTGACTAAATGGTAGTTATTCTACCATTTATTCAAATACTTATACACTATTCTCCTCAAGTCTATTGGTAAAAGATATTTTTCTTTTAAAAATTTTGGTTTATGCATATGCCTGTTTCTTCTGGATACATATCCATGTACCACATGTTAAGAGTACACAGTGTTCTTAA
Organism: Sigmodon hispidus; assembly: GCA_004025045.1. Classification (NCBI taxonomy): domain Eukaryota; kingdom Metazoa; phylum Chordata; class Mammalia; order Rodentia; family Cricetidae; genus Sigmodon; species Sigmodon hispidus. The sequence continues at coordinate 53,828 of PVIH01001442.1, forward strand.
CCCCTGCATATCTATCTGGTTCCTTTATGAGGTTTTCTCCTGAATTTTTATTTGACTTACAGTTTATTTCATTTCCATCATTTCAGCTTGGTTTGACTTCAATATTTCTCTGTCACCTCTGTTTTTATATTCTGAATTGGCTGCCTTCTTTTATTCAGATGTGTGTTCTTTTTTGGCATAAATATAGTATCCTATTTGAATTGTTCAAGCCTATTATGATAGTTATTCCAATTTTTGTCTGGAATTTCATGTAGGCTACTTTCATTGGAGGAAATAAAACTATAAAATCTGTAATTTGGAGAAGTAATAAGTCATCTTGATTTTTATTCATGTTTCTTGTGTTTTAGCACTCTGACCTACCCATCTGGTATTAGATCATGAGCTAAGAATTTTTTGTTATTATTGTCTTTACACCTTAAGTGGAGGTATTTACAGTGTTCAAGAGAGGTTATGGTAGGATTAAGAAACCATTTTTCCTTTTTATACTATTACTTGGAGCATCAGAGTCTGTTCTCAGATCCCTATCAAGTGATAAGGACTATCCGCATCTAACATCACTCTCTATCAGTCAACTGCAGAACACTCACTCCTGCGCACAGGGACAAAAGAACTTCAGGTATGAGTGTATTAGTTATTTTGAGTATGGATGGAGGACATAAAGAGAAAAAAATCATAGTAAGAATAGTAATTAGTATTAGGAAAAAAGGAAGATGGAACACATATTCATAACAAAAGCTAGTAGTAGCAGAAGTGTGGGGAGACATGGAGATTCCTGGGTAGATAGAAAAGATAGAGGAAATAACGTAGACTAGTGTCATCGCTCCGGAGGTCAAGTCATGGAGATGCTGAGGTAGGGAAGCTTGTGTTCTTTGAAAGAGAGACTAAAATGAGGAAAGTTATAGAGAAAGGAAATAAAGAAGAGGTGCAAACACTAAAGGATTAGTGAAGGGCCAAGGCCTCCTGTGACTCTCACCTTCGGTATCATATGACTAAGGAAGAGCTATAGGGCAGAACATGAACAGGATGGGGACTGGCTGCGTGGCTGGATTCTCAACTGACTTTCTGACCTCATAAGGAGACTAGGGGTAGAGCTGGAGTCTTGGTGCACCCTATACTTCAGAAATTAACAGAGTATTTTGTCCAAAGAATTGGCAGCCTTTCCAATCTCTGATGGTGAACTGGAGCTGGAACCAAAGAATGAGAGGGATCCAGATCTCAGGTAGCACAACAAAGCTCCGCTCACTCTGACCATCTTGATGAGTCTCATAATTTCACTGGATTCACCCGATGATTCGGGATAATCTCCCCATGTCAAGGTTTATAATTTAATCACATGTGAGAAATCTGTTCCTCCATGTAAGATAAGATATTCACAGGTTTTGCTCACTGAAAGGTGGATACACATTTGGGAGATCATTTTTTTGCCAATCACACACATTGAATTAACTTGTCAGAATGAGTCTCATTGAAGAAATGATCATTGTATTAAAATTTGGAAGCATGGATAAAGTTAGTCTATTCTCTTTTAAAAAAATATTTATTTATTTATTTTCAATAATAAAGTATCTTTTTATCCATGTATACTCTTGTTCCAATTTCCTTCCCCCTCCTGACCCCTCCCAGTCAACCTTCAGCCTCCCTCAACCCCATCCCCCCCCACTCCCTCCCCAGAAAGGGCAAGAAGTCCCGAATTAGATTAGCTCAGCATCTACTCCAGGCTAATATTATTTCCTCATCTTAATATGAAGACTGAGTTAGATGTTCCTCTGGAGGGAATGGGCTCCAATTTGCCCATCCATGCACAGAAACACAGTCTGAACCCTCCCCTTGAAGTTCTACATATTGCCCATATTAGTGGACAGTTGCCTATCCTTGGAGGGCCTAGTTCCTTTTCCAGATGGTTCCCAGGTGCCTGTTCTTGATTAGTAGCTCACCAGAGCTCCACTCAGCCACCACTGTGAGAATTGTCCTCATAGCCCCTATCCCCTTGCTCATATAAAGTCTTCACCCCTAATATCAGCTGGAGTAGGGACTCAGCCCAGTGCTCAGCCATGTATTGCTGCCTCTATTCATTGTTGGATGTAAGTTCTGTTATAGCACTTAGGGTGATTATTCATTTGTTTATAGGGGAAGTCCTGTTTAGGCAACAGCTTCACTATTGGTTGGAGACCTAGTCAGGGACATCCTGTGAGTTCTTGGAGGTTTCCCTAGCACCTAGTCTTTTTCCACCCACACATTGGCTTCCTCTATTTAGATCTCCATCTCTTTTTCTTTCCTATCCCTCCTTGTTGTTCCTCTCACTTAATCATCTCCTCTCATGATTTGCTTCCACCTCTTCTTGGTTGCAGCCCCTTATGCTCCCAATTAGCTAAGGAGATCTCCTCTGTTTTCTCTTCCTAGGGGATTCCCTAGATGTTCCTTCAGATCCCTCATCCCAGAAATGTAGGGGGGTTCAATATATGAAAAACTGTAAAAGTCTATTCTTATGGGTAAAGAAAAAAATCTTGTAAGAACCATGAGAAAGTAACATCTGTATTCAAGACACACACAGAAGCACAAAGGCAGAAAATGACTTGAGAAGTGTGGGACATGACATGAGGAAGGCCCCAAAAGGAAATTCTGAAGACTGCCCCATAGCTTTGATAAGAACTTAGGTTTTTCTATCATTGATGGTTTTAATTACAGGGATGATGAGATCATATCTCCCTAGCTGATGAATTAAGGAGCAAATTCCATGAGGCAACGTCAATAAAAGCAGAAAAGCCTACTCAGAACTATTGAGATAAAACCTGCACTGGACAAAAAGCCTTTGCAGTTCTACTGCCTTGGCCTTCTTTGGAGGAATGATTTTATATGTTCTGTGGGTATTTTTCAATAAAGTATTTGCTTTTCACTATTGAGTTGCATGTATTCCTTATATTTTTTAACATTAACCCCTTTTTAAAATATAGAGCTGCCAAATATTTTTTTCCAAACTACAAGGTGTTTTATCAAGATTTTTTTCTCCTCAAGGGGGCTGGAGAGATGGCTCAAATATGTCAGTCTTCCGATATAGTATAAATGTTTTAAATTTTCTATGGAACAATTTTTCCAACCTGTTACTAAAACTGCTTATAAATATTTATTATAATACTTTCCAAAGTTTAGGGGAAAAAAAAGATTTTTCTCCTCCTCCTCCTTCTCCTCCTCTTCCTATTCCTCTTCTGTCTATGCAAAATCTTTTAAGTGTTCCAGGATCTCACTTATTTACTTCATGTTGTTGTTGCCATACCTTTAATACCATACATAAGCCATTCAAATACACAACTAGTATATGGGAAAGTACTCAGTGCCATAAATCAGAGAAATAGAAGTCTAAAAACTTTGGAGATATCACCTTATACTTGTTATGATGGTTATAATCAATAAGGGTATATGCTAGTGAGGATGCAAAAAGGGGGCACTGTCTGAACACTGTTTAGGGAAATGCAAATTGGGATAGAGGCTAGGAAAAACAATAACGTTCCCCGGAGATATCAAAAATTGAAGACCACTTGATTTTACATTCCTCAAAGTAAAATCAAACCTAAAAGTGATGTCTATATCCCTAGTCAATGAAGAATTATTCACAAGGGCCAACCAAGATATAGAAGAAGACCAATACCCACTCAGAGATAAACACATAAAAAAAAATGTGATGTATGCATACAAAAGAAAACCATCCCGTATTAAAAAGAAAGAAAGCATTGCTTGTTCAAACATTGTGGCTGGAGCAGGCAGGTGTTCTTATAAATTATACATGTGCGGGTTGGGGGTAGAGAGAAACAAGGACTGAATAAATTTACTTACAAGTAAAAGCAAAGCAGAGAGCTGTGGTGGCCAGAAGCTGACATGGGGAGATGCTGGTCACAAGGTACAAAACAAAAGTTTTAGAAAACAAGTCCTGGAAAGAAGCCCTGTACATCCAAGAGTCTTTGATTAAGCACACTGTATCATATACTTAAAATTTTGCTAAGACTAGATCTCTCCATGCCAAAAAAAAAAAAAAAAAAAACCTCAGCAACAACGCCAAAGAACAGCCATTAATACTGGGATAAGATGGAGAATCCGTAGTATGACTGTGACTATGACTCCAGCAGAGTTCACTTAACTCCAAATATGTCAAGTTCCCTATCAGTGTGCCTGTTTGTCCTAACAAAAACAAGCCCTCTTCTTAAATGAGAAGGGGCAGGACTCAGTGAGCTCTGCTGAATCAAAAGGCTGAAAGAGTTTTAAGACCTGAGGTGACAAGGAGACTCTAGGCCATATGACATTGCTTAATTGACTTAACCCAATGGAAAAGTACATTTTCTCTAACTGGCATGAACTGGACTAAGGGGCACTGTGGAAAAGTTAGGTGTTGTGACCTCACAGAACTGAAGACAAGGCCACTATCTTCCTTGATGATTATGTTTCAAAGGGATGGCTCCCAGATCCCCCAAATTAGGGGGGAAAATGGTTTACTTTGCCACACAGTTCCAGAGAAGAGAGAGCCCTAGCAAGGCATAGCAACAGGTTTGTGAAGCCTGGTAGTCAGGAAACAGGAGGATCACATTTCATCTGCACACAGGAAATGAGAGGGAGGAGGTAGAAGGGAACCAGGAGGGGCGGGAGAGGTGAGCTGGACTAAAAGCTGCAAGGGTGACACCCCAGCAAGGCTCCACCTCCTAAAGGTCCTGTAACCTCTTCAAACAGCATCACCAACCAGAGGCCAAGCGTTCAAATACATGAGTGTATGGAAAACATTTCCCATTCAAACAATAACAGTAAGTACTCTCAGAAAATAGGTCAAGCTGGAAAATTGAAAAGAATCTTATCTAATTTAGTACAGTCAAACTGAGAGGAACATTATATTCAAATTAATCAAAAACCCTTTCCATAAGCAGTCAAAGATATAAAAGTCCAGCTCAGAGAGATAGCAGTGTGAACGGCAAATAGACGATGCTTTCTAGAAACATCCTGATGGTTTGCTGAGACAGAAGATGGCAGAAGGAGGCAAACACAAATACTACCAAGCTCACTTTATATACTCTATGCATTCTATACACACCTGTGTGCTTCAGTGAAGCAGCTGTCCACTTTTAACAATAAAGATAAGCCCAAACAATGTTTGCAAGGCCCTGATCAATGACTGCTATTAATGATTATTCAACAATACAGCTCTGGAATATTATAGGAGTTACTTTATTGACTTTCAACAAGACCACAAGGGAAAAGTCAGAGGTTATGTTTACATTTATGCCTTTTGAAATAATGTGCCAAATGCTGACATTTCTGGCACCTTAAAAAATTGCCAAGACCTTAGGATATAGTTATCTTTTTATTATTTCTAATGAAGGATCAAAATTTTTTCTACTTACTTTTTCAGTTGTTTGTTGATGAGGGTGTGGGGATATATTGTATATTTAATAAAGTCTTCCTGAAAAAACAGATGACAGCCAAGTCACACACAGATTTAGGGTTAGGGTTAGAGTTAAGGTCAGGGAGTGTCAACCCATGCTTTTAATCCTGAGGCAGAGAGAGATTCAGGCTTTACAGGCACACACACACCTTTAATCTAGTTCTAGGAAAGAGGAGTAAGGAAGTAAGATAGCTGGGCGGAGACAGAGGAAGGAGGAATTCAGCTTCCCCTGTGTTCTGTTTCCGATGAGGACTCAGAGGTATGCAGTCTGAAGATTTGTGAAGGAAGGATCTACCCTTTTTTTAACCTGAGGAGTTGGCAAGGTGAGAAGTGGCTGTGGCTTGTTCCTCTGTCTCTTTAATATTTCATGTTTTCCACCAATATCTGGCTCTGTGTTTTTATGATAATACCAAATAGAATTTGTGCAATATGAGGGAAATCTGCAATTATATAAGTATATATGCACATTTATATTATTGATTACTGTGGTAGCAGAGAACAGCAGCAGCAGTGTCTTCTCCTCATTCAGTTTACCTTTCCCCTCATTAATTTGTTTGTCTTGCTCTACTCCCTTCAGAGGTCCTCTTGACTTTATCCTCCAAGAAAATGATAAATGTAATGCATTTTAATTTAATTTTCACAATGACATTTCTAACTTTTATTATTCCACCGCCATTGAGTTTTCAGTTCCTTAGAGTTTTTTGTCTCATCAATCCACATTATAATTTATTCCCATTGTTTTCTTAACATGTTTTGAATTCATAAAATCATCCTTTCTCATTCTGCATGGCAGTTTGCATCAAGGTTGCTTTCTGTTCTGATTTAAACCTATTACAGAGATGTATTCTTCCTTCTCATCTTCAAGACTATGCTTCTTTTTTCCACGCTGTATATTAGCTTTTCCAGAATCTTTTTATTGATCGCTTCCTGTTAACTTCTCATTTGACAAAAAGAGGTTTGAATTGTCCAAACCTATCATTTTGGTGTAACTTGTTTCCACAATGTACTGTTTAAATATAAAGCATGGCAGAATACTGTTCTCAATTACAGTCCTGTTCCCAGTATCTATGGGTTTCTTTCCAGTTTAACATTGTTGCTCTGTGACTGGTATCCTTAAAATTTTGCTATCCTGAACTCTGATATGCTAGGAATATGCATTCTGGGATTCCTAATGCTCCTGTCCACTATAATTCTGTAGCATCCTGACTCCACAGTGTCCATGTCCTTCATCTCCTTTGCCCACAGTTGTTTTGGGGTTTGCAGTCCCAGAATATATACATTAGGGCTGTTAGGGGATGCAGCCCTTCAGTATGTTCTTCAACGCTATTGGGCTCTGGGAAAGATATCAGGATAAAGAGGCAGGCTGCTGAGAACCAATATTCTTTTTTTTTTTTTTTCTTTTCTTTATTTATAAGTAAAGACTTTTTTATCCATGTATATCTCTACTCCCCATCCCTTCCCTCCTCCCAATCCCTCCCAGTCAGCCTTCAGCCTCCCCCTCCCCATACCTCCATCCTCTCCCCCAAAAGAGCAAGAAGTCCCAAGGTGGGTCACTTCAGCATGGTGCATCCACTCCAGGCAAGTCCAATTTCTTCATCCCAATATCAAGACTGGGTTAGGTGGTCTTCGAAGGAAATAGGCTCCAAGGTGCCAGTCCACGCACAGAAACACAGTCTGATCTCTCCCCTCGAGGCTCCACAAACTGCCCATGTCAATCCACAGTTGCCTACCCTTGGAGGGCCTAGCTCCTTTTCCCGATGGTTCCCCAGTTACTGTTCTTGATTCAGTGAGCTCCAGAGAGCTCCAGCCAGCCATCACTGTGGGAATTTTTCTCAAAATCCATATCCTCTGTACGGGCAAGGGAATATTCTTTTTTAACTTATTAAAATTTACTCTGTGTATTTCATATCTTGCCTTCCAATCCCCTATCACCCGTCCCCCAAATAAAACAAAATAAAACTTAAAAAAAGAAGAAGGAGGAGGAGAAGAAGGGGGAAATTTTATCATGGAAGCTGCAGTGTGACACAGTGAATCACACAATAAATCCTTTTATTTGTACATTTACACGCCGGCATTCATCACAAAGAATCATTATTCTTGTTGGAGGCCCCTAGACTCTGTTACACTGGGACTGTTCCTGGACATCTTGTTGTTGCCCTGTGTTGTGAAGATCATGTAGCCCTGTGTCCACAGGACTGATGCGCCCCGCACCAACCCGACCACCTCCTGTGCTTCAGCAGATCACACATAGGGTGCATGTTAGGGTGGGCCAACACAGCAGGTTCAGAGCCTGAGCAGTTGCAGGGTTTGTCAGCCGGGCAGTTCTCCCCTGTATTGGCCACCAAAGTGGGTTCTCCTGCATTGCCCTGACTAGTTTACTCCTTGCAGCGATGAGCAGGGGACAGGGCCAGAAGAACCAATATTCTTATGCCTGAAGTTTATATTGGGAACGATCTTAAAAGAGATGTAGAGTTGCTTCATTTTCCATTACTTCTTCTTGAATGTTTTTACATACTTTTCATCTACGGACATATCCAGTCCAGGGACATTAACTCCTATGAGAAGATGTTCTCATTTTTGCTTTTCATCACAGGTGGTTTTGGCACAGGAGTCAAGTAATAGCTCAACAGACTCAGTTGTCCGCTTCTACTATGTGGCATCCAGGGAATCAAACTCAGCTTTTTATCTTTCTAAATATTAGGCACCTTTACCAACAAAGTCACCTTACAGGCCTCTCTGTTTATCCTTTATCACTCATTATCTTAGGCTTTTCAGGAAAAGTGCAAAGCGATACATTGTTTTTAAAAGGCAGTTTTAGTCTGGAAAGATGGATTGGTGAATAAAAGTTCCTGATGTCAAACCTGACAACCTGAGTTCAATCCTGGGACCCACATTGTGGAAGAAGAGAACTGAAGCCTGCCAATTGTCTGCTGACCTCCACACATGAGCTGTAGTACCTACAAGTCCACTAATATATGAACATCAAAAATAAAAAAATAAAATGAAAGGCAAATCCAGGCAGCTTGGTGTTATCCCAAGTGGGATAAATAAGACTAATCTCTATAAGTTAGAAGCTAGTGATTATAAAAGAGGAAAGATGCAAAAATAAAATGCAATTTACAATTTCCTATGTTTACTTAATTTTATGTGAGTGTTTTGCCTGCATATATGTCTGTGCACCACACGAATACCTAGTGCCCACAGAAGTGACAGGAAGGCAACAGTATCCATGGAACCCGGGTTATGAGTGATTGTAAACTACCATGCAGGAGGTGGGAATTGAACCCAGGTCCTCTGAAAGAATAAGGCTCTTAACTGCTGAGCTTTCTCTTCATCCCCTAAACTGTAGTTTAAAAGAGAAATAAAATGTCATAATAAGAATAACTATAGACAAAAAATGAACCACAGACAATTATTTAACCAGATAAATGAAAATTAAAATAGAAGGGCTTTAAGGCATAGAAGATTTATGTAAAATTGAGAATGCACTACAAAAAATGTACTGTTAGTGGCAGGGAAAAAAAAAAGCATCTAAGACCTATTGAAGTAGAAGACAGTACTCCATGTAAGAATAAATGGCATTCGTGTCACTGAAAACTGATTGATGGCACAATCCTGCTAGGGAATATGAAGAAGAAAGGCAGGATTAAATCAGATTCGAGGAGATGGTGCAGTCAGACGGAATGAAGTCTGTGAGATATGATCAAAAGAATTGGTTTCTGTGCCACATTTGGGATGACCTATTTTTTAACCTTAGCCAAGCCATTTAATCTTTCTGGGTTTCAACTTTTCCGTACCGTAAAGTGAGTTTAAGAGTACTATGTTATAATTTGGGGGCAGTGACTGCGGCAGCCAGGGTTGGAAACTAAGTGAGGTGGAATACATTGCTGCAAGAGGAAAGAAAATGTAAAATTCTGAAAGGAGATCACAGTTTCCTAAGCAATGGGACTCTAGTCTTCCCAGGTTGGCACAAATCAGAGGACACGCTCCTTAAAAACCAGAGCTGATCCACATACCCCAACATTTATAACCTGGGGCCACGGTGACAGAGCTGAGAAAAATGTAAGTCTTTCATGGTAAGGTTGAGAGGGTTGGTTAAATTGCCCTTTCTCATCTGGGAAGTTCTTTACATGACTAATTTCAGTTTCAAATCTAATAAATTAAGACAGTCTTCAGTTTTCCCTGCAGTTCTGTAGTCATTATCTTTAGGAAATCAATCACCTGTGTGTCACAGAGTGGTAGCAAGGGCATGCCCTCAGTGAGACCACAAAGTCACTTCTTAAGCTTGACCCCAGCAGAGAAGGTGATACCTGCCACCCAAAGACCACATCAGTGCTTTGGATAGAATACTTGACAACCATAACAATTCTGGCTAACAACTGAAATATAAAACTGAAGCCAATAGCAATGTCTATGACTTGTTTAGAAGGATTTGTTTTTCTACTCTCTTTCTCTGAGGTTCATTTTTAAAACAACAGTCCCCCAGTTTGCTATAAATGATTGTAACATTATTATTAAGAAACTGAATATGAGAGAATATGCAGAAATGAATCTAAATAGCCACAACTATACATTATTTGAATGACAATATGAAAAATATATTAGAGAAAACATAGCCGTTCAAGAAATGATGCTCAAAAAACTGAATTTGCACACATGAGAAAATAAACATTGATCCTTATCACTAACCCCAAATAAAAATCAATTCAAAATAGATCAATGGCTTAAATGCAAGATCTAAAATTCAGAAACCTTTAGGGGTCAAATGACCCTTTAGCAATGGTCCTCTGAGACCACTGGAAAACACACACATATTTACATTATGATTCATAACATCATCACAACTATAGTTAGGAAGTAACAATGAAAACAATTTTATAAATGAAAGTCAAGATAACGTGAGGAACTGTATTAAAGAGTTACAACATTAGGAAGGATGAGAATCACTGTCCTTCCCCCCAAAAAATACCCATAGCAATAAGATGGCTCCTGATGATATACTGCAATACTAATAGAAGAGTGCATCACAGAAATCTCATCAAGAAAACTTGCAATAGATGGGAATTAACACAGAGATCCACAACAGTGTGTCTGTGCAGAGACAATAGCAGAGAGTGAGACTTCAAAGACTCAGTACTAAATGGGATGTCTTCTTCAAGCCTTGTTCCCCTGAAGGTTCAATGATCTATGACAAAAGGAAACTAAAAGATTGTAAGATCCGCAGGTAATAGTGTCTCCCAAGAAATAGTGTGACTACGAGGAAATAGTATCTCCCAGGTACATCAAGACTGATGCACATATGAGCTCAGAGACTGTGACAGCACTTTACCAGACCTGCACAGGTTAAAACCAGACTGAGAAGAAGAAGTGGACACAAAGCACCACTCGTAATCATGAATCCATTTGCGAAAGATACCTGCTGGAAAAGAGACAATCAGTTTTCTTCAATGGAAAGCCACTTTTTAAATAAATCACACTCCAGGATAGGCATCATACCCAGGAGTAGTTGGCCAACATGAAACAGAGTCTTTTAGGGGGAGGGGTTGTGGATTTTTTGTTCCATTTTGTTTTGTTTGGATAGTATTTATTTTCTTCAGTTTTTGATATTGTTTTGTTTTTGTTTTCTTTTTGAGTGAGGTAAGGAGGAGCATGAGGTTGGATGGGTAAGGAGTTGAGAAGAATCTGGGAGAAGCTGGGGGAGAGAAGATGTGATACAAATATATTGTATGAAAGGAAATGTTAAATAAAAAATTCCCTTTGGCTTAACCACTGGAGACTCTATAAACTTCACAATGGGAAAATTGAGAATCACTGTCAGGGGACTGCACATTACAGCCTCATCCGGAGACTTTCAGACGGTAATAGAACATGTGCTTCAAAACTCCAGTGTTGAGTGAGGTACAACCCCAATGGGAGCCAGTGTCTGTAAGGAAAACATATTCATGTTCCAAACAGTATGCCAGACATCCAAAAGAATTGCTAAGGGGCCAGGCCAGTTCACAAACTTACCTGTGAAAACAAGACCATCATCTGTAACCTGATTTTGTTAAAGACAACCAAAGAGGTGATAATCAACTGTGCTCCACCAACATTTGCAACCTGGCCTTTGAAGATCGGATCAACACCTTCAACCCAATCTCCCAAAAGGGTATCCAACAGTGTGACTGACATCCGGAAGAAATGTCTAAAGAAGGGACTGATGCCCTCAAGAAAGCATGAAGCTGCATTTAGATCCTATGCTTCTATTTGGCTCATTGATCCACTTCTGTACTCCCACGTTAAACACCCACTGCCAATTTAGAAGGCCACCTATTCCCTAGGCTTTCATATTTCTTTTCTCTTTTTCTCCTCTCGTTTAAATTTCTTTATCTTTTTATAATTATTTTCTCTTTCTCTTCACTTTCCTTATAAGAAGTTTCCCCCAAATGACACAAGCTACTGTGGTGGAAAAGTTCTCTGTATGCTGTAAATAAAGGACTAGTTTGGCCTATATAGAGCACTGTAGAAGTGGGTGGAGAATCAGAGGACAGGCAGGTAGGAGAAGGGCGGAGTTATTCAGTCTCCATCTGGCCCCTGAAGAAGACAGACATGTAAGAAATACAGGTGAGCCGCGGCAGACCATGTGGCAGGTAGAATAATAGAAATGGGTTGATTTAAGATGAAAGAGCTAGCTAGTAATGTGCTTAAGATATGGGCCAAACAGTATGAAGTAATATAAGTGTCTGATTCATTTCTTTGGCAGACAAAAGCCACCTCGGAACAGGTTCCAAACCAACGGGCCCAAAAGGGCCTGGGGAAAACTTTCTACAACAGATGGCTTACCAACGTGGGCCGAACACCCGCATAAATTCTGAGGAAGTTTAAAAAGCTTAAAATGGGTTCTAGATCACTGAAACAGAGCCAAAAGCAGCTTTTTGAATTGTGTATTTGAATTGATTTATGGTACAGAGAAGGTACAGTGTTCAGGCTGGAATTTAAAAATGACACATTCGCAGAACACGGCTTAAACTCATGCGTTTCACGAAAAGCTAGGCATAAGTGTGATTGATTTAAGGTTTCTGCTTATATTGAACAGAAAGGAGACAGAGTTAAAAACGGTTTTTCTGGTAGCAGCATTTCCTGAGTCCGCTATGGTTGCCGGCAGCGGCAGAAATGCACGGGCTCCTCTGCCATATTGAAACGCAGCCAAAAGGGGCAGAGTCAGCAATTAAAGTGATACCAACATTTTAAAAGCTCTTTGGGTTAGAAAATGATTAACAATCCTCAATAAAACAGATTTAGACTCACAAAACCTCTAAATAGAGTACAATGTATGTAAAATACACATAGGTTTCAGAGAGAGAGAGAGAAAGAGGGTAGAGAAAGCCCTTTAAGAAAGAGAAATAGGAAATAAAGATTAAAAAAAAAACACGAAAGATGGCAGATAAAGAGAGAGTCTGGATTATGGTTATTGCTGCTTTTTTTTATTTTTAAGCTCTTAATGAGCTAATTGCAGAGAGACAATTGATTGCTAAGGCTGCTAGGTTAAACAAATACATATACTTTAAAGATATCTTGACTTTGAAATCTGTTTATAAGAATATGTTACTTGGGAAAAGACTTTCTGCTTTTGTCTCCAAAGAAGATCAAAACCTGTGGATTGGTTCTAGGCAAATATGGTTTGATTTGCCAAGGCCACCTGAATATTCCCAGCTTCCAAGAAGCCAGTTGAGGTGATCTAGCGTCAAGACCCCATGAGATCAACGTCCTTTGATAGCAGGAAGCAGTAAAAAAAAAACACTATGTCCAACTTCCCCAAAATATTCCTTATTAATGATTGTTTTCATTACAAATGGTTAATGGTCATAGTCAATCTCTCTTTTTTTTATCCTTTAAACTGTTTGACCCATATATTAAGCACATTACTAGCTAGCTCTTTCATCTTAATTCAACCCATTTCCATTAATCTTCCACCACGTGGTCCAGCCCGTGGCTCACCTATTTTCCTTACATGTCTGTCTTCTTCAGGGGTCAGATGGAGACTGACTATCTCCATCCTTTCCTACCTGCCTGCCCTCTTATTCTTCACCCACTTCTACAGTGCTGTGCATAGGCCAAATCAGTTACTTTATTTACAGCATACAGAACATTCCACCACATTTCCTCTTTGCTGTCTAATTAAAAAGGAAGGTCTCCATATAGCAAAATTACAGCAGAACAACTCTCAAGCAGGAATTACAGTCACAATATCCAATCTATTTGTATTCACAAAATTAAAGAGAATATTCCATTATCTACTTTACAATTGTGAGCGTAAAGTTTCATATCTAATATACCTTTTAAACTAAAAAGAAGTATACCTATAATTATTAAACCTTCAAACACATCAAAGACAACAGAAGGATATATTATTATGCAAATAAACAGGAAGTGTAAGCAACTTCCAAAGACTTAAAAATGACAGAGATGACCCATGTCTGCCTGGACAGTCACCCAAAGTTCCTTTGTAACATTGGGGCATCCATCTTCAGCCTATGTGGCCCAAAGTCTCTGGCATACCTTGCAGTGATGCAGGAAATCTGACACAGTCCATCAGTCACTTCTCCTTGTGTCCTGAAGGATGCCTGGCAATATTTTTTCTGCAAAGCAGGAACCTGAAGGACCATCTCGGCTTGTTTTGCCAACATTCAGAGGTCATTTTCCTATGGAAGCTGCATGTCCAGTTTATACAGCATACTATCAAGCAGTAAATACCAGAACAGTTTCTTGTCCAGTGGCTAACTTTTGCCACAAAGTAAATTCCACATGAAGTTTCTTGAATGCCCATCATTTTCCTGAAATACATTGGTGCTGCCAGGAACAGACATGTCTCACTGTCCAGAAAAGTCTTTAAGTTCTTAAAATAATTTAAATGCCATATTCTGCATGTCTTTGAAGTGTTTGAAGACTACCTATCTAATTAAAATACATCTTTGCATACCTACAAAAACCTAACTAACATGACTATAAGTTTGGTTAACATAGATGACTATTAATCTGCATTTTGCAATTACACATACAATTTTATATGAGTTACATCATCATCATACCTTAATCAAGAGTAGAAAAATACATACAACATAACAAAATTGATCTTAAAATTATATCAATAAACCAAAATCCACTTATCTTTTCTTTCTTTTTTTTTTGTTTTTTTTTCCTTCTTTATTTATTTTGTATTTATCAAGAAAAACAGTAAAATGAATTTAAAATGCTGATAAGTTAACAATAACTATGAAGAAGATAAAAATCATAAGCATGACTTATCAAAGGTGATAATGTAAATAAGATTGCTACACATATATTTACTTTGTGTTCAACTTTCCCTCTGAATTTTTTTCATTCTTGTATATCCTTATTCAAGGTCCCTTTCCCCTCCTGCCACATCAGGGCATTTTTTTCTTCTCCACAACTCCCCATCCCCTCCCTGTGCAGGGAGCAGACAGTCCTATGGTCCCACTGACCCAATAATGCTTAGATCAGTCTCCACTCCTGACAAATCCAATTTTGTCCCCCTTCCCTCAAGAGTGATTCAGGTGTTCCTGTAGTTGGAGTGGGATCCAAAGGGTAAGTCCAGGGTGTTTCTGATCCCAAGCTGTTCAGTGGTTGTGGTTTGCAGCTTGGGCATGCTTGGCTTTTTTTCTTGTTTGTTTGTTTAGAGACCACTAGTGAGTGAGTACATCCCCTGCTTATCTCTCTGAGTTTGTGATACCTCGCTCAGGAGGATATTCTCCAAATCTATCCATTTGCCTGCGAATTTTAGGATACCATTTTTTTCTTACTTCTGAGTAGTATTCCATTGTGTAGATGTACCACAGTTTGTTAATCCATTCTTCAGTTGAGGGACATCTAGGTTGTTTCCAGGTTCTTGCTATTACAAATAATGCTGCTATGAACATAGCTGAGCTAATACCTTTGGAGTGTGAATGTGCCTCTTTAGGGTATACACTCAGAAGTGGTATTGCGGAGTTCTTGAGGAGATTGATTCTCAATTTTCTGAGAAATCGTCATATTGCATTCCAAAGTGGCTGAACAAGCTTACACTCCCACCAACAATGGAGGAGTGTTCCCCTTGCTCCGCATCCTCTCCAACATAGGCTGTCATCTGTGCCTTTTATCAAAGCCAATCTAACAGGTGTTAGGTGGTATCTCAAAGTTGTTTTGATTTGCATTTCTCTGATGGGTAAAGATGAAGAGCACTTTTTCAGGTACCTTTCAGCCATTCATAGTTCCTCTGCTGAGAATTCCCTTTTTAAATCTGTACCCCATTTTTTGATTGGGTTATTCAAGGTTTTGGGCTCTAGATTCTTGAGCTCTTTATATATCTTAGAGATCAGTCCTCTATCACTGGTAGGGTTGGTGAAAATCTTTTCCCATTCTGTAGGCTGTTGTTTTGTCCTATTGACAGTGTCCTTGACTTTACAGAAGCTTCTTAGTTTCAGGAGATCCCACTTATTGATTGTTGGTCTTAGTGTCTGTGCCACTGGTGTTATATTTAGGAAGTGGTCACCTGTGCCAAATAGTAGAAGTGTATTTCCCACTTTCTTTTCTATCAAGTTCAAAGTGGCTGATTTTATGTTGAGGTCTTTGATCGACTTGGATTTCAGTATTTTGCAGGGTGACAGGCTCGGATCTATTTGCATTTTTCTACACACTTTCATCCAGCTATGCCAATACCATTTGTTAAATATACTATCTTTATTCCATTGAATGTTTTGGGCCTCTTTGTCAAAGATCAGTTGTTCATAGGTTTTTGGGTTAATGTCTGGATCCTCAATTCTATTCCATGGTTCACAAGTCTGTTTTTATGCCAGTACCTGGCTGTTTTTATTACTGTAGCTCTATAGTATAGCTTGAAGTCAGGGATGGTGATACCTCCTCAGGTTCTTTTGTTGAGTAAGATTTTTTTGGCAATCCTGGCTTTCCTGTTATTCCAAATGAAATTGAGCATTGTTCTTTCAAAGTCCAAAAAATATTGTGTTGGGATTATGATGGGCAGTGCATTGAATCTGTAGATTGCCTTTGGTAGAATTGCCATTTTTACTATGTTAATCCTAACAATCCAGGAACTGGGAGAGCTTTCCATTTTCTGATATCTTCTTCAATTTCTTTCTTCAGTGATATAAAATTTTTGTCAAATAGGTCTGTTACTTCTTTGGTTATAGTTACTCCAAGGTACTTAATACTATTTGCAGCTATTATAAAGGGTAATATTTCCCTTATTCCTTTTTCAGTTCTTCTATCTTTAGTGTATAGAAGGGCTACTGATTCCTTTGAGTTAATCTTGTATCCTGCTCCATTGCTGAAGGTGTTTATCAGCTGTAGTATTTCCTTGGAAGAATTTTGTGGGTCACTTATGTATACAATCATATCATCTGCAAATAGAGATAGCTTCACTTCTTCTTTTCCAATTTGTATGCCCTTAATCTCTTTTCATTCC
This sequence comes from Sigmodon hispidus, assembly GCA_004025045.1. NCBI lineage: Eukaryota > Metazoa > Chordata > Mammalia > Rodentia > Cricetidae > Sigmodon > Sigmodon hispidus. Next base: position 70,705 of record PVIH01001442.1, read on the forward strand.
CTTATTGCTTTAGCTAAAACCTCGAGAACTATATTGAATAGATAAGGGGAGAGAGGACATCCTTGTCTAGTTCCTGACTTTAGTGGGATTGCTTTGAGTTTTTCTCCATTAAGTTTGATACTGGCTGTCAGCTTCTTATAAATCGCCTTTAGTATGTTTAAGTATTCTCCCTGTATTCCTGATCTCTCCAGGGCTTTAATCATAAAGGAGTGTTGGATTTTGTCAAAGGCTTTTTCCGCATCTAAGGATATGATCATGTGGTTTTGTTCCTTTAGTTTGTTTATATGATGGATAACATTTACAGTTTTTCATATGTTAAACCACCCCTGCATCTGGGATGAAGCCTACTTGATCGTGGTGGATGATATTTTTTATACATTGTTGTATACAGTTTCCCTAAATTTTGTTGAGAATTTTCGCATCATAGTCAATCTCTTTAAAAAAAAAAAAAAGAAAAAAGAAAAAGAGGAAGGAAAATGCATAGGAATGATTAGAAAAGATAAGTGATTTTGGTTTATTGATATAAACCTAAGGTCAATTTTGTTATGCTGTATGTATTTTTCTACTCTTGATTAAGGTATGATGATGATGTAACTCATATAAAATTGTAATGTGTAATTGAGAAATGCAGATTAATAGTCATCTATGATAACCAAACTTATAGTCATGTTAGTTAGGTTTTTGTAGGTATGCAAAGATATATTTCAATTAGATAGGTAGTCTTCAAACACTTCAAAGACATGCAGAATATGGCATTTAAAATATTTTAAGAACTTAGACTATTCTGGACAGTGAGACATGTCTGCTCCTGGCAGTACCAATGTATTTCAGGAAAATGATGGGCATTCAAGAAACTTCATGTGGAATTTACTTTGTGGCAAAAGTTAGCCACTGGACAAGAAACTGTTCTGGTATTTACTGCTTGATAGTATGCTGTATAAACTGGACATGCAGCTTCCATAGGAAAATGACCTCTGAATGTTGGCAGAACAAGCCGAGATGGTCCTTCAGGTTCCTGCTTTGCAGAAAAAATATTGCCAGGCATCCTTCAGGACACAAGGAGAAGCGACTGATGGACTGTGTCAGATTTCCCCGCATCACTGCAAGGTATGCCAGAGACTTTGGGCCATATAGGCTGAAGATGGATGCCCCAATGTTACAAAGGAACTTTGAGTGACTGTCCAGGGAGACAGATGTCATCCCTGTCATTTTTAAGTCTTTGGAAGTTGCTGACACTTCCTGTTTATTTGCATAATAATATATCCTTCTGTTGTCTTTGATGTGGTTGAAGGTTTAATAGTTATAGGTATACTTCTTTTTAGTTTAAAAGGTATATTAGATATAAAACTTTAGACTCACAATTGTAAGGTAGATAATGGAATATTCTCTTTAATTTCGTGAATACAAATAGACTGGATACTGTGACTGTAATTCCTGCTTGAGAGTTGTTCTGTTGTAATTTTGCTATATGGAAATTGAAACCTTCCTTTTTAACTAGATAGAAAAGAGGAGATGTGGTGGAAATGCTCTCTATATGCTATAAATAAAGGACTGGTTTGCACTATGTAGAGCACTCTAGAAGTCGGTGGAGAATCAGAGGACAGGCAGGTAGAAGTGCGGAGTTAATCAGTCTCCATCTGGCCCCTGAAGAAGACAGACATGTAAGAAATACAGGTTAGCCACGGCAGGCCACGTGGTGGGTAGAATAATAGAAATGGGTTGATTTAAGATGAAAGAGCTAGCTAGTAATGTGCTTAAGATATGGGCCAAACAGTATTAAGTAATATAAATGTCTGACTCATTTCTTTGGGGGACGAAAGCCACCGCAGGTCAGAGTCCGAACTCTCAGGCCCAAATGGCCCAGGGAAACCTTCTACAATAGGCTGCTTGGTTTGGGAATTCTTTATGCTTCATCCTCATGAGAGCTGGAACTATTTTAGGTTACTGAATCATATTTCTTTACATTTTTTCGTCTTTTTATTACTTTTCTAGTCTCATTTTCCCAAGCCTTTTTTAACCCTTTCTTTTTTTAATTTTTCCTTCTTTTTTTTTTCTCTACTTCCTCAATATGAACCTGGATTACTGTTCTACCTTTTTTCTTTCTATAAAAATAACTAATTTGACAGTGCACAAAGAGCAATATTTGTTTTATTCTAATGATTAGAGTTGGAAATATGCTTACTGCATTTTTTCTTTACATAATGTTGATCCATCTCTTTGACAGTAGTTATTTTTTGTTGCTTTCTCCAAGAAGTATGCCAAGAAGTATCAAACTAACAGATGAGATATTAGAGTGAAAGGTTGGAAATAGTGTATCAAGAAAATAGAACTTGTAAACAAATAAGTGCCACTGTTCTGAAATCTTATTTTAAAAAAGTCAGAGAGAGTCACTCCATTCTGATTAACAAAAACATGTCATCAAAAGAGCATTGCAGTTCTTAATAAACATGCCCCCAAATACAGGCACATCCAGTTTCATAAAACAAACACTACTAGAGATAAAATCACAGTTTCACAGTTTAACTCTAACGAAATAATAGTCAGAAACTTTGGTACCCCACTGTCTCCAACAGCACATCTCAACAAAAAATAGAGAAACATCTGAAGTAAGTCATATTGCAGACCAATTGGAGCTAATGGACATTTAGAGAACAATCCATATAAAAGACTTCAGAATACAAATTCTTCTCAGGACTTTATAGTGCTTCCTCTAAAATAGATCTCATAACAGGACACAAATCAAATCTTAAAAGACAGAGAAAAATTGAAATAATTTTTGTTCTATCTGACCTCAGTGGAACAAAATTAGAACTGAACAGCCAAAGAAGCAAGAGTACACAGAGACTGAATATTATTGAATAGAGAATGAGACTGTGAAGAAATAAAAAGGGGAAATATAAATATTCATAGAACCAAATGAAAATTAAAATACAATGTTCCTAGCCACAAGTAACTTCATTAAAACTCAGGGATTGAAAAAGAAACTTAGGAATTGATAAGTGACTTAGACATGTCCTTCAGGGCCTTGGAAAAACAAGGTTAGATAAACCCCAAAACAAGACATAAAATGAAATAATTAGCATCATTGTCAAGATTAACAAAATAGAGTGATAGTATATATTAACTGTCAGCTTGACAGGGTGTAGAAACATATTGGAGACAAAACTTAGGGCATGTCTGGGAGGTTTTCTTGAGTAGATACATTGACATGGGTAAAACCTACTCTAATTGATGGATTTAATAAAAAAGGAGAAAGCAAGAAACTTTTTTATGCAGACTGTAATTCTAACCATGCTCAGAGAAATATTGTCAAGACAAAAGAATTCTTGAAATATTACAATAAAAAGCAATGTGTAACCAGACGTGATTCAGTCAGTAGTATAGCCTTCTGTACCTGGGCTAATATGCTGTGATTTACAGGTCATTTAATTCACAAAATAGTTTAGTTTGGAAACCACACAAGGTTTGTAGGCACTGGCTCAGGATTTAACTACTGGTAGTGATTCTTTCAGAAACCAGGAAAGAAGCCAAACCAAGGAAATAAAATGGGATCTGACACATCCTTGATCTGTTTTAAGTAGAAATCATTTTAAAACCATGAGCTAATTTTTTTTTACTTTACCTCCCATTCATGAGATTAAACATTCCTTTTACAGCTTCCTTTATTATTACTAACAGAGAGGTTCTACAATCAAACATGACATCCAGTACACTGAAGCTCCCATCCTCATCCTCCTTCCACAACCGTGAAGGCAGAGACTCAGAGTCTCAAAAACCTGCACCTTAGTTCTCTAAAATATGAACAGTGTTGTGATATAATGAAACTGTGTTTTCCTCTCCCTTGCAAACTTGATTCAGGGAATAACTTTGTGATTTTTCTGCTAGTAGACAGTAGTCTAGTGTCTGCTGAAAATAAAACCCTCCAAATTCAAAGTTCGAAATCCAAACTGCGATCTTGCAGATAGAATGACGCATCTTTTACTCTATAAAGAAGAGAATGGGGGCATTTGCTCTTCCTATTCTTCCTGCTGTTTACCTCCTCCTTTACTTAAAAGCTACCCAACAAAAGCTGCAGAAGACTGCCCAAATGACCCATCCTGTGCAAAGACTGCACAATCCTAAAGAACTGAGTCCAGTCTCTGGAACCCACGGTAGAAAGAGAGCATTGAGTATCCATGACACGTGTAAACGTGCACACGTGTGTGTGTGTGTGTGTGCACACACATATACACACCATGATCACATGTACACAGAATGTGGTATTGTGTGAGTAGAGATAGCTCATCCTTACCTACTGCACTTTCATTTTCGTCAATCTTCATCCATGCAACAGTGTTTATCTCCCGACAGCCCCTTTCTACTTCCTGCCATTCTGTGCATACACAGCATCTAACCTTTGCTATCTCCCTGCTCCTCCAGGCAGACATGAATGATGTCAGTTCTCTTTTATACATGGTCTAGATTGAATGTTAAGTGATATTCTCACATCCCACAACAGAGCAGGAGAAGAGTGTGATTTCTTTTCAAACCTAAATACATTTTGCCTTGCCAAGGAGCCCAAAAGTTTGTAAAACAATTTGAGCATAGTTTACCATTTTGTAAATTAGGTACTTTAATCTTTAACATACACATTCTGTAGTGTTCAGGCACCTCATAGAAACTGCCAGAGTTTTTGTCTGTTATACATTTCAGGTTGATTTTTCTTTTGTGTTGTTATTCTGTGTGTTCTCTATTGAGGAATAACTTGGATATGAAAGAATGTGTGTATTCTATGAGTCAAGTCTCACATCTTTTCACCTATAGACACTCTTGGCTGGCCACCATGTCCTCATACTGTCACCCTAAAACATCTCTTGTGCCCTACCCCTTCCTATGCTTTCCCCACAATTTTAAGCTCTGCTTTTGTTTGTATTCTTGAAGGTAAATTTTGTCTTCTCTGAACACCAATTAAATATACCTTCATTTGTATCCAGCTGCTTTATCTCAGCAAGATATTTCTAAAGACCTGTACAAGTGTTACAGGTGTCAGATTTTCCTCCTTTTTACCACTGACTAGCATTCTAGAGTATGAGCGAACCAGTTTGTTTCCAGATGTTTTCTATTTGCAATTTTGTCCTGCAGATTGCTTGGCCATTTCACTGAAATCAAGTGGTTAATGAGTCTTCCTGGGACTTTGCTTTTGTTGTACTGAATCATTTATCTCTCTTTATGCTTGAACATTTTTGCTTGATTACAACTTCATGGTCTTGAAATCTCCTGGTAGATGGTTTATACTTTTGTTCCTTTTCTTTAAGATCATCCTTCTATCCAGGCCCTTTAGGATTCCATTTTAATTTAAGAGTCATTTTGTCAGTTTCTACAAGACATATTACTGGTTAGAGATTACATTGCGATGGCATCAGCTATATAAAGCAATATGGAGCAAGTTATCAAATCAGTGATACTGGGACTAAAGTCTTTCAATGTATCTTTCTATTTGTTTAGCTTTTCTGTGGCAAAGTGTCTAAACTCTCAATATTTTGACATTCTATTTCTGACATCCTACATTTCTGCTTTGTGTTATGATCTTTAAAATACCTTTCACAAATTCTTTGAAACACCCCAATAAAAGAGGTAGAGATTAATTTCCTTCCTCTTAGATCTGAACTTAGAGTTGTGACATATTGTAGAAATGATGATATGCAACAGGTAGACTCCCTGACCTACATACCCATACAGGTCTGTTTCTTTACAGATCAAGGGTTCGTGAACTCTCAGGCGATGAGATTCCTACAGGAACTGCATAGTATTCAGAGCTATGCAAGCTTGCTTGCAAGCAAGCTTGGGTACCAATGGGGGTGCGAGGCAAAGCACTGCAAGGAGAGGACCATGTATTCTGTCTCTGAATCTCCTGAGGAACAAGCCTGATTGCATAGAGGTTCATGTCCAAATATATTAATATTAATAACCTAGGCCCTCTCCTCCTAAAAAGGACATCTGCCATGTGGAAAGGAAGTTTCTTTCGCCAAGCCGTAGAAGATTCCTTCTGCTGAGCTGGAAAAAAGCTTGGAGGATCAGGTCTCTGTTCCCTCCCTCTTGGTTAACGCCCACTTATATGATAACTCATATGATAACTGATTCGCCTCAAAAAATAATTGTAAGGGAGGAAATGTTGGGAACCAAAGTCAACTTAGCCATATTTTATAAGTCAGCTTCTACAGCTAGCCAGCAGTCCTTATCCTAGATAGCGAAATACCAGAGACTACACACCCTTATTGTTAAGTTAAACCATGACTTCAGGCTTTCTCTTTGACCTTCCCAGATCAGCAAGGTGACCTTCCCCAGACCCTCAATGGATAACAGATAGATTTCCATATCAATTCTACCCTGTCTGTTACTTCCCCTCACATTCTTTTGAACATCCCACCCCTTTCCACCCAGCTACCTGCATGGCAGAGATTCTGTATAAATATTTGTCTGTAATAATAAAGCTTTGGAGGACTTTAAAAAAAAAAGAAATGATGGTATGTATATTACAGACTAAGTAATGAAAGGCATTCCTGCTTTCTTTGCCCTCAGAGATGATAATGACATGGGGAGGAAAGCTGACTTGGACTTCATGAAGGCATCTGACAGCCTCTGCAGAGGACTTGTGATGGATACAAACCCCAATTAGTTACCAGAGGGTAACTATGCTTCTGTGCCCAGTGTGAGAAAGCCTTCTCAGCAGCAGTGATTAAGCCAATGGATGAGCATTAACTCCAGCCTATGACTGTGACCGCCTGATGGAACACCAACCCATAAGAACCACAATGCTGAGAACCTCCTGTATTTCTTTTTCCTTTTATTTTTTGAAATTACAAAAATATTTTCTTACACCTTGAGATTTTTATACGTCATATATTTGTAACCACCCTCTATCCCAGCTCCTCCAAGATCTGCTAACCTTCATTTCATATCCACCCAACTTTGTATCCTATTTTTCTTTCTTTCCTATACTTGTTTTAGTAGCTGATCTTATCAAATTTTATAACATATATATTCAGAGCAGAATTTTTTATGTTTCTGTAGGACATCATGAGTTAGTAGCTAAGAATCCAGTAAGTTTTAGCCTATACTCTCTCCATTAACTGAAATGAGTTACTTTTATTTTAGATATATCTTCATATATCTTATAATAATGTATTTACTACATATTCACCCATTTCTATTGTTGAATGTTCTCTTTTATTTATACACATCAATTTATTAGTTGATGGTCTATGATTTTTATTTTGTGACACCAGTAGTGGAAAGGTGCTGTCTTTGCTCCACATCCTTGCTAACATGAGCTGTCATTTGTGTTTATGCAGGTATAAGATGAAATCTCAAAGTGATTTTGGTTTGCATTTTCCTGTTGGCTAAGAATGTTGGACACTTGTTTATGTGTTTCTGAGACACTTTGGTTTTCTCTGTTCAGAATTCTCTGTTTAGATCTGTACCCATTTAATTTGGATTATTAAGTTTGTAGATACATACTTTACTTGAGTTCTTTATATACTCTGGATTATTAGATGTGAAGTTGGTAAAAAAAATCTTTCCTCATTCTCTGGGTTGTCATTTTGTCCTATTGGCAATGCCTTTTGCCTTATAAAAAGTAAGCTTTTCAGTTTTATGAGGTCCCATTTATTGTCAGTCTTAATGCTTGTACTATTAGTGTTATGTTCAGGAAGTTGTCTCTTGTGCCAATGAATTAAATGCTATTTCTTACTTTTACTTTCTTGGTTAGAGTTACACCAAGATATTTCATATGTGTGGCTATTATGAAGAATATTGTTTCACTGATTTCTTTCTCAGTTCACTTGTCATTTGTATATAGAAGGGCAACTAATTTCTTTGAGTTAATCTTTTATATTCAGCAACTTCACTGAAGATGTTTATCAGCTGTAAATATTCCCTATTAGAATTTTTTGGGTTGCTTATGTTTGCTATCATATCATCTGCAAATCACAATTCTTTGACTTCTTTCTAATTTTTATCCACTTGATTCCCTTTTGTTGTCTTATTGCTCTAACTAAAACTTTAAGTACTATTTTAAATAGATATGGTGAAAGTGGATAGTCTTGTATTGTTCTGGATTTTAATGGAATTGCTTTGAGTTTCACTTCATCTAAGTTGATGTTGGCTATCAGCTTGCTGTATATTGCCTTTATTATGTTTAGGCATGTCCCTTGCATCCATGATATCTCCAAGACCTTTTATTATGAAGGAGTGTTAGATTTTTGTCAGAGACCTTTCAGCATCTAATCAAATAATCACAGGTTTTTTTTTTCCTTAAAGTTTGTTTATATGGTAGATTATATTGATAGACTTTCATATGTTGAACTGTTCCTTCATCTCTAGGATGAAGCTTAATTGATCATGTGGATGATCCTAGAAGTAACTTTCAAACAATAACATAAAATAAATAACTCATGTATATCTGAAGGTGAGAAAGTACATTAAAAGTAGCACACCCTTAATGGCTTTCCTACTGACTTTAGTTACTTTGCTGTATCTTAAGTATGTACACATTTATAAATAAACTAAACTTTAGTTTTTGTATCTCATATAAAAAAATAAATGAGTAGTGTAAGTCTATCCAAGCCTCGTGTTAGTAGGTGAGGAAAAACAAGGGAATGTACTGGATGACTTAATCACTCCAGTTATGGGATCATAGTAGACAATCTATAAATCAGATGAGTGCATGATTAATCATCCATACCAGGACATATTTGATAGCAAAGGGGGATAACATCAACAAACAAAAGAAGAATACACACAGTGGGCCTACACTAATAAAATCAAAATATAATTTTATAGTATTTATGAATCTGAAATAATAGTTATCCAGAAGGTGGGAGATTGTTTTTTACTCCACTTTTCTTAAAACTCCAAATAATTCCTATGTAAGATCACTTCTCCGGATGTGACGATAGAATACAATCCATCATATGTAGATTTGCCAACTGTAATACACTTCTAATGAGATTCATCTTTTTGGCGTAGTTATGTGCAAGATAACTACCATCAAAATTAAGTACACCCATCTTTACAAATAAAAGTTCTAAGAGCCTTTTGGATTTCTGAAAGGCAGAAATCCTTTCCGGAGAAAGTGCTCTTGAGTACTAGAGAGACACTTGAAAAGCATAGTTATAGCTGTTAAATGCCATGAAACCTGAGCAAAGGAAGCATGTGATCTCGTCAGTGCAGGTGCTACACGTGATGAAGTGCAAAGGAAAGGGTAGAAACATAGATGATACATTTGAAAACCATCAAATACAAAAAGAAATGTAATTCTCACCAATAACCTCACATGCTCACACCACTCCAGCTTCCCTGGGGAAGAACTGTTTAAAATGTCACCTGGTTTAGATAAAGTACAATTTCACTGCCATCATCTGAAACATTTCTTTCTAGTACAAAAGGTTTGAACTGTTTAATTTAATGTGCTATCGTATCCTAGGGCAAATCTTTTCCAGTTTTAATTATATTTAGAAAGTCTTTAAAAAAAATGAGAGGGGCCAGTAAGATGCATAAAAGCATCTGCCACCAAGCCTGACATTCTCTTTGATTCCTGAATCTACTAGGTGGAAAGAGAAGGCCGGACTCCTACAAATTCTGCACATTGTCCTCTGACCTGTATAGGCACTGGCACCAAAACACACACTTTCTCTCTCTCTCTCTCTCTCTCTCTCTCTCTCTCTCTCTCTCTCTCTCACACACACACACACACACACACACACACACACATACACACACACATTCCTTTAATGATTTTCTAAACTATGGATCTTTTATGTATATTAATCAGCTATAAACATTTGAAATTACTTTAAGACTATGATTAGTGCTTCTATTAGCATTTGCATTAATAGAACTGCTGGGTATGGTACAGTTGACTTGAGGCTTCCCGAGAGCCAGTGAAATCTGAAAATATTATAATGGCTTTTTCATCAATAAAGCAACTTGAATCTTCTTCATCATTGTGAGACAGTCATTTCTATAAGCAGGCTAGATTATATTCAAGGGCATTACTTTTCTCTTTGTTTTTCATCCAGAGTCTTACTAAGCTCCAGGTGTTTGATCAGTGTCAGAATCTATTTTGTCTTTCCAGAGATTACCTGCCTGTCACTGTGCTCTTCAAGCAGCTACAAACTGGAAGAATTTCTCACTGCTCTTGGTGGAAATGAGGTAGGAAGCGAGGAAGAATGACATAGCAGCTTTTGACACAGCACTTACAGTAGGATGCTGGCTGCATGAGAGGATCTGTGAAGACACAGATGTACAGACAGGAAAGCTTCCATGCCCCAGGGACCTCTAAAACTTTGTAGTTTACACAGACAGCACATCCAAATGTCTGCATTACAGAATCCTGCTTTACCTTCTTCAGTTCCATGTTTATTAAATTCATTTAATCAACCAGTCGTAATGTAGGAAATAATTTTTTAGAGTCTGACACATGTAAATTGTGAGTCCTCTTTGTGAAAATAATGCATTTAATTAAAGTTAGAGTAACAGTGCATATCTATTTTGAAGTCATCTTAAAAATTTGAAACTGATATTTTCTTTTGAGCTCTCTGTGTGCATTGTGCAGAATGGCTTCCAGAAACATGTTTCCTGGTAGTAACCTTGCTTCCTCTCCTGGCTAGAGAACTCTTCACTTCAACAACTTAAGACATTCTCACTGGTCTGTACCTGTGAGAGAAAGGCTCAAAGCTTAATCTTTATCCTTAGTCTGAATTCATCTCTGTGATAAGGAAGTCTTTTTAACATGGATGAAATAGTAATCTGTGGATATTCCTCCAAAATACCAACCTATAGAATATTGCAGATCTAAAACTAAAAAAAAATCCAACATATAAAATTATTTGAATGTTATGAAGGAAACAAAATTAGAGAAAGAAAGTAAGGATTGCTAAGAATGAGAAGACAAGAATTTTTTTTTAATGCTGATCAACCTAGGACCCAGGCATATAAATTGCTAACTTCTTCATCTGAATTCAGCTCATCTTATTCAGCCATACTGCTCAGTACCTTTTCTCAAAGCAGCATTTCAGCTTCTTTTCTCTGCATCTACTGCCATTTCATTGTCATGTCACCGTTTCATCTCTGTGGCATCTGTCTGGTGTCTGTGTGGTATGTCTGCTCTGCTCTGAGATTTTTCCTAGTCTGTTAGCTCTGCCCACACTTCCTGTCTGCCTTCTGGCCAATCAGCTTTTATTAAACCCATAGGCAGGACAAATATTTAAAATATAACATATAATCCCACTACAATCCAGTATTAGTAGGAATCCAAAGAATATTCTTTTTTCCAGCATAATATTTTTATTTATTATTTGGTGATTTTACGTCCTGCACCCCATCAAACTCAGTTATCAGTTCTCTCAGTTTCATACCCACTCTGATGGTCTCCCCATTTATAAAGAAGCCCATTCATGCTGCTCATTTACTTGCTGGAGCATAATTAAACTCCCTGTGGCCAGTCTCTTAAAGAAAATGAGTCCTTCCTCATCCACACCCCTGCCAGAGGTCATCAATGCAGAAGTGAAGCACTGTGTCATTTAGCTATGTTCTACCCTTGAGCTCTTGTATATAATGACATCTTTTTTTAAAAAGTCCACAATTGAGTGAGTACATCCCCTGCTTATCTTTCTGGGTTTGTGATACCTTGCTCAGGAGGATGTTCTCCAGTTCCATCCATTTGCCTGCGAATTTTAGGATACCAGTTTTTCTTACTGCTGAGTAGTACTCCATTGTATAGATGTACTATAGTTTGTTAATCTATTCTTCAGTTGAGGGGCATGTAGGTTATTTCCAAGTTCTTGCTATTACAAATAATGCTGATATAAACATAGCTAAGATAATGCTTTTGGGATGCAAATGTGTGTCTTTAGTGTACATGCCTAAAAGTAGTATTGCTGGATTCTTGGGAAATTGATTCCCAGTTTTCTGAGAAACTGCCATACTGCATTCCAGAGTGGCTGAACAAGTTTACACTCCCACCAACAATGGAGGAGTGTTCCCCTTTCTCTGTATCCTCTCCAGCATTAGCTGTCATCTGTGTTTTTAATCTTAGCCATTCTGACAGGTGTAAGGTGCATCTCAAAGTTGTTTTGATTTGTATTTCTCTGATGGTTAAAGATGTTAAACACTTTTTCAAGTGCCTTAAGAATTTTAAGAGTGGTTGAGATATTCTCATTTGGACATAGGACAGAGATTTAAAGAACATTAACACCTCTCTACCTGATGAGTTTGTGGCCACTTTCAAGCAGAGAAATGGCAGAGGACAAGGTAGCATGTACAGAAAAGAAACTGATCTGTTGATCAAAGGTTTTACATACTTTCCTGTTAATAGCATATGTCCTTGACAAAATGATGGGTAGTAAGGCATACAGCTGGTCTTAGGAGAATGGCTGGCTCAAGAGATCTGACAGATAGTAATATAAGCAGGGAGGAGAATTACATCTGTGTGGTCACAGGTACTGCATGTTGTTTTTATTTGTGATATTTATTATTCTTTCATTGCTAGGAATAATACCTACAGCATAATTTAGGCTAAGCAAGAGTTCTTCCATAGAGACCCATCGCCTGACCAATTTCTAATTTCAACACGTAGACTGTTCTCCATGCTTGTGACCATGCTGATATGCCACATCTTTGTAAGGAGAAAGAATGACTTTCTGTGAAACATCCCACTCTTCACTGGAGTTAGGGCTTGGTAGTAGAACAGAGACTGGATACAAACCCCACTAGTACACTCAGTTGGGCACCTTTCTGCATCACTCAAGTTGCTTAATCTTACATAGTGATTCTATTTAACTGAAATTATAAATGCTTGTTTTTAATTCCCCAAGAAACACTGGATAGCTAAGAGAAAGTGTAAGATAAAACAAAAAAATATTTCTTATATCATGGTCAAGCTAGACTCAATTCTTTCCATAATTAAGATAAAACAACATATAGACAAAATTTTTTGAGACAAAATATCACTAGTCTGAACTGAGTTCAGACTCAAAATTCAGAGTCCTCCTGCATCATAGGATTAAAGGCATGTGTATCACAACAGTCTGTTGACATTAAATCTTTGAAAAGTTAAAACAATACCTAACCCCCAAACAACAAGACTGTGTAATATCCATTTGATGATCTATTTGTGTAAATGAAGGATCATTTTAAACAATAACCCCTTTGCACCTATAAGTAAATTAAAGAAAAATATATACTAGAAGAACATGATGAGAAGCGGAGCATAGTGTGATTCAAGTAATCAAAACAGCATTGAAAGCCATGTATCTCAGAAGACACACTTGGAGAATTCGATTTATGCTGAGCACAAAGTGAAACTTTTGTCAAAGCAGTGATTTAACAATGAGATGACAGGCTTTCCTCTTCAGTTGCTGTTAAAGATAGCCTGGTAGAGCTTCAAGGTAAATAGATGTGCATTCAAGTTTATGTGTGTGGTTTGAAGTGGAACAAACCAACAGTGCACACATTTCCTAAAGGAGGTCTTCAGGGATCGTAACGACGGAAGCTGGTTAGCTCAACTCAGACCTAATGCTTATTGAATACAATAAAGAAAGATAGCAAAGAAAGTTGAAGTCATTTTTATATATATATAAAAAGATTTAATATTTACTAAGGGGTTATACAAACACTTACTGATACAAAATTGAACCTTAAGGCAATTCTTGGAGAGTTGACTGTCCTGCACAGTGATGGTGCCAATCTTTTCCCAGAGAACACATTTTTAAGGTGTGGTAATAACACTGGGCCCACAATCTGGGATGAAGGAATTAAAAGAGGAGTATCTATTGTTCTGAAAATTTACAGGGACAATCACAGTCATGTAAGACAAGAGTAGGGCCACTAAACATTGTGTGTCCAAGAGAAAGAATATAGAGTCCAATGGGAGATGAGAAAGGGAGATGCCCTGAATCTCCACATGCAGACAATGACAAGAATAGCAAAGGCTTCTACACAGGCCTCTCTTTAGGGTCCCCCAAGGCATCGGGTCTGTTAGAATCATTTCACTTTTAAAAAATGCAATGTGATAATCACAGAAGATTTAAATAACATATAAATAAAAACAAAATCACAAATAAATATAAACATATTCATATAAATTAAAATATATTATTAACTCTCAAAAAATGAGAAAATAATTCTTAGGCAATCAAGAGCCATATACTAAGCAAATCATAATGTCACATATTTATGAGAAATTCAGGGCTAAAATATAGATCTTGAATATTAAAATAGTCTATTTTAAGAAAATTGAGAATTAATCTCCCCAAGGACCCAGCAATACCACTTCTGGGTGTATACCCTAGAGGTACACAGTCACACTCCAAAGGCATTAGCTCAACTATGTTCATAGCAACGTTATTTGTAATAGCAAGAACCTGGAAACAACCTAGATGTCCCTCAGCTGAAGAATGGATTAACAAACTGTGGTACATCTACACAATGGAGTACTACTCAGCAGTAAGAAAAAATGCTATCCTAAAATTTGCAGGTAAATGGATGGATTTGGAGAATATCCTCCTGAGCGGGTATCACAAACCCAGAAAGATAAGCAGGGGAACTCATTAGTGAACTCTAAACAATCAAACAAACAAACCAGAAAAAAGCAAAGCATTCCCAAGCTGCAAGCCACAACCACTGAACAGCTTGGGATCAGAAACATCTTGAACTGACTGCTAAGTTCCCACTCCCGCTAGAGGAACACCTGACTCAGTCTTAAGTTTGCGGGGAGAAAACTGGATCTGCCAGGAATGGAGGCTGAACTAAGCAATATTGGGACAGTTGGACCTTGGGACTGCCAGTCGCCTGCCCAGGGAGGATGGGGAGTTGTGGAGAAGAGAGAATTACCTGATGTGGTGGAAGGGGACAGGACCTTGAATAAGGATATACAAGGATAGAAAGTGTGACTTCTTTGTTCATAATAATAAAATAAAAATAAATAAATAAATAAAAAGAAAAAATAAGAATAAAATAAAATAAAATAAAATAGTCTATTTTAAGTAGCACAGGTTTGAAGACAGGAAACTGCAATTCTTTAATAATTGTCTCAAGGGTGACTTGATACTGTAGTGAAAAATATTTACATAATATTTATTAAGCAGCTATTTGACAGTTTTTAACTTTTAAAAACCATGTCAAAAGTACAGAACATAACATAAATATTGTCTTTCTTAACATTTGTGGACCAAGTTGTAAGACAGAGAAGTAGAAGAAAGAAATGAAGCCAATTGACTATGAGATTTATTTAACCTACTAAATCAATATGTTGAGTTGATGGGTAGACAAATAAAAATTTTACTCTTCAAGAGTGAACTCATAGAAAGAATATAAGCCAGTGTTCTGTAAGTTACTATAATCAAAATATACAAACCTTGCACAGGCAGTATCCAAAATAAATCACTACAGACCAGATCACCTAAGTTTATACATGAAAAAAAATCATGCTGCATTTATCAATAAAATAAGAAAACCTCAATTAATATAAAATAATTGTAATAATAACCCCAATATCAAGAAATAATGCAATATAACTAATAATTATTTTTTCTAGAAATTCTAGAATATCTGAATATAAAATATATATTATGAGGATTGATGGAAAAAATTGACATAACATATACAATATTTAAATTTTTCTTTATTCCCGAGAATTTCATACTTAACTAGTCATCTCAACACTCCTTCTAAATTTCATATCTTTCTTTTTAATAATCCATCAAATCCAGTTACTGTTACCCATATGTGCATAGCTGTATGGCTACTTAGTAGAGCATGTGAATCATATCAGTAGCTACATAGGCAAGATCAATGATTGTTTCTCCCTTAGAAGCTACCAGTCACCAATAACTCCTTAGTACAGGTGGGATCTGGAGGTCATCTATCTTTGCTGCATATTAGCTGGCTTGATCTTGTGCAGGTCCTGTGCATGTACCTAGCTTTGATAGTCATGTTCAAAGGACAGCATCTAGCAGCTTTCCTCACCATCTTCTGGAGTTTCCATTTTTTCCTCCACTTCTTATTTCATGTTCTGTGAGCTTTGGTCAGAATTTGGGGTAATGTAAGTGTCTTCTTTAAGGATGAGATGCAGGATCTAATTCACAACACTCTGCTTATATATTCTTCCAACAACTGTTGACCACTGCAAAAAGAAGCTTCTCAGACCAAAGTTGAAGGCAGCCAAGATTTATAGGCATAAATATAAAGATTTAGATGACAATTGGAGGAAAATTTTAGGATATGGCCATTTAGCAAAATAGCAGTATGAGGTTCTACCCTAGGGCTTATGACATCCAGCCATGAGGGCTTTATTTTGTTTTGTTTTGCTTTGTCTTGTCTTGTTTTGTTGTGTTGTGTTTATCGAGATCACAGTATCAGGCATGAAATTCCCTTCTGTGGATCAAGACTCAAAGTCAATCAGAAAGTAATTATTGTAAGGCAGTAACACCACCACAATTGCATCAGTGCCTGGTAGGCCATTATTGTAATATGTAGGATACAGCACTGAGTAAGACAATTAATTAATGTCTTCTCTCCACAAGCAGCCTGCATAGCAACTTTTAGCACTATAAAAGCCACCCAGCATGCTTGATTTTTCCATGTCCTTAAGATAAAGTCTTCAGCAATAAGGTGTAGCCAAGTACCTACAGTGAGTATTGAAGAGCAAGAGCAATATCCTGTGTTATTAAGCAGATTTTTGGGGCCTCCATGACCAGAAACTCACAGGAAGATTTCCCATGATTTGCACTGTGGTTGTCATTTAATAATCTATACATGTAGAAAACTTTCTCATTTTTAAAATGGTATTTTGAAATTATTTTAGGTTTCCATGAAAACACAATCAATAATCCCACAGAAGAAAAGGCCAAAGAAAGGAAATATATACAAGCTACCACCAAAAACAACAATAAATAACAATCAGTGAGTGGTCACTAATATCCCTTAATATCAATGGACTCAACTCACCTATAAAAAGACACACCCTAACACAATGGATACAAAAACAGAAATCATCCTCTGCAACATACAAGAAACACACCTCAATTCCAAAGACAGACACAGGCTCAGAGTAAAGGGTTGGGAAAATATTTTCCAACCAAATGGACCTAAGAAACAAGCAGGGGTTGCCATCCTAATATCTAACGAAGTAGACTTTAAGCTAAAAACAATTGAAAGGGACCAAGTTAGTCATTACTTATTCATCACAGGAAAATTGGACAAAAGGAGATTTCAATCCTGAATATTTATGCCCCTAATATAATGGCACCTACCTATGTATAAGAAACACTGCCAAAACTCAAATCCCACATCAATTCTCACATTCTAATAGTGGGAGACTTCAATACCCCACTTTCACCCTTGGATAGATCAACCAGACAGAGACTCAACAGAGAAATAAGGAGTTTAAAAGAGGTTATGATGCAAATGGATTTAATAGATATTTACAGAAGCTCCACTGAACAAAAAGGAATATACATATTTCTCAGCAACACATGGAAGTTTCTCTAAAATTGACCACATAATTGGTCATAAAGCAAATATCAATAGATACAAAACAATGAAAATAATCCCTTGTAGCAAGTTGGAGTTCAACAGCATCAAAAATCTCAGAAAACCTAGCAACTCATGGAAACTAAATACCACTCAGCAGAACCACCTCTGGGTCAAGGAAGAAATTAAGAAAGAAATCAAAGTCTTCCTAGATTAAATGAAAATGAATTCACAACGTATCCAAACTTGTGGAACACAATGAAAGCAGGCTTAAGAGGAAAATTCATAGCACTAGATGCCTATATGAGAAATCTAGAGAAATCCCACACTAGAGACCTAACAGCACAGCTGAAAGTCTTAGAACAATTAGAAGCAAATTCACCTAGAAGGAGTAGATGGCAGGAAATAATCAAGCTTAGAGCTGAAACCAATAAAATTGAAATAAAAAGAGCAAAACAAAGAATCAATGAATCAAAGTGTTGGTTCATTGAAAAAGTCAACAAGATAGATAAATCCTTATCTAAACTAACCAAAAAGCAGAGAGAGAGAGAGAGTATCCAAATTAACAGAATCACAAATGAAAAGAGGGACATAACAGCAGACCCCCAGGAAATCCAGAGAATTATCAGGTCATACTTTGAAAATCTATACTCCACAAACATGGAAAACCTAGAAGAAATGGACAGCTTTTTCAACAGGTACCATTTACCAAAATTAAATCATGATCATATTAAATACCTAAACAGACCTATGGCCCTAAAGGAAATTGAAACTGTCATTAAAAGCCTCCCAAGTAAAAAAAAAAAAAACCCAGGTCCATATAGTTTCAAGTGCAGAAATCTACCAGACATTCAAGAAGAACGAATACCAATACACCTCAAACTGTTTCATAGAGTAGAAACTGAGGGAGTATTGCCAAACTCTTTTTATGAGGCCATAATTACTCTAATACCCGTTAAAGGCTAGGCTCACAACCAAAAATACCCAAGCCACTCAAATATGCAACAAAGAAGGAGAATTATAGACCAATTTCCCTCATGAACATTGATGCTAAAATTCTCAACAAAATTCTTGCAAACCACATACAACAACATATAAAAATACATTAACCATCATGATCAAGTAGGCTTCATCCCAGAAATGCAGGGATGGTTCAACATACATAAAACTGTAAATGTCATATGTCATATAAACAAACTGAAGGGAAAAAAAAACCACATGATTACATCCTTAGCCACTGAAAACACCTTTGACAAAATGCAACACTCAGTTATAATAAAAAGTCCTGGAGAGATCATGAATACAGGGAAAATATATAAATATAATAATGACGACTTACAAGAAGCTGACAGCCAACATTAAACTAAATGGAGAAATACTCAAAGCAATCCCACTAAAATCAGGAACTAGACAAGGCTTTCCTCTTTCCACTTATCTATTCAATATAGTTCTCAAAGTTTTAGCTGAAGCAATAAGAGAATAAAAGGAGATTAAGGGGATATAATTTGGAAAAAAAGAAGTGAAACTGTCTCTGTTTGCAGATGACATGATTGTATACATAAGTGACCCACAATAGTTTCCCAGGGAATTTCTACAGCTGATAAACACCTTCTGTAAGATAGCAGCATACAAGATTGATTCAAAGAAATAAGTAGCCCTCCTATACACTAAAGATAAAAGGGCTGAAAAAGAAATAAGGGAAACATGACCCTTTATCATAGCTGCAAATTGTATTAAATACCTTGGAGTAACTGTAACCAAGAAAGTAACAGATCTATTAGACAAAAACTTTAAATCACTGAAGAAAGAAATTGAAGAGGATATCAGAAAATGGAAAGATCTCCCATGTTTCTGGACAGGTAGGATCAACATTGTAAAAAATGGCAATCCTACCAAAAGTAATCTACAGATTCAATGCCATTCCCATAAATATCCCAAAACAATTTTTTTTTACAGACCTGGAAAGAACAATATTCAATTCATTTGGAATAACAAGAAAGCCAGGATTGCCAAAGCAATTTTGCTTAACAAAAGAACCTCAGGAGGCATCACCATCCCCAACTTCAAATTATACTACAGAGCTACAGTAATAAAAACAGCCTGCGACCAGCATAAAAACAGAATTGTGGATCAATGGAATCTAATTGGAGATCCTGACATAAACCCAAAAACCTATGAACACCTGATTTTTGACAATGAGGCCCCAAATATTCAGTGGAAAAATGATAGTATCCTTAACAAATGGTGTTTATATAGCTGGATGGTAGTAGATAGAAAAATGCAAATAGATCCAAGTCTGTCACCTTGCACAAAACTCAAATCCAAGTGGATCAAAGACTTCAACATAAACCCAGTGACACTGAACCTAGAAAAGAAAATGTGAAGTACCTTCCAACGCATTGGTACAGGTGACCACTTCCTAGATATAACACCAGTGGCACAGTCACTAAGATCAACAATCAGTAAGTGGGACCTCCTGAAACTGAGAAGCTTCTGTAAAGCCAAGAACATAGTCAATAAGACAAAACTACAGCCTACAGAATGGGAAAAGATTTTCACCAATCCTACAAGTGACAGAGGACTGATCTCTAAAGTACATAGAGAACTCAAGAAACTAGAGCCCAAAGCCTTAAATAACCCAATTAAAAATGGGGTTCAGAATTAAAAAGGGAATTTTCAGCAGAAAAATTACAAATGGCTGAAAGGCACTTGAAAAAGTGCTCAACACCTTTAGTCATCTGAGAAATGCAAATCAAAACAACTTTGAGATAGCACCTGACACCTGTCAGAATGCCTAAGATTGAAGACACAAATGACAGCCTATGCTGGAGAGGTTACAGAGCAAGGGGAACACTCCACCATTGTTGGTGGGAGTGTCAGCTTGTTCAGCCACTCTGGAATGCAGTATGGCAGTTTCCTAGAAAATTGAGAATCAATCTCCCCAAGGATCCAGCAATACCATTATTGGGCATAATACCCTAAAGATGTACTTTTGTACCCCAAAAGCATTAGCCAACTATGTTCATAGCAGCATTATTTGTAATAGCAAGAACCTGGAAACAACCTAGATGCCCTTCAACTAAAGAATGGATTAACAAACTGTGGTGCATCTACACAATGGAGTACTATTCAGCAGTAAGAAAAAAATTATATCCTAAAATTTGCAGACAAATAGATGGATTTGGAGAATATCCTCCTGAGCGAGGGAGGTATCACAAACCCAGAAAGATAAGCAGGGGTGTACTCACTCATTAGTGGACTTTAAATGAAAAGCAAAGTACACCCAAGCTGCAAACCAGAACCACTGAACACCTTGGGATCTGAAGCACCTTGGACTGGTCTCTTTGAGCCCATTCCCTCCAGAGGAACACCTATCCCAGTCTTAATGTTGGGGTGAGGAAATTGCACTTGCCTGGAGTGAATTCTGAACTCAGCCACCTTGGGACCTTGGGACCTCTTGCCTTTGCTGGTGAGAAGATAAAGAGATGTGGAGAAGAAATAGTGACTGGGAGAGGCAGGACAGGGAAGGGAGTTTGAATAAGGGGATACATGGATTAAAAAAATGAGACTTTTTTTTAAAAAAAATAAAGAAAGCAAAGAAAAAATAAATTCACTTGCCTGCAACACAGGTAGACTACATGAGCACTCATTCTTCAACATTATTCTGGTCTTCCTAGGGTATTCCTAGACCTGCTAGTGTTATCTACCTCAGGACTTCCTCCAAGATCCTCTTCCTTTCCTTGAGACTTGCCATTACATATGGTGTGGCCCCAAGTTTTTACTAATTCTGCCTCTCCCAGCCTCTTTTTGGCCAGACCCCATATTCTACATAAGAAACCTCCAGAGCCAGTTCACTTTTCTAGTTTTCTAGCCTGTCACCCACCCTACCCACTGGGTTTATCTTGGAATATTTATAGTCTGAGCCCAAAATTCAGGTCAGAACTTCAGACCTGGGACCCTTTGGAGTACGAATTGTGAAATTCACAGTGACCTGGAGACTGGAAACAAGGCATCATTTTTCTGGTCTACATTATAGCAACAACCCAAAAGCCAAATATCCACAAGGCCAGACTAGGTATTCATACCAAGACAAAACAAGTGTTATAACTATAGAAACCTTTATCCCACTACAAGAACAACCAAGACAATAACTCCCCCAGATATCAGCATTCCCATTATAATATGTCTTGAATAAGTAATTTAGCTGAATCACAGGACAAAGACTTTAAAATAGCAAATATGAATATACTCAAGGACCTTAAAGAGGATATGGATGGATAAATGTCTTAATGAAAACAGTTATGTAAATAATCCAAGGTATGAAAATAAAATTTAACAAAGAAATAGAATTACTAAATAAAAGTTAAACTGGAATAAAACACAAAACCAAAAAACTCAGGAAAACCAACACTGAGCTCAGAAGCAAACCTGAAAATGTTAAGTCTAACATATATTCTGACTCAAGACATCCTGAAACTATAGGATATAATAAAAAAAATCTATGATTAATGGGTACAGAGGAAAGAGAAGAAACCTATTTCAAAGCTACAGGAAATTCACAGAAAAATATTTTTCAAACTAGATCCAAAAGTGCAGTCATTAAGAACAATTATGTCTAAAATCCATTTATGAGTGAGGATATACTGTGTCTATCTTTCTGGGTCCGCGTTACCTCACTCAAGATAATTTTTTTCTAGTTCCATCCAGTTGCCTGCAAATTTAACTGTTGAGTAGTACTCTGTTTTATAAGTGTACATTTTTGAAAACATTCTTTAGTTGAGGAACATCTAGGTTTGTTCCAGGTCTTGCATATTACAAACAATGTTGCCATGACAATAGTTGAGCAAATGTCTTTGGGGTAAGAATATGCATCCTTTGGGTATATGCCCAAGAATGATCTTGCAGAATCATTGGGTATATTGATTTTCAGTTTTCTGAAAAGCAACCAAACTGATTTCCAAAGTGGCCCTATAAGTTTACATTCCTACCAGCAATGGAGGAGTGCCCACCATGTTCAACATTCCCTCCAGCACAGTCTGTCATCAGTGTTTTTGATCTTAGTCATTCCAACAGGTATAAGATGATTTCTCAGGGTTGTTTTGATTTGCATTTCCCTGATGGATAAGTATGATGAGCAATGCAGGATGAGCAGGCTATCATACCACCCTGAGCAGCTAGGTAACAAGGAAGAACCTAAGAGAAACATCCATGGACACCTCTCCAAAAAAGGGAAAGTAGAGAAGGTCTCCTGAGTAAAATGGGATCATAAGGGGAGGGCATAAAGAGTGGTGGGAAAAGAACATGCAGGAATGAGATGGCTGAGTTAGGGGAGAGACGAAGAGGGAGAACAATGAAATAAATACCTTGACAGGAGACATCACAACATCATGGGGTTAGAGAGAAACCTGGCACTAGAGAAATGTCTAAGACCCCACAAAGACGACCCCAGCTAAGACACCAAACAATAGTGGTAAGGGTGCCTAAACTGATGACCTTCCCCTATAATCAAATTGATGATCACCCTAATTGTCATTATAGAAACTACATCCAGCAACTGATAGAAACACAAACAGAGAACAACAGCTGGTCAAGCTCCCAGTCCAGTCAAAGAAAAAGAGGAGAGATTATATGAGCAAATGGATCAAGATCATGATGAGAAAACCCACAGAAGCTCATGACCTGAGCTACTGGGAGCTCATTGACTCTGAACTGATATCTAGGGAGCCTCATGGGACTGAATTAAACCCTCTGAATGTGGATGACAGTTGAATGGCATGGGCAGTATGTGGGGCCTCTGACAGTGGGACCAAAATTTATTCCTAGAGCATGAACTTCTTGGAGCATAGGCTTCTTGGAAACCATTCCCTAAGGAGGAATGCTTTGTTCAGCCTTGATACTAAGGGGAAGGTCTTGGTCCTATCTCAACTGGATATGCCAGACTGCATTGACTCACCCTGGGAATCCTTACTCTCTCTGAGGAATAAATGGGGAAATGGAATGGGAGGAATCTGGGTGCTTATTGGGAAGAAGGGAGGGACAGGAAACAGTGGTGGGTTAAAAAAAAAAACTTTTGAATAAAAAAGAGAAAGACCAGGCTGGCTTGAAAAAAGAACAATAATTAATTTTAAAAAAACTTAATGGAACCAAAAAGATTCTATAAAACAAAGGACACCATCATTCAAGCAAAGAGGAAACCTAAAAATGGACAAAATATATTTACCAACTATATATGGGACAAGTGATTTATAATATATAAAGAAGTGAAACATAAAGCTGAATATCAGAAATAAAATAAATACAGTTGAGGCAGAAAACTAAATAAGGGATTATAAAAAGATGATGTACAAATGGCTGAAAATACTTTAAAATGTTCAAAATCCTTAGCCTTAATTCAACACAAATTAAAATAACTTTGTTGTTTCATCTTGCCACAGTTAGAATGGTACAATTAATAAAACAACTGATAGCAGATTCCTGTGATGATGAGGAGAAAGGGGGACACACATTCACCACTGGTGGAACTGGACACTGTGAAAATAGTTGTGGAGGATCCCCAAAACAGGCTATACATGGAAACAAGTTTACCACAAGATCTAGTTGCCCCACTCTTGGGCATATATCTAAATTACTCTATGTCTTACAAGAATAATTTTTGATTCTCCATGTTCATGGCTATTTTTTCATAACAGCCAGAAATTAGAAAAGGCCTAGATGCTTTTTATGGTTGCTAGATAATGATGTAGTGCTTTATACAATGAACTATCATTTATCTGTTAAGAAAAAATATAATTATAAAATTTACAGATCAATGGATAAAGCTAGTCATAATTATCCTGAGTGAGTTAACTCAGACCTTATGCCTGAAAATCAAGTAGTATAGAAGTTTTCTAAAAGGTATACATATATTAAAAGAATTTAAATATAATCACCATATAATATGGAAGATAACATCTCTATTAGACATCACATACTGCTAAATAAAACACCCAGCACCCAGGGTTAAGTTGTGTATTTTTGAGTCCTTAGCTAAACAAGTCCCATATACATCCCCCAAACACTACAGGTCAGCAGCAATTCTCTTATTTATTCTCCACAACTTGCAAAGACACTATTGCTGAAGATACCATATACTTATAGCATAGAACATGGAGAAATCTAGCTTGTACTCAACTGGAAGTCTATCCCTACTGGTTACTATTTGTAATTCTAGGATGTTCTATGAATGCTACTGGAAGAAAAAGGTAATCAGTATCATCCAGCTATGAGCCCTGTAAGCTATAATAATTACTTGCCTACAAGATAAGCTCACCAGCGCACCACTGGCACAAATGTTAAGGGAGTAACTAGCCACTTTTGATGAGATAGTATATACATTCCATGGTAGAACACATAAATGATATTGTTAATGAAGCCAAGAACATGAGACTAGGTTTGTCATAGGCATTGGGGAAAAACTTACTACTGTTGTTTTGCTAGGTGAACATAGTAATGAAGTCAATCCTATTAAAATACTGTTATATTCATAGGTGAATGCATGACTCAACCCCCAGCAGAGGATCTTCTTGCAGTAGTTAGTAATAAATACAGAGATTCACAACTGGATACAATGCAGAAAGTGAGAGATGTCTGAGTATTCAAACATGAATGAGATGTCTTTATCACATGCCCCTTCTCAAGGCTCAGGGATTTACATAGAAAAGGGGCAGAAAGAGTCTAAGAGCCAGAGGTCATCTATGATTTTAAAGAAACACCAATTTCTAGACATAACAAAGCAGATACACATATGAATTCACAGAAACTGGGACAGGATGAACAAAAACACAAATTATTATTGCCAAAAAGTTTTGATTCCTTGTTTTTAGTGGCTTTTGTATTTTAACCTTTTGTTTGCTTTTGAGTGTTTATTTTAATTCCAACATTCTTTCCTCCCCTTTCTTCTCTCCAATATACTCTTTTCTGCATTCTTCAAATTTATGGACTCTTTTTAAATCAACTGTTATTGGTACATATGTGCATTTACATAAGCATGCATATTCCAAAGTATAATGTGTAAGGTCCATATAATGTTATTTGTACATAAATTTTCAGAGCTAACTGTTTGACACTGAATAATCAATTGCTGTCCTCTTTCCTGGGGAAGGCCACTTCTTCTGCTCCCAGCTTTACTTAGTTACCTAAGATCTTTGTGTAGGGTTAGGGCCTTGAGGGATTTTTCCCATGCATTTTGGCATGTTCATTGGTATCCTTCTTATTCAGCTCACATTTGGGTAGTCATGTTGACAAAGCTTTGTGGATGTAGCTTTTGATGGTATAGGAGATATAACTCACAGCAAAGTCCCTGGTCATCTGGCCTTTAAAGTCTTTCCACCCCCCTTCCACATTGCTTCCCAGGACTTGGGTGTGGGAGTGTTTTGCTGACGTATCTTATGGGACTTGGCTTCACAACTCTGTATTTTGATTTGTTATGGCTTCTGTAGTGGTCTTTTCCTGTTACAAAGAGATGTTTCCTTGATGAGAAGGTGCAGACTTCGCATATATCTATGAATAAACAGTTGTTTATAGAATGTTGTAAGGGGTTATGCCAGTCTCGAAAAATTGGTGTTTGTAGATTCTCCTCCAATAATCATGACTTCACTTACACTGAGTAGTTAGTTGAGTTTCCAGCACCAAGCATGGTATCCCTCTTGTTGAGAGAGTCTTTAGTAAGAGAGATGTTGGTGGTGCCAAGGGATGCATGCCACTACTGTACCTATAGGGTTCTTTGCCATGTTGGTCATGGAAATGGGGTTAAGTATGTTAGTTACCATCTCCCTTTGGAAACTTGCATGGCACCTTCTGGTACCATGAAAGCTAGTTCTCAGAGAGGGTATGAATGTACACACACACACACACACACACATGCTTTTATTTAAGAGAGAGAAGGGACATAAAGTAGAGTAGGAAGAGAGAGAGAAGTTATGGGAGGCCTTCAGGTTGCTGAAAGAATCATAAAGCATACTGTATAAAATTCAAACAAAAATGTTTTCAAAATAAAAAGAGCAAGTATAGAATGAGAGACACAAGAATAAAAGTTGTCAATAAAAATTTAAAATAGTAATATATATTTATGCAACCACACACATCTTTTCCTGGATGTTTTTAAAAGCATTGATTTTTATGTAGCACATATTATTTCTAACTTTATATACCATGAGAAATATTTTTAACAACTGAACTAAAGAGAAATAAAATAGAAGCAGATTAAATTTAGTTTGGACTATCATGCTTCATTGTTATTTTATCTCAGCAGTATTTATACTCAGTAAAGTCAAATCTTCACTTATTCATTTTCTATAAAATAGTTGATGAATTCCATGTGACAATTTTGGTTTTTAAATGTGTAGTTAAAATGTATTCTGGGATGATTAATTTAAAAAAAAATGGTTCACACATTCTAGTGGTGAGTTTGAAAATAAAATATGACGAATGAGGCTGGAAAGATGGCTTAGTCAGTCACGTGTTCACCATGCCAGCCAGAGGACATAGGTTCAGATCCTCAGCATCCATGTAAAATCCCTGGTGTGATAGTATGTGCTGGGAAGACAGAGATGGGAATCCCTGGGGCCTGATGGACATCCAGTTTAGCCAAATGGGTGGTCCTTGGGTTCAAACAAACACAGTACAAGCACCTAAGGCTAACCTCTGTGCTCCATACACATTCACACAGGTGCCCCCACACACGTGCATACACACAAGATAAAAAGAACTCTTAAAAATCTGAAAGACAAAGTTTCAGCACATAATTCTGTACCTAACCAAATTATAAATCATGTCATTGGAATATATAATAACCATCAGTGTCCTTATTAGTTTTTTCTAGAAATGTATTTATGTACCCTAAATAAATTTAATAAAACTATAGACACTAAAATCTCTTATTTAAAATGCCAAAGTATTTGATATAACCTTTATATATGCACATATATACTTTTTTATCCAAAATTGTTATCATACCCACCACTGCTTCCCACCACTCCCCTCTTCCCAGTCCTCTCCCGGTTTCCCTTCACTCTACCTCCTCATCCATTTTTCAGAAAGGATAAGGACTCCCAGGGTGAGTCTATTCAGTGTGGCATATACACTTGAGGTAGGACCCCTCCCCCCGTATCATGCTGAGCAAGGTGTTCCACTTTAGGGAATGGCCTCCGGCTTCTGCTAGTTCATGCACTCAGAATAAAGTATGGTCCAACTGCAAGAGGCTCTACAAACCATCATCCACATTTGGAGGGCTTAGTTCTGTTCCATGACGGTTGCCCAGCTGTCATTTCAGAGTCAGTGAGTTCCCAGTTACCTCACATCAGCTACCTCTGTGGGTTTCCTCATCATGATCTATATCCCTTTGCTCATATAATCTCTCCTCCCTCTCTTGAGCTGAACTGGGAACTTGACACAGTGCTTAGTTGTAGATCTCTGCATCTGCTTCCATTTGTTGCTGGATGAAGGTTCTATAAAGGCAATTAGGGTAGTCATTCATTTGATTATAGGGGAAGGCCAGTTTAGGTATCCTTTCCACTACTGCTTGGAGTCCTAGCCAGTCCAGGTCATCTTGTAAGTTCTTGGGTGTTTCCCTAGCACCAGGTCTCTTTCTAATCTCACACTAGCTCCTGTTATCACATGATACTTTAAGTTATCTCTGAAGTATTTGTAATACCTAACACAATGCTGACACATCGCTTTATTCGCATGGATTCATTACAGTACACATCATGCAGCAATTTTAAGATTTGTTCTTCATAGATCTTTTAAATTTCTTTGCAAATATTTTAATCCTTGCGTTGGTCAAATCCATAATTGTGAAACATGAAGACATGAAAGGTTGATTATAGGCATTTTGTGACAATATAGTAACAACATTTACATTTAGCTCACGTTCCCTATCATAAAAAGTTATATATATGAAATACCATGTCTGAGAACACTGTAACAATCTATGGTTATGTTGGTGGCCTTTGATGACATCTACGGAAAAATAAGCATAATGAAATAATGTCCATTTTAAAGTAATAGGGAGCTTCTTTAGACAGTCAAAACTCAAGATATCAACATTCTGGGGAAAACAGTACATTGCACATCATTACACATTGCTTTCCTCCTGGATATGTGCTGAATTTTGTGAGAAAGAAGATAGAGAGTACTCTAAGAAGCATAAAAGCCAGAAACATCTGGGGTTCTGGAAAGGAAACTATAATATTCTGGCTGTAAAAGAGTGAACATAGGACCTTAAAATCCTGAAGTCCTCTTTTAAACAGAGTTACAGTGCAATGAGCCTAATGTGCAGTAGTTTTCTTGTCAAACCATTTTCCAGTCTCTGAAGCTGCCTGGAGTGAGAGGCTGAGCTGAGCAGAAAAACTCTTCAAGGCACAGCAAGTATTTTGGCATTCTTAGAGCTGCTGAAGAATTAATTCTAGAGTTCAGAGTCAACCAAATAAAACAGATAAGATACTTTAGTTGTTGAAATATATTGGACATCAAATACAATTTAGAAAACTGTGATTAGTAGATTTGAAGAATTTAGAGTATATTCTAAATTGAGAATTTAGAGAATTTTACCAGGTACTTTGAACTGATTAGAAACCTATTTAAAATTATAGAACTAAATATGTAACACCTTGGATTTAAAAATCAATAAATTATTTAATTTCAGACTAGGCATAACAGAAAATAGAATGGTGAACTTAAAGTATCTTCACAAAGTTTTAGTACATATTTCAACATATTTATCAATCTGAGCACCAAAGAACAAAAAAGAACTACTTTTTAAAAAAACATTTGATTTTTTTTAATTTGACAAAAATATTTGAACACATAAATTCTATAATCATAAAATGCAAATTAAAGTATGTAAAATTCAAGCCATTCTTAGAGGTATTATTCCAAAACTAAAAAAAATAAGAAATGTAAAGAAAATAAAATTTTCAGTAGAGAAAATGTTACTATTATTTATGAAACAATAATATACTTGATTTCTCAGTAAATTTTTTTTAGATTTTATTTTTTATTTATTTTTTTCTTTTTATTATTATTATTATTATTATGAACAAAGATGTGAAATAAACCTAGATTGAATATTGGGGATGGAAACAGTTAAACAGTGAGGAGTGCAGGAAAAAATTAACTAGGATAAAGTGTATGTAAAAGATCTCCTACCTTATAACCAAACTAAAAATATAAGTAAAAATACACACAAAGAAGATACCTTGCATGACTGGATAATGTTGCTTCTAAAAGCTATGTTCTACTAAACAATAACAAAATAATTTCAATACCAAATGTAGAATGTCTCTGTATGAATTATTATCCAAGGAGTTCACAGAAGCACCCCAAACAGCATAGACTCTTGTCATTTTTCTCTAGTTTGACTACTGGAACTAGTTGATAAAATGCTAAGTCAAAGACACTGCCTGTGCTGTCTCTAAATAGAAGGAAATTAGATGAGCTACCTCACTTTTGGCTATCTTTCATAGTTGAGGAAGATTCTGTGTAGATTGTTGTGGAAGAAAAGACATTCATCATCTTTCTCAGATAAAAATATGAATTTCAATACAAAGATGTGCCTACTTAGGCAATAGTGGCATGATGGTTATAGGGGCTACCACAACCACTCTGAGTGGATCTGAAGCCTGTGTTACAAAAGAAAACCCATGCTTGGTATTGTAAATCTAATCAAAAATGTTTCACTGGGGGAGTCAGAGCCCTAAAAAGAACTTTTTTTCTGTTTAGTTAAATTAATATATGGGCAAACTGTTTCCAAAATATCTATCCTCATACATATAAACAAATTATACTACTTACAGCCTAAATCCTAGAAGCATATGTAGTGAGTAGTGGCAAGTGCAGGGACTCAAGGTTGTTCAAAGTGCTCAGAGTAAGTGACAGCTAAATAATTAGCCAAAACAAGACATTTAGACCCCCTCTAAAGTTTAAGGAACATTACCCAAAAGGGCAGTAGACAAATTTAAGAGCTTGTAGATAGGAAGGAGGGCTGTGACGTGCCTATCAGGACACAGCTGTTACAACTGTGAATTCACTGCAGTTGTTGTTACTTGCACAGGCATTGAACAAGATTGGCCCTGCCAATAATCAGTCATGGGTGCCAAGGGCTGGAGTTCATGGGACCCTCCTTCCTTCCTGACCTAGTTAACACTGAACTCAGAGAATTGGAGTCATTGTCTTCAGTTGTGTAGACATTGGTGAACTCACCAACTCTAGTGGATAAATATGATTCTAAATAATATAATGATATTAAGTAGAATTCAGGTTTTATAAAAGCTCCAGCACTCTCTAGAAAGTAATAGAGGACTAAAGGAATATGAGTTTTACAAAAATGATTAGCACAATAAAGAGAAATTCATGGATATAGGAAACAGATTCTACAATGCAAGTCAAAGGTGAAAGAAATATGAAAATGCTAAAGGTGCAATTTGGGACCACAGTTGAATAGCGGACCATCAGCCCCCAATTCCCTGGCTGCCAGAGCATGCATAAACAAAAGAACACATTATCAATATTAGCTCATATGGCATAATTACCAAGGCATGTAAAGACATGTACAAGTGTGAGAAGTATTAGCTAAATGACTTGAAAGTGATTGTCTGGGAGGAGGAGAAAGTGTGTGGGAGGTGATCAATGTACTTTCAACAAGTTGTAAGTGTGTGTGTGTGTGTGTGTGTGTGTGTGTGTGTGTGTGTGTGTGTATCAAATATACCCTCGTGTATAAAGGAATTAAATCAGGAAAACCAAAGATTGTCATTGAGTAGAAAGATAAAAGGAAGACTATACCATGAGAATTTTATAAGCTTAGTGCATGACACCGCTCAGTACCACCAAATTAACATTTTCAGCTTTTTATAAAACATTTGTAAAGCTCCAATAATTCTATGTAAATGTTGGCTAAACTATTTTTAATTTTATCTACAATTATGATAAAAATAATATGTAAATAAACCTCCAAAAATACCACTGAGTTTGTTTTGTTTTGCTGTCCACTGCTCTTAAATATGTCTGGTATCACCAGGGAGAACTTCATTGGAGAAAACTTACTTCTCCATTCTGAAACCTTATCAGTTAGAGATAGCTTCTGAGTTAGAGACTTGGGCTTTTGTTCACTTCCCTGTCTCAGCACTGAGAACACATCTGATTGACCTGGGGCAGGTTCTGCGCATGCTGCCACAGTCTATGCAATCCCATGTGTTCCTCAGACCTGTGGTTCCAGAAGGCATGCTTCTTTGGTATCTTCTTTCCCTTCTGACCCTTAGATAGCCTTTCTCAGAACTTACTGAACCCTGAAAGGAAGGATAGAATTCCAATGTTTATGGTTCTCTCTCTCTCTCTCTCTCTCTCTCTCTCTCTCTCTCTCTCTGTCTGTCTGTCTGTCTGTGTGTCTGTGTGTCTGTGTGTCTGTGTGTGTGTGCTTGAGCTGGCATAAATGTGTCTCAGCATCTGTATGTGTTTCTTGTGCTTTTTCTTTGTCTAATTTTTCTGTTTGTTTTGTGGTATTCTGGTTTGTTTGTTTTTAGATGCCTATTTGTATTCTAATGGAAGAGAAAGAGAGAGAAATAGAATAGATTTGGGTGATTGGGGAGATGAGAATCTGGGAGAAGTTGGGGTATCATAATCAATATATTGTATATAAAATATATTTTCAATAAAAATAAATACATCATAGGTACAAACAATACTAAAAATAATGGTAACAATGGTCATTTGGTCATCAGGTATAAATGGATAATAAAATTCCAGAAATTAGAACATATTTTTAGGCAGGTGGTATTGAGTGATTGATCATGTGTCTTGCATGTGTAAAGACATGAGTTTTGCTACCCAGAAAAGTCACTGTCATTTTAGTGAATACAAATCTTGAGAAAGTTAAAACCTATCATCAGAAAATACATAAATGTAGTAAAAAAAAATCAATCAGTGGAATTTTACTGGAGACAAAACTACAAGTAATACTGAGAGAACTGATAAAGCATTTAGGTAAATGTACAGTAGGAAATCATTCAATCTGCTGGCATTGAAATGTACATCATCATAGCAGCATTATTTGTAATAGCAAGAACCTGGAAACAACCTAGACGCCCCTCAACTGAAGAATAGATTAACACACTGTGGTATACCTACACAATGGAGTACTACTCAGCAGTAAGAAAAAATGATATCTTAAAATTTGCAGGCAAATGGATGCATTTGGAGAATATCCTCCTGAGTGAGGTATCACAAACCCAGAAAGATAAGCAGGGGATGTACTCACTCATTAGTGGACTCTAAACAAACAAACAAACAAACCAGAAAAAAGCAAAGCATGCCCAAGCTGCAAGCCACAACCACTGAACAGCTTGGGATCAGAAACACCTTGGACTGACTCCTTGGATCCCACTCCCCCTAGAGGAACACCTGACTCAGTCTTGAGGTTGGGGGGAGAAAACTGGATCTACCAGGAGTGGAGGCTGAACTGAGCGATATTGGGACAGTGGGACCTTGGGACTGCCAGCCACCTGCCCAGGGAGGGGATGGGGAGTTGTGGAGAAGAGAGAATGACCTGATGTAGTGGAAGGGGATGGGACCTTGAATAAGGATATACAAGAGTGTGACTTCTTTGTTCATAATGATAAAAGAAAGAAAAAAGTACATCAAATAAAAATAATTAAATAAAAAATACATTCTATAATAGGTTCTGGGATTTTAAGTTATTAACCTAAAGTAAGGTGGACTGAGTTATGAACCTAAATTCAAGCACTCTGACTTAACAGAACTCCACATGCCTGTCCTGATCCCTCTCTTACAAGGCAGCATCTACAACTCTTCTTTCTTCCTCCACTTTGCCTCCCTGTTGTTCTTGTAGTTTTGCTTAGTCATGATGGTGCCAGTGTTTCTATCCTGCTATGTAACTCTTATGTTTTATCATTACTGAAAAATGGTACCAGTGATTTTATGAGTCTGTGACTATAGGTTCCTACAGCAAGTACTAGTTCTAAATCATAAGACTATAAACACATAGTTTGGCTTTGCCTAGAATCGCCTTCCTTTTCTTCTTACATTCTTGTTTTCTTATTTTCTGTGAAAGTTCCTTTACCAACTATCTTAGAAATTATCTCCTTTCCTATTTCACACATGCTCCCTATGCATATCCTCTATGGGTATCCTCCATACCTGGGATGCTCTCTAGCCTGCAAAACCTGGATTTTTTTTGAATTACAGGTCGCCACTTTTCTGGCTTGCATCACCACTTCTCAAATGTCATGTTTTCCACTTTCATGATTTTTTTGCGGGGGGGGGGAGTATGTTTTCCATTCGCTTCCTAAGAGAAAGTACTTTGAGAGAATTTAATGAGTACTTGATTATATAAAATACTATATTCAGCCCTCAGATTTTATTGGTTTAGAGGAAGACCAGTCTAGAAAGAAAAATTATCTATTATCTATGTTAAACCAGCAGAAAGCCAGACTACTGCCCACAGGCACATGTGTAGGAATGGATCCCATCCTTAACAAATAGTCCAAGAGAATCAAATGGTTACTGTTTTGTCTTACAGAAAGGGACCCAAAAGACCAACATTTAAATAATAGCTTGTTGTTTTCCTAATGCTTGCCAAATTCTAGACCAGCATTAGACAGACAAAGACTGACTTACTTTCTTAACAAATTCCACAGGATATCTACCTTTTAGTAGCCACTCTACAGTTTTCACATGTCAACAGCCTTCAGGAAGAGAACAGCCAAAACCTCCCATTTTTTATAAGACTTCTCAGTCAATTGCTGTCTCCTTTGAGTTTCTGATGAAACCAAGTAATGGCACCTAATTATTTTGCTCTAGGAAACTGGATAGACTTTGATCTTTCTCATCTGAGTAGTTATGACTAGCTTTATTCACTTAGCATAATGTGCCCAAGGTGGAACCATTCTGTGAAATGTGACACTTTAATATTCTTGTTGTATATGAACATTTGTACCTACATAATGATGTATAGATTTCATTTTGTTACCTCCCATTAGCTGATAGAATTTGAGTTATTTGCAGTTTAGAATTATTATGAAGAAACTTTCTATAAATATTTGGTTACACTTCATGCAGAATGTCTTTGTCATCCATCCGTCTATAGGTAGACCATTACCCATACCCTTACAAATAACTCCAGTATACTCACTGTTCACAAAGCTGGACTTAGACACATTTGGGGGGGTCTGTTTTTCAGTTCTCTATCCGGAGTAGATAAGTATTTGTTCATATTTTCCCAAAAAAAGTTTAAAAACCTATTAACTAATAATTTCCCTTGAATAGTAACATAATTTAGATTCCATTTTCTATGACCACCTTTACTTAATTTTTAGTTTTGATTTGGATAGTGATTTTAGGTTTGAGTTTGTTCTTGAATGTAATAAAGACAACTATTATCGACCATGTATATCTTTTCCTTTGTCCTCCATTTCCTTATATTTATCATGGAATGTTTTTATTAATTCCCCAATCCTAAAAGATACTTTTGCTAGATATGATAGCCTGGGTTGACAATTGTGGTCTTTTTGCACTTGTAATATATCTTTTCAAGCCATTCTGTCATTAAAAATTTCTGTTGAATACTCAGATATTGTTTCAATGGGCCAATCTTTATAAATATCTCAGATTTCTCCCTTTGACTTTCAAATCCTTCATTTTGTTTTTAACATTTTAACATAATATGTCATAGAAAATTTCTTTTCTTGTCATGTTTATTTAGTGTTCTGTAGACTTGGATAGTTATCTTTTTCTCTAGAATCAGGATATTGTCTTCTGGGAACAATATTGGGGAAGGGAGTATAGTAGTCTTTCTGGGTCTCTGGACCATATATGATGGTTTGAGAGTCCCAAGTAGAAAGCAGAGTAAGATTTGCAATGTTTCACAGGGAGGGCAGAGGCCCAGACAGAGATGGTGGACCCTCACAAACAACCAAGGGGCATTAAGATTATGTAAATAGAGAAAAGGCAGAAAAGGGGTTCATGCAGACTATCTCAGAATCCTTTCCAGGTGAGAAGTATGGACAGATCCTAGAGAATACCCATCTGCTATCCAGTGAATCTGAAAGGGCACCTCCTTCATTGTAAGGCAGATGACTTCTTGATTGCCCCAACCTGACTTCTCCAAGTTATTTATGAAGCCCAGAATTTGGGGAAAAAATAAAACAAAAAACTACTGTTTGATTTGTATGTCCAGGGCATTTCTCAGCCTATGTTGTCACTGTCCTTTTATGATATCACTACTCCTTTATCCACTCTTTATCTCCTATTAGGTTTGATAAAAAATTGTTTGCACTCCACAATCTCCTTCCCCATTTTATTCTTTTAATCAGGAGTTCTGAAATGTACTAATAAATATCAGAATATGTCTACCACACTACAGTCTTCAGCACTAACACATGTTAGCAGCTATGCATAAGTGCAGACTTAACAGATTTATATTTGAAACCAGTATCAAAATTTTAAAACATATTTTTTAAAAAATTCAGATAGAAATTGAGAATTAGCACATAAGATATTTAATGCAAATTTTCAGAAATATGCTAAAACTAATCTGGGTACATAGTTCTTTATAGCACACACATAAGTTACTTAAGCTATCTTATAATTGATATATTTAGGTACTTTGGTTGCTATTCTTTATTTCTAAATTCTTATTAGTGTATCATCTAGTCTTCCTAACTATTAGTGAGTATTATTTTATATTCCACTAATTATATGAAAGATAATGGGATGCTGATAAAATTGCTCAAAGCTTTATATAGTCAAATTCAGACTGAAACAGCATAAGGTCAATACAGGACTTCTGAAATCCACAGACTGAATTTGAGTCACAACTCTGCATGACCAGCTAGATAATAATGATAACAAAATCTGATAAATTTTAGTTTTACATAAATTTTATGACTCCTGCACAAATGCCCACTTACTTCTAAGACACTGTTCTATCATCTGTAAATCTTAACCCACAGTATCATACTATATTCCATACACTTTTTCATATCTTCCAAATTCAGACTCCATTGCCCCTCTTTATGAGTTAAATTCCTAGTACTCTACCTTGGCCATGTTACTCTGGGTTTTTGTATCATTTTTTCCTCAGGTTTAAAATTGATTTGATAAAGTTGGTTAAATTAAAAGATAACTTGGAAAATTAAGTGTAATAGTATATGTATAGGTTTTCAAATTTTCAAAATCTTATTCTCATTGCCTATCACTGTATTCTGATGCATGTGAAGTCTCATCCTGTAGTCATTTGCTTCCTGACTATTTTTCACTTTATTACAGTCTCTTCCCTAGCTCCCCAGCACTCCTTCTGCCTCCAGAGGATTTAAAGCTACTTTTATTTTTATATCTTAATCCACTGTAGCATCCAGAATATTCCACCCTCAAGCCATCAGCAATGATGCATAGATAAAATGCACTCGCCATTTTTAAAAACAATTATAATTTACAGACAGACATCCTACTTTTAATGTCTACGTTATCCTGAATCTCAAGGTTGCTTTTCCTGAATTGTTGCCACATTTTCTCCCCTTTTGTAAGAAAAAAGGGAAAGTGCTCAACCTCACAGCAATTGCTTTTAAGAGCTTTGTAACATTTTATCTTAACAGCTGAATCTTTAAAAAAAAAAAACTTTATTCCTGCTATAAGCCTTTATTTTTTTACAAGTAGAAACACAGTTCAGTTTAATAGAAATTGAGCTATCCAGAGTAAGTTTCAGTGGCTTCAAGCCAAAATGGACAAATGATTGAAATTTGAGTCAGAATTTTGCTCAAAATTTTTGCCTGTTAAGCTATCAAATAAGAATATTCATATTTACTTCCTACCAGGCTCTACCTCATATACTTTATTTCCCAGGGTCAATTTACTTATCACTTTTGGTATTTTTAAGTTCCTAAATCCCATTTATCTGCATGTTCTTCTTATTGACCCCAGAATTTATTCCTACTTCTATCATAGCCCTTACCACTTTTTACATCATTCATTAAAAAAAATATCCTACCACTAGACTGAGGCTGGGAGGAAGTGTGTAAGGAGAGTTTCTCTATGTCTACAAACTTTTATGGACAATAAAGAATGCACAAAAGAAGGGTTTTTAATAGTTTCATTGGAAGGCATATCTATTGTCTTTTGCTCAGCCAAGTTCCTACAGGTCCTGATGGTATGACAGAACCTTGACTGTTGAGCTGAATGTGTGTGTGCCTCTGAATGAGCATTCAGAGATGTTCAAACACTTCATGCCACTGTCAATGGCAAGTCATCTCATCCCTAGGAATCTTCCTAGAGTAATAAAAAGAAAGAAGATTAAGGGAATACAAATTGGAAAAGAAGAAGTCAATCTATCTCTGTTTGCACATGACCCCCAAAATTCTACCAGGGAACTCCTACAGTTGATGAACATCTTCAGCAATGTAGTAGGGTACAAGATTAACAAGAAAAATTAAATATCCCTCCTATACACTGAGGATAAAAGGGCTGAAAAAGAAATACAGGAAACATCACTCTTTATAATAGCTGCAAAGAGCATGAAATATCTCCATGTAACTCTAACCAAAGAAGTTGCAGACCTGTATGACAAAAATTTAAAATCACTGAAGAAAAAAATTGAAGAGAATATTAGTAAATGGAACGATCTCCCATGTTCCTGGATAGGTAGCATCAATATAGTAAAAATGGCAATTTACCAAAAGCAATCTACAGATTCAATGCAATTTCCATAAAAATCCCAACACAATTTTTTAAAGACCTTGAAAGAACAATACTCAACTTCATATGGAATAACAGAAAAGTGAGGAATGCCAAAAAAATTCTCCTCAACAGAAAAACCTCAGGAGGCATCAACATCCCTTACTTCAAGTTATACTATAGAGCTACAGTAATAAAAACAGCCTGCTGGCAAGAAAACAGACTTGTGGATCAGTGGAATCGAATAGCAAACCCCAGCCTTCACCTACACACATCTATGAACACCTGATTTTGACAAAGGGGCCCAAAATATTTAATGTAAAAAAAGATAGCATTTTTAACAAATGGTGTTGGCATAACTGGATGGCCATATGTAGAAGAACGCAAATAGATCCAAATTATCACCCTGCACAAAACTCAAATCCAAGTGGATCAAAGACCTCAACATAAACCTAGCAACACTGAACTTGATAGAAAAGAAAGTGGGAAACACCCTTCAACATATAGGCACAGGTGACCACTTCCTAAAATATAACACCAGTAGCATGGATACTAAGAATAACAATCAATAAATGGGACTTCCTAAACTTTGAAGCTTCTATAAGGCAAAAGACATACTCATTAAGACAAAATGATGCCCTACAGAATGGGAAAAGATCTCCACCAACCCTACATCCGACAGAGGACTGATCTCTAAAATATAGAGAGAACTCAAGAAACTAGAGCCCAAAAACCTAAAAAATAGCTCAATTTAAAAAGTGGGGTTCAGAGCTAAAAAGGGAATTCTCAACTGAAGAAATTCCCAACATCTTTAACCATCAGAGAAATGCAAATCAAAACAACTTTGAGATACCACCTTACTCCTGTCTGAATGGATATGATCAAAAACACAGATGAAAACCTATGCTGGAGAGGATGTGGAGCAAGAGGAACACTCCTGCATTGTTGGTGGGAGTGTAAACTGGTTCAGCCACTCTGGAATGCGGTATGGTGGTTCCCCAGAAAACTGGGAGTCAATTTCCCCAAGGATCTAGCAATATCACTATTGGGTAAATACCTAAAGGATGCACATTCTTACCCCAAAGGCATTAGCTCAGCTCTATTCAAGGCAGCACTATTTGTAATAGCAAGAAACTGGAAGCAACCTAGATGACCCTCAGCTGAAGAATGAATTAACAAACTGTGGTACATCTATACAGTAGAGTACTACTCAGCAGTAAATAAAAGAATGACATCCTAAAATTTACAGGCAAATGGATGGATTTGGAGAATATCTTCCTGAATGAGGTAACACAAGCCCAGAAAGATAGGCATGGGATGTACTCACTTAGAAGTGGATTTTAGACAAAAAGCAAATAATACCCAAGCTGCAAAGCACAACCCCTGAGCAGCTTGGGATCAGAAGGAACTTAAGTGAGACATCCAGAGATTCCCCTAAGACGAGAAAATAGAGAAGACCTCATTAGCAAATTGGGATCATAACAGGTAGCAACCAAAGAGAGGTGGGAACAAATCATGAGAGAAGGAGATGGTTGAGTGAAAGGAGCAACAAAGAGGGAGAAAAAAAAAGAGATGGAGACCTTGATAGAGGAAGCTAATGCAAGGTTGGAAAGAAACCAGGTGCTAAGGAAACCCCCAAGAACCCATAGCATAACCCTGGCTAGGTCTCCAACCAATAATGGAGGGGTTGCAAAAACAGGACTTCCTCTATAATCAAATGAATAACCACCCTAAGTGTCATCACAGGACCTACACCCAACAATGAATGGAGCTGCAGGGAGAGATCCATGGATGAGCACTGGGCCGAGCTCCCCTTCCAGCTGAAGAGTTGAGAGTGAAGAGTCTGCATGAGCAAGGGGATAGGGATTATGACTAGGAGTCTCACAGAGATGGCTGGCTGGAGTTCTGGGAAGCCCACTGAATCAAGAACAGCTCCTGGGGAACTATAGGAAAAAGAGATAGGCCCTCCAAGGGTAGGCAACTGTCGATTGGTCTGGGCAGTATGTAGCGCCTGGAGGAATGAGATCAGACTGTGTTCCTGTGCATGAGCTGCCACCTTGGAGACCATTCCCACAGAGGAGTGCTTACCCAAGTCTTGATATTGGGATGAGGAAATCGGACTTGCCTGGAGTGGATGTGCCACGCTGAACTGACCCACCTTGGGACTCCTTGCCCTTTGCAGGGAGGGTACCTGGGGATGGGGTTGCAGGGAGGCTGAAGGCTGACTAGAAGGGATTGGGAAGAGGGAAGGGAGAGTTGATGGGGAGGGAGGTACATGGAAAAAAAGACTTTTTTATAAGTAAATTAAAAAGGGAAATGGAAAAAATAAATAAATAAAAAAGAAAGAGACAATCTGTTTTCTCTCTGGCCAGCATGTAAAATAATGAAAATCTAAAACTGGTGATAGCTGATAGCTATTTGTGTGTGTGTGTGTGTGTACTACCGCATAAGGAATGAATACTAATCCAGGAAAAAAAAAAAAAAAAAACAGAGCTAAATGATGTTTTAAAACCACCATCTGAGCACAGGTAAAGATATCTGAAGTCTACTCTTTCTTTTCTTATGGTAGTTTGAATAATATTGCTATTATTAATGTTTTAATGTCCCTCAAACCACACTTGCTCTTTAAAATAAGGTCATACAGGTTTTTGTTTTTGTTTTTGTTTTTTATTTTAACTGTGGCGTTATTGACCACACAGGAGTTTGGCATAACTTTAAATTCAATAGTGTCCCGTTGAAAATAACTGAATGTGTTATTAATTGTTTTTATAGAAAAATAAAAGATAAAACATTTTCCTACTTGTAAAAAAATCTTTTTACATGACTTTTCTTATTAGTAAGTGGATATGCATATGAAAATATAAATGTATTGTGATATTTTTATTATTTTTAATTTAAGCAATTAAAAAGAAACTACACCAAGAAAAGAACTGTTATGGGGTTCTACTGATCTTTATAAAACATCTAGTGCATGTATTATATAAGAAGAGTGCTTTTACATAATTGATAACATAAAATTAAAATGTTTGAATCCAGAACCCACACATCATGTAAACTTACCACAAGCATTCCTGCCCACAATGTTAAGTGTATCCACTAGGATTCTTCATTTTAATATTAATACAGATCAACAGAAGGTGTTTGCTTAGTATTAGGACTCATACCAACCCCAAGGTTCTGATTTATTTTGCCTGACTGGGACCAGAAATAGAATCTTAAAGTGGCAGCACAAGCTAGTTTGAGTTAAGCTGTACCTGGACTACATGAAGAGTAACTCTGGTCTCCAATATAAAGGGCTCAGAAAGGGTCAACCATCTTAGAGCTAAGGTCTTCCAAAATGAAAAATGAAATTGGTTCCATGTGAGAAGAAGAAAACACTCAGAATTTAGTGCATTATATATTTTTCTAGGTTCTGTAACACCAAAAATTTTGTAGGTCTCAAAACAGAAAAGTAGAAAGCCTAGTTCTACCTCTACTATGCAGGAACTAGTCTATTTTCTTATTTTTTGTTAAATAGGGCATGAGAAAATGCTTAAAAATAATATGGCTTTACAAATCTTATATCTAAGGCATAAAGGCTAGCACATTATTAGAAGCATAAAATGTTATATTTCAAAGCAACCTTACAGATCATTTAACCCAGCTATTATCAGATGTTGCAATCTTTTCTGCCCTACTCCCTGAAAGTGGCCATTCAGTCTCTGATTGAATATCTTCAATGACCCAAAACTCATTACTTCATAAGAAAGCAACTATTTTCTCTTATGGTAAAAGTTTGTATTGGTTGGTTGGTTGGTTGGTGGTTGGTTGGTTGGTTGGTTGTTTGGTTGGTGATGTATTTGTTGACTTTTCCCTTCCTAAAGGCTAAAGTCTACTGTTTTGACAGACTATTTATTAACCCTAGACTGCTTCTTCATCTAAGCAAAAATTTATAGTTATCTTATTTAAAATATTTTATTTATGCTCACATTATTATACATATATTTGTTATATATAATTAAAAGTTATTAAGGCAATTAAGTTTTCTCATTTCTAGATGAAACAATAAATAAATCAGATGTTTTTCTTCTCATCTATATTACAGATTGTTGTCTACCTGACAGCCTTCTACACCTTCCCCTGTTTTACAAGTCATCATGTGAGTGGGTTTACTCCTGTCCTCTCTAAATATTTGGCATGAGTCAAAACAAATCTTAGCAATGACTTAGTGTGTTGTGTTTCCAACTGGCAATTCTTCTTTAACTAAGAGCAACAAAAAGAAGGCAGGGTGGTAAATCTCACCATTCTTCCCAGACCTTCAGCTGGAGCAAGGAATTCAGGGCTTAGTGTATGCCACCAGAGCTGATGTTGTTTATAGTCTTGGTTACTCTTCTAGACTCATGATTTCTTTCCTCTTGGACTCCAATTTCCAGAAAATTAAGGACAATTAAAAAAATCAAACTGGTAGAGTTGAATTTTGACATATTTGCTATCCAATAATCAGTTGTCCAGACCCTGCCTGTCTGTACTGTGGCCTTAAACTGTACTGCCAACCTTAAACTTGAGCAGCCAGCTCTTTCTTGTCAAAGACTGTAGTGATGACTTCAAATCAGAGACTGATTTCACACTAGTTTAATAAACACTTAGAATTCAATGTCACTAACTTTTAGAAAGAGTTGTATTATTATCGAGCAAGATATGTATTTATATGTATATATGTATTTTTACCTCTGTAAAGAATATTTAATCTATAGTTAGTATCTGAATCCACGTAGATATCCTTGGTTTCCTAGTCCTTGTTTGAAAACAAATTTGATGTTTTATGTCCTTCACTCACTCTCCTTCCAAAATCACAAGTGTCACTGGCTTTGTTCTCTTAACATTCATCACCTAGACTAGCTTTGTGGTCTGCATGAAGCTTCTATGAACATCATAGGAAGTTCCAACTAGAAAAAGCTGATGGATCAAGTCATTTTTAAGCTTGAAGTGTGGCCTTGCCCTCCTTCCTCAATATATCATATAATACACTAAGTGTTAAAAGAGACGCACAATGTTTGAAGAATGTAGAAAAAGAGGAAACTTTTAGAATAAAGCAAATGAAGACATGTTTGAGTTTACAGAGAGGAAAATCAAGAAACCTCAGGAAACAGGGCTTCCCAAGAGGAAAAAAAAGAGCAGAAGTGTTCACTGCAGGGCTCTGTTCACAAGACAGTGATGAAGGTCAGAAAGTCAAGCATTACAGCCACAGACATGAAAATTAGTTTTCTCCAAGGGCAACTCACTGAAGAAACAAGCCATCCCTAAGGGCAGACCCCCATGTCCTGCAGTAGAAGGCTAGCACAAAAATGAACTCAACAGTATCTTTAAAGATTCTTTTCCTCATAATGTTGTGTCAGGGATGCACACACACACAAAGTTTTTGCATATATATCATGGCTTCTGATTTTCTTTTTTTGTGGAATTCTTGTGTGTGCAAACATGTGTCTCTGTATCTATATATGTTTCTCATGATTTTGTTTTTACTATTTTTTGTATGTGTATGTTATCTTGATTTTTTTGCTTTATCTTACTTTATTTATTATTCTCTAGATGCTAGTTATTTACTAAGAAGAGAAATAAAGAGTATGGATCCTGATGGGAAAGAAAGTGGGGAGGAACTAGAAGATCTCAAGAGAGGAGGCCATAATCAGAATATATTGCATGATAAAAAACCTGTTTTCAATAAAATAAAAAGAAGGAAATGGCTAAAAGTAAAAAAAATAAAATTAAAAATCTATAAATTCTGAATATTTGTTTTAAAATAATAGTGATGCTACAATTAAAATTATAATTAACTATTTCTATTGTGATAAATATTAATGAAGCAAATTCACAACACAAAAGAAACTCTTTTTCAATGAAAAAGGCATAAAAAGAATGCTACTTCTAAGGGCCAGATAATGCTTCTACTAATTTGATTCTATTGAAATAATTTGATTTTTTGCTAGATAGATAAGATAAAGTATGGCACAAAGGAAATGTAAAATTACCAAGGTTATATCTATACTGATAAAGTTTTAAAGCACAATTTTAGGTCCTGACTGCTAATATTTTAATAGAAATATCTATTGTAAAGAACTTGCATGTAAAAATTGCTGATATTTTCAATTTTTGTGAAAACTTTGTAGACTTGCATGGATAAAGTTACGACTGTTTATTGCCCTGCTGAGTCAGCATGCAGTCTGTGTTGTAAAAGTGAGAATGAGCATAAGCACATGAAATACATATGTACAATATTGCTTATCTAACTTTTAAGGCATAATAATACACAATGGAATGATTCTTAACTAAGCATCCTAGGTTGCTTTTTTTTTTTTAGGATTTACTAGCCTAATAAGAGTTTGGATGTGTTGCTCAATGATAAAGCATTACTTGTCTAACGTGTGAGGTTCTAGGAAAAGTCCCCAGCAACACACACACACACACACACACACACACACACACACACACACACACACACACCAATACAAATAACTTTAACTGTAATCTCTTTTGAAGATGTTACATTAGAAAAATAAAATCACTCCCCTTCTTTCCTTTCTTCCTTCCTTCCTTCCTTCTTTCTTCTTTCCCTCCCTTCTCTCCTTTCTCCCAGGAACTTTTTTGTGTGCTTCCACATGCACAAGTATTCTAGAAGTCCACTGCACTGACAATCCATCAAGAGAAGACTGATTTTAGCCCTACACCAACAATAGAAACAAAATTAAGAAACTGTGAAGCTCCTGGTAT
Organism: Sigmodon hispidus; assembly: GCA_004025045.1. Classification (NCBI taxonomy): domain Eukaryota; kingdom Metazoa; phylum Chordata; class Mammalia; order Rodentia; family Cricetidae; genus Sigmodon; species Sigmodon hispidus. The sequence continues at coordinate 115,681 of PVIH01001442.1, forward strand.
TCAAGTAACCTTCTTATTATCTGAACACACCCATAAATTCACTCTGTGTTTTTATTCATATTATAAATTCCCAGGACAGAAATAATCATATCACATTTCAAAATAAATTAGAAATATGCAAAAATGGCTTGTAGGATTTGTTGTAGTCAACAGTGTAATGCTTTCTTTTTTTGCTTTAGGCAGGGTCTTTCTAGGTAGTCCACACTGAATTCAAAGCCCTCTCCTTCCTGCCTCAGTGCTGTGACTATAGGAATCTACCACTATATGCAAATTTTCTTATGAATGATTTTAAAATCATATACATGTAATCACTAAAAAGCATTGGCTCCACATGGCAGTTGAAAATTGGTTTTAGATTTTCTTGAATTGTGTATATATATATGTGTGTGTTGAGGAGAGGGTTATTGTTCATGAGTGTAGATAGTCACAGAAGACAGAGATGTCAGATTCTCACAGGATTATAAGTGGTGGTGAGCTGGAATTATAGGTAACTATGAGGTACCTTATGTGGATGCTGGGATCCAAACTTATGGATGTTGGGAAATGAAGTCAATTCCTCTGAAAGAACATTATGTGCTGTTAACTACTGAGCAACTCTCCAGCCTTATAGGGTAGTTTTTATGTCAAGTATCTGATCTAAGTTACAGGTATATATGGAAAGTTAAATAGCAACTATGCATCTACTATAGGGGAAATTAAACACCTGAATGTTCAGTTCTCAGGCAATAGTTCTTCCTGGTGTCTTTTATCCTCTTTAGCTGATACATGTCAACTTTTATTCTCTTATCCATTGCAGATAATATCCATCAAATTCCTGTGATAATAACTCAAATTTAGCTTTTCTCCTATTAGTCCATTTCTCCTGCTTATATTCCTGTTTTAGACATTCAGTTTTCTCTACCCCTAGTTTTAATGTACTATCAACTTTATAAAGTAAAGAATAAACAACCAAATTATACTTGGAATCATATCTTACACAAGAAACGTTTATTAATATGATTAAAGATTCTAAGTAAAATTTTAATCATTAATATTTAATTACAAATATATTCATTTATGGTTTTCTTCTTAACTGAAGGGGAAAGACCATGTATGCTGATCTGGAATGAGTACCCTCAACTTAATACACAATATGACAATATGAGAGTATAAAACAAAGCATTGGAGAACCAAACAGGTTCAGAAGAGGGATGAATAGCCTGATGATCTGATCTGAGTTAAATGACATTTAAAAAAAAAAGACTGAACATAGAAAAAATGTGAAATAATTTATTCTTTCTACACCAAAGTGTGAGGAATGTCATAGTGAACTAATGTGAATGTAAAAGACATGTTCATTCTTGTAAATATAATCATATGAAACACAACAAATCAGGAATTTAATACAAAGAAATAAATACAATGTACGCTACATTTAGTTATTCAGTGTCACCGGAATCATTTGTTGAATTTGCTGTCTTTTCTCCAGTGTATATATTTTGGTTTCTTTGTCACAAAATAGTATGGAATTCATATTAGAGTATTCAGTTCTATTCCACTAATCATTGTGTTTGGCTGGTTTTATTAAATTCTACTACCATGCCTTTTTAATAAATCACTAGATTTCTGCGATGTAACCTAAAATTAAGGATAATGATATCTCTAGTATCTCTAGCAGATATTTGTTGGTTTGTTTGTTTGTTTGGGTTTTTTCAGACAGGTTTTCTTTGTGTAGTCCTGGCTGTTCTGGAACTCTCTCTGTGAGTTTGGTCCAGGCTGGAATCAAACTCACAGAGATTCACCTGCCTCTGCCTCCTGAGTGCTGGGAGTAATATGCATTGTTTGGGATAAATTTGTCAATCCTAGAATTGTTTTGTTTTATATACAATTTAGAATTTGTTTGTTTGTTTGTTTAGAGTCCACTGATGAGTGAGTACATTCTCTGCTTATCATTCTGGGTTTGCAATACCTCACTCTGGAAGATATTCTCCAAATGCATCAATTTGCCTGCAAATTTTAAGATATCATTTTTTCTTACTGCTGAGTAGTACTCCATTGTGTAGGTGTACACAGTTTATTAATCCATTCCTCAGTTGAGGGGCATCTAGGTTGTTTACAGATTCTTGTCATTACAGATAATGCTGCTATGAAGATAGTTGAGCTAGTGCCATTGGAGTGTGACTGTGCATCTTTAGGGGAAACACCCAGAAGTGGTATTGTTGGGTCCTTGGGGAGATTGATTCCCAATTTTATGAGTAACCACCATACTACATTCCAGAGTGGCTGAACCAGTTTAAACTCCCACGAATAATGGAGGAGAATGCCCCTTGCTCCTCAACTTTGACAGCATAGGCTGTCATCTGTGTCTTTTATCTTAGCAAATCTGACAGGTGTCAGGTGGTATCTCAAAGTTGTTTTGATTTGCATTTCTCTGATTGCTAAAGATGATGACCACTTTTTAAAGTGCCTTTCAGCCATTTGTAATTCTTCTGCTGAGAATTTCCTTTTTAGTTCTGAACTGCATTTTTTGATTGGGTTATTCAAGATTTTGGGTTATAAATTCTTGAGTTCTTTATATATCTTTGAGATCAGTCCTCTATCACTTGTAGGGTTGGTGAAAATCTTTTCCCATTCTGTAGGCTGTCGTTTTGTCCTATTGAAAGTGTCCTTAGCTTCACAGAAGCTTCTCAGTTTCAGGATATCCCACTTATTGATTGTTGATCTTAGTGTCCATGTCACTGGTGTTATATTTAGGAAGTGTTCACCTGTGCCAATTCGTAGAAGTGTATTTCCCATTTTCTTTTCTATCAAGTTCAAAGTGCCTGGGTTTATGTGGAGGTCTTTGATCTACTTGGATTTGAGTTTTGTGCAGGGTGACAGGCTTGGATCTATTTGCACTTTTCTACACACTACCATCCAGCTATGCCAACACAATTTGTTAAAGATGTTATTTTTTTTCCATTGCATATTTTGGGTCTCTTTGTTGAAGATCAAGTGTTCATAGGTTTTTAGGTTAATATCTGGATCCTCAACTCTATTCCATTGACCCACAAGTCTGTTTTTATGCCAGTACCAGGCTGTTTTTATTACTGTAGCTCTATAGTATAACTTGAAGTCAGGAATGGTAATGCTTCCTGAGGTTCTTTTGTTGAGCAAATTAGTTTTGGCAATCCTGGCTTTCCTGTTACTCCAAATGAAATTGAGGATTGTTCTTTCAAGGTCCAAAAAATATTGTGTTGGGATTATGATGGGCAGTGCATTGAATCTGTAGATTGCCTTTGGTAGAATTGCCACTTTTACTATGTTGATCCTACCTATTCCAGGAACATGGGAGAGCTTTCCATTTTCTGATATCCTCTTCAATTTCTTTCTTCAGTGTTTTAAAATTTTTGTCACATAGCTCTGTTACTTCTTTGGTTATAGTTACTCCAAGGTATTTAATACTATTTGCAGCTATTATACAAGGTGATGTTTCCCTTATTTTTTTTTCAGCCATTTTATCTTTAGTGTATAGAAGAAGTGTATAGTGCTACTGATTTCTTTGAGTTAATCTTGTATCCTACTACATTGCTGAAAGTGTTTATCAGACATAGCAGTTCCTTGGAAGAATTTTGTGGGTCACTTATGTATACAATCATATCATCTGCAAATAGAGATACTTTCACTTCTTCTTTTCCAATTTGTATCCTTTTAATCTCCTTTCATTCTCTTATTGCTTTAGCTAAAACTTCAAGAACTATATTGAATAGATAAGGGAAGAGAGGACATCCTTGACTAGTTCCTGATTTTAGTGGAACTGCTTTGAGATTTTCTCCATTAAGTTTGCTGTTGGCTGTCAGTTTCTTGTAAATCACCTTGATTATATTGAGATATTGTATTCCTGATTGCCCCAGAGCTTTTATCATAAAGGAGTGTTGGATTTTGTCAAAGGCTTTTTCAGCATCTAAGGATATGATCATGTGGTTTTGTTCCTTTAGTTTGTTTATATGATGGATAATGTTTACTGTTTTTCTTGTGATAAACCAACCCTGCATTTCTGGAATGAAGCCTAATTGGTCGTCGTGGATGATATTTTTTATATATTGTTGTATACAGTTTGTCAAAATTTTGCTGAGAATTTTAGCATCAATATTCATGAGGGAAATTGGTTTGTAATTCTTCTTTGTTGTGTCTTTGAGTGGCTTGGGTATTAGGGTAATTGTGGCCTTATAAAAGGAATTTGGCAATATTGCTTCAGTTTCTACTGTGTGAAATAGTTTGAGGAGCAATGGTAGTAATTCTACTTAGAATGTCTGGTAGAATTCGGCACTGAAACCATCTGGATCTGGGGTTTTATTTTGGAGGAGGCTTTTAATGACAGCTTCAATTTCCTAAAGGGTTATAGGTCTGTTTAGGTAATTAATCTGTTCTTCATTTAATTTTGGTAAATGGTACCTGTCCAGAAAGCTGTCCATTTCTTCTAGGTTTTCCATATTTGTGGAAGATAGATTTTCAAAGTATGATCTGATAATTCTCTGGATTTCCTGGGGCTCTGTTTTTATGTCCCCCTTTTCACTTCTGATTTTGTTGATTTGGACACTCTCTTTCTGCTTTTTGATTAGTTTGGATAAGGGCTTATTTATCTTGTTGACTTTCTCAAAGAACCAACTCTTTGATTCATTGATTCTTTGCATTGCTCTTTTTGTTTCAATTGTATTGATTTCAGCTCTGAGTTTGATTATATCCTGTCATCTACTACTTCTAAATGAGTTTGCTTCTAATTGTACTAAGGCTTTCAGCTGAGCTGTTAGTTCTCTAGTGTGGGATTTCTCTAGGTTTTTCATATAGGCATCTAATGCTATGAATTTTCCTCTTAAGACTGCTTTCATTGTGTCTCACAAGTTTGGGTACATTGTGGATTTATTTTCATTAAATTCTAGGAAGACTTTAATTTCTTTCTTAATTTCTTCCTTGATCCAGAGGTGGTTCAGCTGAGAGATGTTTACTTTCCATGAGATGTTAGGCTTTCTGTGATTTTTGATGTTGCTGAACTCTAAATTTAGGCCATCGTGGTTTGATATGATACAAGGGATTATTTTCATTTTTTTCTATCTGTTGATATTTGCTTTATGACCAATTATGTGGTCAATTTTAGAGAAAGTTCCATGAGGAGCTGAGAAATATGTATATTCCTTGGCATTTGGGTAATGCTTCTGTAGATATCTATTAAATCCATTTGCATCATAACCTCTTTTAGACTCTTTATGTCTCTGTTGAGTCTCTGTCTGGTTGACCTATCCAGGCATGAAAATGGGGAATTGAAGTCTCCCACTATTAAGGTGTGAGAATTGATGTGGTATTTGAGCTTTTGGAGTGTTTTTTTTTTTTTACATAGATAGGTGCCCTTATATTAGGGGCATAAATATTCAGAATTGAAATCTCCTCTTGACCTATTTTTTCTGTGATGAATAAGTAAAGACCAACTTGGTCCCTTTAATTGCTTTTTCTTAAAATCTACTTTGTTAGATATGAGGATGGCAACCCCAGCTTGTTTCTTAGGAACATTTTACTGGAAAATCTTTTCCCAACCCTTTCCTGTGAGCCTGTGTCTATCTTTGGTGTTGAGGTGTGTTTATTATATGCAATAGAAGGATGGCTTCTGTTTTTGTATCTATCTTGTTAGTGTGTGTCTTTTTATAGGTGAGTTGAGTCCATTGACATTAAGGGATATTAGTGATCACTGATTGATATTTCCTGCTATTTTTGGTGGTAACTTGTTTGTAATTCCTTTCTCTGTGCTATTCTTCTATGGGATTATTGATTGTCTGTGGTTTCCTGTGTGTATCTGGGATCCTTTTGTTGGAGTTTTCCCTCTAATGCTTTCTGTAATGCTTGATTGGAAGATAGGTATTTATTCAGTCTGACTTTGTCATGAAATATCTTGTTTACTCCATCTATGGTGACTGATAATTTTGCAGGATATGGTATTCTAGTTTGGCAGCCATGCTCTCTTAGCATCTGTATAACTTCTGACCAAGCCCTTCTAGCTTTCATCATTTCCATTGAGTAGTCATGTGTTATTCTGATGGGTCTGCCTTTATGGGTAAGTTGGCCCCTTTTTTTTGCAGCTCTTAAAATTTTTTCTTTGTTTTGTGTGTTTTGTTGTTAGATTATTATGTGGCCCACTGACTTTTTTCGGGGGGTCATATCTATTTGGTGTTCTGTAAGCTTCTTGTATCTTTATAGGCATTTCCTTCTTCAAGTTAGGAAAGTTTTCATGTATGATTTTATTGAATACTTATCTGTGTCTTTGATCTGGTCTTCTTCTTCTTCTTCTTCTTCTTCTTCTTCTTCTTCTTCTTCTTCTTCTTCTTTCTTTTATTCCTATTATTCTCAAATTAGGTCTTTTCATGGTATCCCAGATTTCCTGAACATTTTGTGTTATGGCTTTTTTGGTTTTAGTATTTTCTTTGACTAATATATCTATTTGAGCTACTGAGTCTTCCACTTCAGAGATTCTATCTTTCATCTCTTGGATTCTCTTGGTTATGCTTGTATCTGTAGTTCCAGCTTTTTTCTTCAGGTTTTCTATTTCCATCTTTGCCTCCTTTTATGTCTTTTTTCTTGTTTCCATTTCAGCTATTAGTTCCTGGAATGTTTCTTTCATTTTTTGGTTTTCCTTTTTTTGGTTTTCTTTCAAAGTTTTGTTCATCTCTTCCAATTTTTTGTTTGTATTTTCTTCTATTTCTTTAAGGGAATTTTTCATATCTTCTTTGAGGGCTTCAATAATCTTCATAAAGGTGTTTTTGGTCTTGCTTCCTTCTGCTTCCTCTTCAATGCTCTGTTCAGGTCTTGTAGTTGTAGGATCACCACTTTCTTCTGGAGTTACCTTGTTGTTCTTTATATTATTTTATGTATTTTTGCACTGGTGTCTGCCCATGACTTCAGTGGTTCACGATTAGGTGGCTCCTGGTCAGTTGTGGAAAGAGTGCTTGTGTGTCTCCTGTCACCTCTGAGCAAGGGATCTGCTCGATCTCTGACTCTGCTCTGGGCAGGGGTCTGAATTTCAAGACCTCAGTTCTTCTCTGATGATGCAGTTGGGGGCAGTGTGGCCATGCAAGTTCACCTGTTTATTAGCAGCTGAAGGAGCCCCTTAAATCCAAACTCTAGTTCTGTCTGCTAAGGAGTTTATGGAGACATGCACCATAAACCGAACCTGGTCCCGGAACACAACTTTCCCGGGCAGTAAAATTTAGAATTTTTAAAAAACTTTTGTGTAGAATTTTATTGGGAATCACATTGAATTTGTCAATTGCTTTTAAAAAAATGGGAGTTACTGGGCTGGAGAGATGGCTCAGCGGTTAAGAGCACCGTCTGCTCTTCCAGAGGACCCGGGTTCGATTCCCAGCACCCACATGGCAGTTCACAACTGTCTGTAGTTTCAGTTCCAGGCAAACACCAAGGCAAAAAATTAAATAAATAAATAAAAGTGTTTAAAAAAATGCGAGTTACACTGAATCTGTTGATTGCTTTTGTAAGAAAGCTATTTTCACAATGTTAACCCTACCAATTCCTGAGCATGAGAGGTCTTTACATCTTAAGATATCTTTCACTTTTCTTTCTTCAGTATCTTGAGGTTTTTAATTACATAAGTTTTTCACATTCTTCGATTTATTTAAGATGTTGTTTGTTGTTTTAAAAATTAATCCACTAAGGTCAGTGAGTTCTGCTCACATGTCTATGAGTATTGGGCAATCCTCTGGAATGTGCGAAACCTACTTGAAGAAATACTCTCCAGAAAGAAAAAAAAAAAGAATTATTCTCCTTGTCCCAGAAGCTATCAACTGGTAATCCCTCCTCAATTAGGGGTAGGGCCACGTGAGTGCTTATCAATCCATGCTAGAACTTTGGCTGGTTTGAGATGATATAGATTTGCACAAGTTGGCTCATATGCTATAAAGTCATGAGTGCAAAACTCGTGTTTTGAACAGATGACAGCAGTTCTTCCCATCCTCTGCCTTTCATATTCTGTTGCCTCTTTTCAGTGATGTTTCCTGAGGCTGAAGGGGAGGGATGGTGACAGGTAAGTTAATATAGATATTATTTTTATGGCTTAGCACTCACTGTCACTTATTCTTAACACTTTGATCAGTTACAAGTCCCTGCATTGACTGTTGAGTACTGCAAAAGAATTTTCTCTGATCAAGGTTGAGAGCAAGCCAGATGGATAGGTATCAGCATAAATATTTAGATAGCAAACTGACAACATGACCAGTCATATGGTGGAGATAATTATGCCAATAAAGTCTCACTCAATTGAATTTTTAATTTATGATTATTTTCCTCATTGTGTGAAACTATCTCATTTTATTAGATAATGTAAGCATCTCTATGTTCCATAGCTGTTTATTGGTTTCCTGATTATCTTTAGCAAAAGCTTCATACTAGTAAGGACTTGTTTTTTTAGTTGGTGTCATCAATAAATTTGGACAGTCTGGCTCTACATTTGATAAGCAACTTATTGATATGTAATAAAAATGAATGAAAATAAACATGCCCATTGCTGTCACTCATAACTTGTGCATACTATCATAGTGTTCAGTAAATTTTAGCTTTTGTACTGATATATATTTTAGAAAGATAAAGTGGTTTGTGTGCATGTGCTGTATGTTTAGAGAAATACTAGTGCACCAAATGATATGAGTATTGATTTAAGGAGAGATTCTTAAAGTACATATAAGAGCAAGATAAAAGAATGAATAGTTGTGATAATGAACAAAACAGTAAAAAAACAAGATTTAAATAATCTTTAAAGAAAAATAGTGCTAAGCTCTTACTTTTTATATAGAAATTATCATGTTGGTATTCTAGAAGTATCATTTTATTATGTCTGTATTTTGTAAGACAACTCAATATGGAATTATAAATTTTCATCCTAAGCAAATTTTTATTGTCATTTTGTAACCAAAGTAACATCTGTGTCATTTTTGAGGTTATTTATTCTTTTAATTTAGTAGTATAGACATCTCTACCTTAAGCAACATGTTACTGACAACAATAATTTCAGTTTAAATCAATTAAGCAAATATGTATCCTGTACCTACTGGAAACAAATCTGGACCATGTGTAGAACCATAAACATGAAGCAAATAACACAAGAAAGTTTAGAAATGCTTTTTTCACATACTGCTGGGTATTCAACAGTTAAATATTTCAAAAGAACACTTGTAGAGATATGTCTTAAAATATTAATACTCCGCTACAGAAATTTCACAAGTTAAGGTAATATGCATGCACAAGATAGGCACGTTAAATTTATATGTCCCTTTAAGTCACAGTGTGTGCATGCGTTTACTACAATCTTCTCTCAGGAGGTATATGTAAACTGGCTGTAAAATATTTCTTGAAGTGCAGAGCAGTTTGGGAGATTATTAAAAAGGACCCATAGAGAACTGCTGTGAAGAAAGCCTCTATAAAGATAAGGGCAATGCTGTAAAAGTAGGGGGAAAATACTCTTCTCATAAGAGAACAGGGGAAAAAAAACATTCCCTCCATTTTCTAACAAATTCATAGGACTTAGGATCACAGCCATCTGGAGTGTTCATATCTGCACTGAAGCTTATACCCTGCCAAGTCATTAAAATACAATAGCTCCAGAGATTATAACACAAAACCAAAAATATTCAGTAGCTTTATAAAATTAAAGAAAAAGACTCCAACAAATTCAGAATGAATATTTAAGTTTTAAGAAAGACATTGGCATGTATGTCTACCAAGAACCTTTCCTACTAAGTATATATATTTCTTATTTCAAGTATTTTGAGGAATATCAGGTGTGAAATGAGATTAGAAGAGTAAGAACCATAGAATTAGGGGATAGAAGTAAGTAGTACAAGAACCCAGTAACACATGTGACATCTGTGCTATTACATGTAAGATAAATAAACTATATTGTAAGTAAAAATACTGCAACCAAAATGGCCATAAAATAGAAAAGAAATTAGTCATCTTGCTAAAACAAAACTATCAATTTCCTGAAAATCCTAGCTGAAAAACTTAATATTAAATGAAACTCATAAGAGGTATAATGAAGTAATTTTAAATATTGATTATTTTTAACTTCAAACTTTTGTTTTTAAAACAAGATTTTTTCTTTCTTTCTTTCTTTTTTTTTTTTTTTTTTTGGCCTGGGTATGTGGAGCAGCACCCTTGTTCAGCCAGAGCTTAGTTAGGATGTCAGTTGCTAAGATAAACCTATTGCCTATTAGTTAACTAATTAAGCGTTACATACAATTAATTTAAACAAGCTCCTAAACTGAAAGGCAAAATTAGGAAAGCTTTTTTCCTTCAAAAAAAGAAAGAAAAAAAAACCTACTCCACAGATACTTGCTTAGCAATATTCATAGCTATACTAGTCACGATAGCCAAAAAATAAGAACAGCATAAATAATCTTCAAGAGATGAATGGATGATGAAAATAATGCTTTCTTTGGAGAGAGAGAGAGTAAAATGATCATTGTTAGGGACAGCAGCGCGGGCTGAGAGGTTATGGAGGGACTTGGGGAAAACATAGCAGATATGTAAAGTTAGTAAGTCTAGAAACTTAATGAAACTATAGAGCCAATTAAATTTTACTGTATTAGGAATTTTGGTTAGTTAAAATTTAACTTGTCAAAAAATAAGTGTGTCAGATAACAGATATGTTAATCTGCTTTAGTGTAGAATTGATTTTATTATCTGAGGGTACAATAATATCATGTTATAAGCTTCAAATAGACCCAATAAATTTTATTGCATAACATAAGGAAAGCCATAAGACAATCCCATTATGTGATCCATGTTATACACTAAACATGTTTCCTTAAAAATTTTCCATTAAAAGAAAAGCAAAGCTGAAGAGAAACATTCTAATAAATAAACAACATTCAATATAATCATGTTCTGTGTAGCCCATTGTGGTGAAATGCAATTAGAGATGCAATTAGAGAACAATTTGGAAATTTTTATCTTTGCTGGGTATTAACCTATAGTTGACAGTTCTGGTAGATATGGGAATCATGTTGAAGTAGTATAGAAAATGCTTATTGTTAGATATCTGTGGAGGTAAACTGTCATATGTCTACTTGCTTTGAGCTTATTCGGAGAAAGTGGATAGATGATTTAAAACAAATGTCACTATTCTTTATGGTACCCTCTAGTCCTTTCTTTAATTTGAAATTATCTATAATTCTCCACTCTCAGAATGTACTAATAAAGATACTATTCAGAGAGTAGGAGGAGGAGAGAAGAGGCAAGCATGTATTAGATTACCCTGAAAGTGCTTCTGGACCCTAAACACAGACATACTTGAATTTACAAACCAGCTTTACTACCCCACAGATTCTTGACCCATGATGTATTCCTTAAAACCTTCAATATTAAGCTTTCTTATACATAAGGTAAATAGTATCTACATCAGCATCATTGTGTGATTAAATATTAATGCACAAAACTCTCAGCCTATGAGCTTATGTTTAAGCCTTTACTTTTGTAATCATGTATTCATAAATTTATAAATAAATACCATTTATTCTTGTGTAATAATTTGGAGTTCTGGATGTATACAATTATCTTTCTCTGTTGTTGAAAATACATAATCCACAATGTTATTATATGCTGATAAGCATTATATTAATTATATTTTAATATATCATTTGCTTAATTTGTTTTATATGTAAACATTTGCCCATCCTTATTTTTTACCTTAAATTTCTTTGTTGTTTTTGAGTTTTTCTTTAACTATCTTTTAACTTTTTTTAAAATACATCTTTATATTTATTAAATCAAAGTATGAAAAGTAATTATTTTATATGAACTGAACACAGTATAACAAACCACATGATTTTTCTCCTTTTGAAGGGTTTACTTACTTACTTCTTATGGAGTACACTTAATTTTTCAATGGCAGAATAACAAGGAAAAGAAAACTTTACCATCATGTAGAGAGCTGCGTATAGCCACATTGTAAGATGGCGCTGGCCTTGAGACTCTCCCTGGTAAACAACTCCATATTTGGCTAGGCCAAGGATCTGGCTTGCTTCCGCGTATCTGAGCCTATTGGTGATGCCCACGTGGCTATCTTGGATTGGATGCCCTGAGGGTATTTAGCTAAGAGCAGGCTTCCCCTCGGGGTCGGTCGTTCGTCAGAAGAAACCAGATTGTAAAGGACCCGAATAAACTGCAGAGAGAAGGATCCGGTGTTGCGTCTTCCTTGCTGGCGAGGTTGTGCGTGACAAGTGGCGCCCAATGTGGGGCAGATAAGAACAAAACCCGGGCAGATAAGAACTACACTCATGCCAATGAACGACAGGATTCAGAACTCTCTGCAGTCGGGGGGGTGCACCGGTAAGTCCCAGGTAAAGTGGGATCCGCGATTAGAGCGGGGTAACTCCAGCCTATAAAGATAAGGCGGAGAAGAGGGAGCTTACCAACGAGTGGTTGAAACCTCTTGGCGCTAGCGGGGTAGCTCCGACCTGTAGATAAAGGCAGAGAAGAGGGAGCTCACTGACGAGTGGGTGTAACCTCTTGCTGCTGTGGATGCACAGTAACCTTGAGCTCAAGGTAACAGTAACAGCAGTTTCGGCTCAAAGTGAAAGTAACTGCAGTTGCAAATTTTGGTTTAAAGTGACAGTGACAATTATTGCAAACTTGAGCTTAAAGTGAAAGTGACAGCTATAGCAAGGGCTCTTTGAGAAAAGCTCAGAAAAGATTTTTAAAATAAGGAATAAGTCACATAAGGATGGGGTCTTCAACTTCACATCCATTTTTTTTTTTTTTGGCTCTGCATGAGCTGCTACATTCTAAGGATCTTAAAATCAAGGCAAGTATTTTGGAGAGATTTTTACAGGAATGTGATTCAGTTGCACCATGGTTTGCCATGTCTGGCAACCTTACAGTTGCTTCATGGGAGAAATTAGGAAGGGACATAGATTTTGCCTATGAGCAGGGAACACTTAAGGCAGGGGTAAGGCCTATTTGGAAGTTGAATAGGGGGTGCCTAGAAGATCAGAGATGCGTTGCAGCACTGGAGGAAGGACAAGCAGCTTTAGACCAGTTGAAGGAGGAGCATTCTGGAGAAACAGGAAGCTTGAGGGACGAGCAAGGGAGGAGAACAGGAGGACTTTAATCCTGACGTAGAAACCTTTGATATCTCAAGGAGAAGGGGAGGTCTTTATCCTGACTTAGAGGCCCTTGATATCTCAGATCTTTAAGGACAGAGCTCAGAAGAGGAGGAGGAGCTAGTTAGATCAGTCCGGAAAAAGAAGGAGGGAATGAAAGAGTCTTTGTTTGGTGTTAGCCACAGACCTACACTTCTTGAGAGGACAGGCCTGATACAGGTGAAATGCTAATGGTATCTTTAAGTTAAGTCTTAAAAAAAGTATGAATGTTTTTGTTCACAAACCTGTAATAGGGGAGTACATATTTTTATTTCTCTTGGCTAAATTCCAAGAAGTAAGATTGCAGAATTATGCAGCAGTTTATGTTTCTTATATACTTGAGATACTGCCAATGTTTTCTAAAAAGGCTATGTTCTGGCCTTTAGTCCCTGGTATAGCCAGGACAATAATTTTTCTGCCAGTATGGCACAAGCCCTGGATGTACATAAGGGCATTAATATTCAGCTAAAAGGGGCTTGGGATATACAGATGCTCCAGCAGTCAGTGCCAGGTTACTCCCTTGGAGAAGTGATGAAGGCCATTCTGGACATATCCAGCCATATGTCTTAGATTTACCTGTCTCCTTGTGGGGCAGAGACTTACTTAAGGACATGGGTTTTCAGCTTTCTAATGAATATTCACCAGCATCACAACATATGATGAAAAATATGGGATTTCATCCAAATTTTGGCCTAGGAAAACATCTCCAAGGCAGAAAGAATCCTATTGAGCCTCAACCCAGAGTACCAAGGCAGAGGTTGAGTTTTTCCTAGGGGTCGCTGGGGAAGGAATTCCCATAACTTGGAAGACATTAGAGCCTGTGTGGATCCCCCAGTGGCCCCTTACCCTTGAAAAGTTGCAGGCAGCTAGGACTTTAGTCCAAGAACAGTTACAGCTAGGACACATTAAAAGTTCAGTATCACCTTGGAATACACCTATTTTTGTAATCAAGAAAAAATCAGGAAAATGGAGATTACTGCATGATTTAAGAGCTACAAATAATCAGATGCAACCTATGGGCCCAGTACAACAAGGGCTTCCATTGTTGATGGCCTTGCCTTCACAATGGCATATCATAGCAGTAGACATTAAAGATTGCTTCTTTTCCATACCTTTATATAAAAAAAAAAGATGTGCTTTCACACTTCCCTCATGTAATAATCATGAGGAGCCTGATCAGAGATTTGTGTGGATAGTATTGCCGCAAGACATGGCTAATAGTCCCACTATGTGTCAGCTTTTTGTAGGTCAAGCATTACAGCCAATTAGACAGAAGTTTCCACAAGTTTGTTGTGTACATTATATGGATAATGTCTTATTAGCAGCCAAAACCAGAGAAATGCTAGATGAAGCCTATACTACCCTTGTGAGTTCCCTTAAGGATACAGGGTTGTTTATTGCTCCTGAGAAGGTACAGCTTAGTAACGTTGTTGATTACCTAGGAGTCAAGATTGTTTACAACAGAGTGATTCCCCAGAAGCTAGAAATTAGAAAAGATGAGTTAAAGAACTTGAATGATTTTCAGAAGTTGTTAGGAGATATTAATTGGATACAAGGATACTTACAATTAGCCAACTATGAACTCAAACCATTGTATGCTATTTTGCAAGGCAATTCTGCCTTGTATTCACCTAGATAGTTGGATGATGCCACTAGAGGCGCTCTTAGATTTGTGGAGGAGAGATTGCAGCAAGCGAGTTTAAAAAGAGTTGAGGAAGGTCACGACATTATTATGTGCATTCTTTCTACCATGCAACAGCCTACAGGACTGTTATGGCAGAAAGGTCCATTGTTATGGATCCATCCTAAGATTTCACCTGCAAAATCCATTGAGCATTATCCAACTGCAGTTGCAACTTTGGCTTTACTTGGCATCCAACAATCCATTCAGTTTTTTGGCGTAGTTCCAGTAGCTATTATTGTTCCCTATACTGCTTTTCAAATATCTATCTTGTGTTCCACCATTGATGAGTGGGCCATTTTACGATGCAGTTTTCTTGGACATATTGACAATCATTATCCCCAACATCCACTAATGACATTCTTTAAGGAACACCCAGTTGTCTTTCCAAAAGCCACTGTGTCTCAGCCCATAGCTGGAGCTGTGAATATTTTTACAGATGGTTCTAAAACAGGATGTGGAGCTTATATGGTCCACAACCAACAGCCTGTACAGTTTCAATTTTCACCTAACTCACCTCAAACAGTGGAATTGCAAATTGTGGTTGAAGTGTTTAAAGCCTGCTATTTTGCCTTTAATTTGATTTCTGATTCTGTTTATGTGGTTAATGTGCTCAAACTTTTAGAAGTTGCTGGACCTATTAAGCCTACTGGTACTATCAGTGCCTTATTCCAACAGTTGCAGAAGTTGATTCTAGCAAGACATGCAGTAGTAGATCTAGCCACTAGACAACCATGGTTCTTTCCTGTCTCTGCCCTTGACAATGCAAGACAATTTCATCAGTCTTTTTATGTCAATTCTAAGACTCTGCAGCAGAAGTTCTCCTTGTCCAGAGCTGATGCCAGACAAATAGTTTTAGACTGTCAACAGTGTGTTACTTTTCTGAATCCACCTAACTTGGGAGTAAATCCCCGTGGTGGTCTCTTACCCATAAAAATCTGGCAAATGGATGTGACTCATATATCAGAATTTGGCACGCTTAAGTATGTTCATGTGTCAGTGGATACCTGTTCGGGTATCATACATGCTACTGCTATGTCTGGTGAAAAGGGACATAATGTTACTGCACATTGCCTTGAAGCATGGGCTTCGTGGGGTAAGCCCCTTCAGTTAAAGACTGATAATGGCTTATACAGGTCGACAATTCTCTTCCTTTTGTCAACAAATGGAAGTACAACTTAATCATGGATTGCCTTATAATCATCAAGGACAGGGCGTCGTGGAACATGCCCATTGCACCTTGAAGGCATGTTTACTAAAACAAACAGGGGGAATTGGCCATGGCCGTACCCTGAAAGAGAGACTTTCCTTAGCTTTATTTACTCTTTTTTTAAATTTGGATGCTCACAGGCACTCTGCAGAGGATAGACATGCTGTGCCTCATGGTGCCTGTAAAGGCATGGTAAAATGGAAGGACATCTTGACAGGCCTCTGGCGAGGGCCTGATCCCATGCTGACATGGGCACGAGGGTCTGTTTTGTTTTTCCCCAGGATCAGCAAGATCCAGTGTGGGTTTCAGAACGGCTGACCAGAAGAGTTTGAAGTGAAAAGAAAGATGGGGAGGAACAGCGAACAGATGTTGCTGCTGATCCTGATGATGCTCTTGCTGAGCCACACAGTAATGATGGAATCAAGATGGGGAATTCTGTCGGTGTTTCCCAAACCAATGCCGGTTTGGCATGATGCTCAGCTTTTTCCACGTCTTTTTACTACCAATAAGTCTCTTGACATCCCCTATTATCCTTTAGATGCAGAAATAGCCCCTCTGGGAGAAAATAGAACTTTTGCTTTAGAAGGAACTTTATGTTTTGACGCTGATTGGAATAGTGCCATTCAATTTTCTCCCTGCATTCCTCTGTCCATGTTTCAGACTGGATGGTTTGGTCAGTTTTATGCTAAGACAGGGAGTTGTTCAGTTACAGCCAATGCTACTTGGATTTATGGCTTGTTCCTGGAATGGGAGTGACTGAATTACCTCTTTCTCGGGTCAAATTTCCCCTTTCTCAGCCAAAGTGGGCCCCCTTTTGTTTGGGCAACAATAGGGGCGGGATGTGGCCTTGGACAGGATGTCAATCACATAGCACAGTTTGGGCGGATGATAGTAAAGATTTTATCTATTCTCTCCCCCCCCCCCCGGATTGAGGGTTAGTAAGAGTCATAACCAGATGAGGATGAGTGTGAATCCTTTTTATAATTGGCTTTTATGCAGGCTTAATGGTAGTTGTTTACATGCTGAAGCTTTACTTATGATTAAGGGAGGATTTTTTGGATTGGGAAATTTTACATGCAATTTCACTAGATATCGAGTTCTCGGAGGTAGTTGCTTAATAGTTAAGAATTATTCTCTTGTTAAATATGAGCCTACACCTGTGTGTGTTATTCTTCCTTTTATGTTTATTGTAAGTTGGTTTGCTTTCAGCACTTGTTCAAGTGACAGTTGTTTTTATTCTCAATGCTGGAATGCTAGTGAGTTTAGATTTGCTGTCGTGGCATGCTTGCCCAGATGGATACCAGTTCCTGTAGTGGCTCCGAATGCCATGTCACTTTTTAGACCTAAGAGAGATTTTGGAATAACTGCTGCCATAGTTGCAGCCATTTCCTTGGTGGCTGCTAGCACCACCACCGCTGCCATTGCTATGAGCTGCAAGGTGCAAACCGCACAAGTCTTTCAGCTAGCACAGTGTGGGGCCCTAGATTTACAGCAGAGTTCTGCTGCCCAGTTGAAAGGAAGATTGATGATTGTCAATCAAAGGATTGATTTAGTTGAAGAGCAAGTTGATATCTTGTGGCAGCTGGCTCAGCTTGGCTGCGAATGGAAGTTCCAAGGGCTGTGTATTACCAGTGTACAGTATGAGAATTTTACCCATGCTGCTAACTTGTCTAAACAATTGTCTAGCTATCTTTTAGGTAATTGGATGGGAGAATTTGATCACCTGATGAAGCAGCTGAGAGTGGCTATTGTCACGGTGAATTCAACTTGGATAGATGTCGAGCTGGCAGAAGGACTGTCCTCCTGGATTTCCACTGCTATGGGCCACCTTAAAGAGTGGGCAGGGGTGGGAGCTCTGGCTGGCCTGATGGTGCTGATATTCCTAGTGTGCCTATGGTGCATTTGCCATATTAGGTTCACTCAATGTCGTAATGCAGCCATGATTCTACAAGCCTTTGTTGCCTTGGAGATGGGACAGTCCCCTCATGTTTGGCTGGCTACCTTGAAAGGTTAATTTTTCTAGCACAGGATGCGAGGCTTGCGCACTGCACTTGGATTCCACTGAGGCTTGGTACCACTGAGGTTTGGAGCCCAAGAAGAGCATGCCTGATTGCATGCGGGTTGATATCCACATTCCCGCCTCTGTGAAAAAGGGGTATCAGACAGGTCTGATGTTGCCTGGGTGGAGGACACCTGGAGAATCATTAGTATACGTTCCTTTGCACTACAGAGATCAGGCCTCTAATCTTGCCTGTTGCTTTTATATTTAAAAAGGGGGAACTGTAGAGAGCTGTGTACAGCCACACCGTAAGATGGCACTGGCCTTGAGCACTCTCCCTGGTAAACAACTCCATATTTGGCTAGGCCAAGGATCTGGCTTGCTTCCGCGTATCTGAGCCTATTGGTGATGCCCACGTGGCTATCTTGGATTGGATGCCCTGAGGGTATTTAGCTAAGAGCAGGCTTCCCCTCGGGGTCAGTCATTCGTCAGAAGAAACCAGATTGTAAAGGACCCGAATAAACTGCAGAGAGAAGGATCCAGTGTTGTGTCTTCCTTGCTTGTGAGGTTGCATGTGACACCATCACTTCTAAATTTAAACTTGGAGTTTAAACTCCTAGAGGAAAAATAATTGCTACACAAGATAATTTTTCTACTGAGGCTTGGTATGTCTAAAAAGTGATCTATTGTTAATTAAAAATATTTTATTTGTTTTTTCAGCTTTTACTTTTATACACATTTTGATCATATTCTCCCTCTCCCCCAACTCTTCCAAGATCAACCTGACTCTTAACTTTTAATGTATAGTTATTGAGAAAGAATGGCATGAATGCAAGAAATAGGGATGAGTGAGTTCTCTGCACAAATACTTAAGCTGAAAATCTCCAAACAATAAATGACAAAAAATATTCACACCTAGATGTGCTCTTATAACATTCTAGAAATGAAGATAAAGATAAAACCAAATCCCCAAAACTACTACAAAGAAATAAAATCTTATTTTAATATAATATATCCCCTCTGTGAATTGGATCTCAAAAAGCAATGGACAAATGTCTTTGAAGTTTTTAGGAGAAACAAAATCAGGCCTAAAGATCTACACTGCAAGTACATCATGAAATGAAGAAAAATAAATTCCCAGTAAGAAAGAGCTCAGAATTCTGAGCTTCCATGCAGACTTCCACCCTACTGGCTTTTATAGAATTATTTAAAATATTTATGTTAGAGGCATCCTGATAGGAGACATGGACACCAGCTATCTGTGGAAATCTCTTCCCCACAAACACCTCCACTAAGATTTAAATAAATCCATGACTTCACTGCAGAAAAAAATTCAGGATGAGCTAGAATAAAGCCCAGTTGGAATTTATTAAAATGTATATTTTTACTATAGATTTAATTGTGGATGTTAATAGGGAGATCCTTAGGGAAAGGATCAGGCATTAGCATGAAATTCTCAAAGGCAAAATTACACCTAACTGTCCTTACAGGTCTATGATTCAGTGGGTAAACGTGCCTGATGCTGACTGATGACTGAGTTCAATTCCTGGAATCCATGGTGGAAACAGAGATCCAATTTACAACAGTTCCCCTCTGACCTCCACAAGTGCTCCACTGGACAAGTGTACACATACAAATATTTTTTAGCTGCTCTTACAATAGCCTTATACATGATTTTAGTGGATTCTGGAGTTATCTTGCAAGTGTTGCTGAGGGATATAAATGAGATCACAAGGTGTTTTCCTGGAGTGCATTTGATAGAATTACAACTGATTGTGTCCCTAGACCACAGTAACTGTGTGGGAAGATGCTTTTACTGTGAACAACATTTATAGTCTTGTTTGTAAGATTCTCAGAAAACTGAGGGCTTAGAACTGGAAAAGAATAAGGGCCATGTTGTAAGGTCATCATATGGCTCATTGTTATTTTAACATTTTATTCCAAAAATATAAGAGAAATAGCAGCTCTGTGTGAAGAACTTCTTAGGAAATGTTGACTGTGCTGGAATTGTAGACTCTCAACCTGGAAAATGAGTCATATGGACTCCCGAGTGAAAGACCCCTTCTCTTTCTCATGCTTCAGTAATTTCTCTGCTTCTACTTAGAAATAAAAAAAAAGAAAAGAAAAACAGAAAAAGGAGATAGGACCAGCACTCCTATTCTAATCTTCTCTGAAGTCAGAGAGATAAAAATGTTGCAGAGTTTGTTAAGGTAAATATTTGATGCCTGACAGTTCTAATAACAGGCTCAGCCACCCGTCTTTAATACATCAATGAGAGACAAACAATCATGAAAATCTAAATATCGGGCTGGAGAGATGGCTCAGCCGTTAAAGGCTAGGCTCACAACCATAAATAAAATCTAAATATCTTATGATGTTGACATAAGACATATTTAGATAGAGAGCACAGAAATGTATCCTATGAAGGCTGATTTTTTAAACATTTTTAAAAATTAAAATGTGATTACATCATCTACCTTCCTCCCCTATTTTTCTTCCATCTCCTCCAAAGATCTTGACTGTCAATTTGAAACACCCAGATGGAAGGACCCTCACTAAATTGAGGAAATGCCTCCATTCAATTGTTCTATAATTATGTCTGTGAAACATGTCTTGAATAATGATAGTGGATTGCCCACCCCACTGTGGGCAGTATCACCCCTATGTGGGTGATCTTGAGTTGTAAAAGAAAGCACATTGAGTAAATCATGGTTGAGGGGCTAGTAATCAGTGGTCCTTCATAATCTTTAACATTCATTGCCAAGTTCTTGCCTTGAATTCCTGCCCTGTCTTCCCTTAGTGATAGACTATAACTTAAAAGCCAATGTTTTATCACTTCAAACCAAGCTATAACAATAATTGAGAGGTTCTGGTCAAGGTTGGTTGTAACAAGAAACCATCATTTATTCATCAGTTTTAGCTTCAGACTCTCCTGCAAATTGGAATTACAAATTGTAAGAAAATGTAAAATCTCAACCCATTCGACCAAGAAGTGAGTGACACTCCACCTAACCTAGGCAGAGTATCTGGGATGCTGGATCTACAACACAGCCCTTGAATACCTAATCCTACTCATTTCTCCCCTAAATCCAGGAAATCAGAGAAAACCCATGCAGGCCAGAAGCCCCAGTAAAAATATAGTTTTCTGGACACTCCTAACTTCAAAAGCTCAACCCCCAACCCACCCCATCAGTTGGCTGCAACCTCAACAGCAACCTGAGACACACAATTCCTCTGCAAATCCTGCAGTGATTTGAGGAAGCAATGGGCATACACCAGTGCAAGAATACATATAAGAACATAAATAATGGCATAGAACCACCAGAATCTGGTGGTTCTACAACAACAAACAAGACCTGATATTGGCAACGCAGATGAAGCAGAGTGAACAACCTTAAAAACAACTCTATAAACATAATAGAAGCCTTAAAATAGGAAATAAAAAAATCCCTTAAAGAAATAGTAGAAAAGACAAACAAAAAATTGGAAGAGATCAACAAATTATCTCTGAAAGAAAACAAAGAAAACCAAGAAAAAGCAATCAAACAGGTGAAGGAAACGTTTCAAGATTTAAAAATTGAAATAGAAGCAATAAAGAAGACACAAAGTGAGATAATGTTAGAAATGGAAAATCTGAAGAAATGGAACAGAGCTACAGATGCAAGTATAACCAACAGAATGCAAGAAATAGAAAGGAGACTCTCTGGCATGGACAATGCACTAGTGGAAATAGATACGTCAGTCAAAGAAACTCTAAAACCAAAAAAAAAAAAAGTCTTAACACAAAAAAAATCCAGGAAATATGGGACACTATGAAAAGAGCAAACCTAAGAATAATTGGACTTAGAGGAGAATACCAGCTCAAAAGCACAAAAAAAATATATTCAATAAAATTATAGAAGAAAAATTTCCCAATCTAAAGAAGGAAATGCCCATAAAGATATACAAGCAGATTACAAAACACCAAATAGACTAGAGCACCCCAAAAAATATCTACCCATCACACAATAATCAAGCTGCAAAACTTACAGAATAAACAAAGAATACTAAGAGCTACAAAGGAAAAAGGCTAAGTTACATGAAAAGGCACACCCATAGGAATAACACCAAATTACTCAATGGAAATAATGAAAGCCAGAAGGCTCTGGTCAGATGTTATATAGACACTAAAAGACCATGGCTGCCAGCTCAGACTACTATACCCAGAAAAACTGTCAATCACCATAGATGGAGTCAGCAAGATATTTCGTGACAAAACCAGATTTAAACAATACCTATTTACAAATTCAGTCCTACAGAAAGCACTAGAGAGAAAACTTCAACCTAAGGAATCCAAATACACCCATGAAACAACAAGCAATCAATAATACCACAGAAGAAAAGCCCAAAGAAGGGAAACACACATGCAGACTACCACAGGAAATAGCAATCATGGGTCATTAATATCCCTTAATACCAATGGACTCAATTCACCTATAAAAAGACACAGCCTAACACAATGGATACAAAAACAGAATCCATCCTTCTGCTGCATACAAGAGACACACCTCAACTTCAAAGTCAGATCCTGGCTCAAAGTAAAGGGTTGGGAAAAGATTTTCTAATCAAATGAACCTAAGAAACAAGCTGGTGTAGCCATCCTAATATCTAATAAAATAGATTTCAAACTAAAATCAATAAAAGAAATCAGGATGGACATTACTTATTTATCTCAAAAAAATCCAACAAGCTGAAATCTCAATCTTGAATATTTATGCCCCCAACACAAGGGCACTTACATATGTAAAAGCAACATCACTAAAGCTTAAACCTCATATCAAATCCCACACATAACTTCTACATAGTAGGAGAGTTCTATAGCAGGATGATTTTTAACTGCTTTTTAATATAATTTGGTAATATTTATTATTTTAGAAACACATTGGGATGCCAGATATAGCAGAATGATTTTAGCTGCTTTTTAATATAATTTAATAATATGTATTATTTTTAAAACACAATATAAAGGCAATTTTAATAAAATAAAAAAGACATACAAAAAAAGAAGCAAAGGACTTCTCATAGTCCACTAAGCCAAGAGAACAAATCACCTCTACATCTAGAGTCTTCCAAAAGCCCAATGATATTCAGTTTCTTGACATCACATCACATTACATCATTACCTGAGTAAATTCTAATTTCTACAGAGTTCAATACCCTACTATCACCAGTTGATGGCTCTACCAGACATAAACTTAACAGAGGAATAAGGGGTCTAACAGATGCTATGACCCAAATGAATTTAATAGATACATACAGAACTTTTTATCCAAAAACAAAGGAATATACATTTTTCTCAGCAACCTATGGAACTAACTTTCTGTATAATTGACCACATACTCAGTCATAAAGCAAATATCAATAGATACAAAAATGGGAATAACTTCTTGTATTCTATCAGATCATCATGGACTAATGTTAGAGTTAAGCAACAACAAAAACCACAGAAAGCCTACAAATTCATAGAAACTGAACAAGTCTCCAATGAACCACCCCTGGTTCAAGAAAGAAGTTAAGAAAGAAATCAAAGACTTCCTAGAATTCAATGGAAATGAATCCACAACATACCCAAACTTATGGAACACAATGAAAGCAGTGATAAAAGGAAAAATCATAGCATTAGACGCCTACATGAAAAACCTAGAGAAATTTCATACAAGAGACTTAACAGCACAGCTGGAAGCTGTAGAACAATTAGGAACAAACTCACCTAGAAAGAGTAGATGGCAGGAAATAATCAAACTCAGGGCTGAAGTCAATAAAACTGAAAGAAAAAAAAGAAATACAAAGAATAAATGAATCAAAGAGTTGATTGTTTGAGAATTTTAACAAGATAGACAAACCCATATCCAACCTTACCAAAAGGCAAAGAGAGAGTATCCAAATTAGCAGAATCAAAAATGAAAGGGGGACATAACCATAACAACAGGCACCCAGGAAACCCAGAGAATCATTAGGTCATACTTAGAAAACCTATACTCCACTAAATTGGAAAACCTAAAGGAAATGGACACCTTTTTAAACAGGTACCACTTACCAAGCACATAAATTAAAACATATTTGTAAACTAGACTTGCCATAGAACTAACCCACCTAGTACTTCACAAAAGATCTTAAACATTGCAAATAAACTATGTATTGAATTTATAGACTACACTGTCTTATAACATATGTCCTTTGAAACACATTCAAACCTAAACACAGAGTCATATACGTTCTAATATTTAATGAAGAACTGCAGATTATTCTAAATGTTATTCTGAGAAGACTCTATCATTATTATTTCAGATATTGTTTTTTTTTCACTAAATATAGTAAAAAGACAAAAACAAAATAACTATAGGCCAAACATGCCTGAAAATCCAATATCCAAAATATTCCCTAATGTGAAAATTTTTGAGCATTACAAGATACTACAAAAGAAAAATTCCACATAAGGCTGTATATGATAGGCCAAAATAAATATTAATTAACATGGAAATACAGAACATAGTTACCTTTGTGTTATTTATGAGGTGTAAATAAAACACCACAAACTTCAGATTAGATATGGGTCCCATCACAACATATCTCAACATTCCATGCAGATATTCCAACATTTGAAATGTGAAACATTCTAAGTCAAGCATTTGGAGAAGGGAGTCTCAACCTGAATCCCACTTCCAAGAAAGTCAGTCATAATTTTTAGGGCATCTAATTTTGTCAAACATCCTCTTACTCCTCTGTAGGTCATTTAGATCATATTTAATTTTCCTTAACTTTCCAACATTGACCTCCTTTGAGTAATATTTTTTTTTAAATCTCACTGTCTTTTTCCTAGTAAAAGAATTTTTTCCCATTCTTTCTTCAGCATTATCCTTTAAAATTGAGGCTGTATATAACAATTATCAGTTCCCTGTAGTAAACAGAAATAGATACCAAAGAGTTAAAACTGTAGTGTCATTGCTATATCAATTAGATCTGAAACACAGACAGTGTTCCCAGTTGTAGCATCTGGCTCCTTGGCAATTTCATCAGGCAGTACCAGTCATGATCGTAGAATTCGGGGCTTGTCACAGGCAGTAAGCTGTTGTGCAGCTGTTTCTGCCACCTCAGTTTAATATAGTACAAGTTGGTTTTCAGTTGCTTTCCTCTGAATAATTCCCACTTTTCCCTCTATACATATTTTTAAACGCACACAGGAGACTTGGTTTTACAGCAATTCTGCATTCTAACACTTCTTTAAAGAGATGGACACATGAAACATACTCATTTTCAATTTGGTATTATCTTGGTATAATTTCTTTTCAACTATAGGTAAAAACAATGAGTTTAAGTGCTTTCGTATGAAAAAAAAGTTTATGTATCAGCAGAGCTTCTTTAAGTAGGTAAGCGAAATCTCAAGTGAGTATATTCCTGTTAAAGAACTTATAAAAACATACTTCTTGTCCAAGAGACTTTTCTGATATGTTTGAACTATTAGCATACTTTGAAAAAATCATTTTTTGAGAGAAGAAGGGATAGTCCCACTGTATATCCAGGCTAGATATCATAGAGATCCACCTGCCTCTGCCTCTCAAGTACTAGGATTAATGGTGTCCACTTCTAGCCCGGGGGGGAAAAAAACCGCATTTTAGAATACATTTTTATCTCCTGAATTTATCTGGGAGCTTCAGATGCTAAGTTACTAATTATCCATCAGTGTTGTTTTCAATGTAAGTCTAAATTTCCCTCAGCAGCTTTTTCTTTTCTTTTGACAGTATGGTTGCTTTGGATAAGAATCAGATTTTAAGATCATAGAATCAGATTTAAAACAGTGGTGAAACTTTAAAAAAAAAAAAAAACTGGGTATTTTTGCATTTGCATTTATTTCACAGAATATGCAACTCAGAACTAATGAAGTATAATATGCTGGAAGTAGCATAGACTATTAGGAGAACTAGACTCAGAGTCATGCTGTTTAAACCCCAAATAACTACACTGTATCCTCTGCCCCTCCAGCCTAATTTAAGCCCACAATTTTGGATGCTTAGTTCCACTTTTCTGTTGGAAGCCAACCTCACATCAGACCCACCCACCCTCCTACCTATCTACTGTCTCCTCAAGTTCTCAGTCTTGAAGCCAGATAACTGTCCACTGAGCAGTTTCCACTGTGCTCTTTGTTTTGTTTTTTGTTTTGTTTTGTTTTGTTTGTTTGTTTGTTTGCTTGTTTTTGTTTTTTTTTTAAGCTTACAAAGTGTTGGACTTCCTAAGGCTTTTTTCATACATCCCTAGCTTTGGTTAACCAATCACCCACCCACCCCCATTTCTGAAGATGTTTTCTTAATAAAAAGAGTTGTTAGTGTTAGCGCTTATCTGTAACTTTCATGCTATTCTGCATCATACTCTAGAAATCCTATATATAATTATATATAATAGATGTGTAATATATAAATATAATTATATATTCACTACCATGTTTTCCTTCTATATCGGAAAACTGTGTATAAACAATTTCTCAATGTGTACTGCATTTTAAACTAGTGATTCTCATTTAGTCTTTAATATGAATGCCAACATAATCCTTCTTAAAACACTATTATTATCACTATTATTATCTAACACCTATCCACTGGATTTGACTAGCTCTATTTTTATGCTCAAGATATAGCACCTATAGTTTTCATTTCTTCAGTCTTATTAATTGAAAGTTTGATTTGGTTTGGAAGGTGATTAATTGTTTCATTAGGAAGCTGTTCTCAGGGAATATGACCAAAATATTTCTCTGCAGGTTAGATGTCACTATAGAAATTAGGTCAGAATCCATCAAGCCCCACAACTATAACACTAATAAATGTATGATGTCAGACTAAAGAGCAATAACAGCCTCACTGTTAGTTCCCTCAGGCATTTAGTTGTCAAGTATGGACTCTGCACAAGAGAAGAATGCTTGGAAACAGCAGCTAGCAACTAAAAACATTTTGGAGGAAGATCTTGATAAAAATAGCTAATGAAGAAAGGGATTGTCTGACTGCTTGATAGGCAGACAAAGAGCAAGAGGAACCAAGCCTAGATAATAAAGATGGCAGTATTCCAAGATGACTTCTTTCTCACCTTCCTAACTTGAGACAAAAGCCTAACTGCTTAAAACAAAGGCCTAGTGAGCCCCCTTCTGGTGGACTTGCTCAACAAGTTCAAGGGTAGATCAGGACAAGTTAATGAGCCAATAAGCCATCCTGTCCTCTTTCAAACTGACCAAACCCAAATTAAAGGAGAAAGACCATTCAAACGGTTAAAAAAAAATAAAAATCCAATCTTCAGCAAAAAGGTGGGCTTGGGCTTCTCAATACCACACTTTGCTTTTGTGGAAGATCTGTCTCTCTGTGTTCTCACTGTTATAACCACAAGGCATTTGTATAAAAGTTAATCAAAGCTTCCATTATCCTTACTTTCTAAGAGTTTATACTCTAAAACAATAGTGCTGAGTATAAAAGACATCATCAACCTGATTTATGCAAGTGGAGATTTTATGTTAATGTTGCTTTACTGTTTGGGAGTATTTTCAACTCATAATGTTGGGGGCTGGAATGTAGTTCTGTTGGTAGAGGGCTTACATAGAAGAAGCTGTGCGTTTGATCCCTGAGCACAGCATATACAGGGTATGGCAGTGCATACTTGTAATCCTGGTACTTGGGAAGTGGAGGTGGAGCTCTCAGATGTTCAAAGTTATCCTCATCGATGAAGTAAATTTGAGTCTAGTCTGGAATCTGTGAGAATGAGATCCTATCTCAAGCAAACAAAATAGAATAAAAACAAAAGTTCAATGCTGTACTGGGATTATGTTGTTACATTGTAAATAATTGTCCTGACTACTGGTTTAATAAAATTGCTGACTGGCCCAAGGCAGACAGAAAGTATGAGTGGAACTACCAGACTGAGAAAACTCTGGGAACAGGAAGAACAGAGCAGAGATGCCAGAGAGATTCCACAGCGACACTAGAGGAAGCCAGCAGTTGCAGAGAACAACCCTGCTGCTCTGAGAAAAGGTAACCAAGCTGCATGGCTCAACAAGATAATTCAATGGGTTAGTTTAAGAGTAAAGAGTTAGTAAATTATATGCCTGGGCCCTAGGCCAATCAGCATAAAAATAATGCAAGCATCTGTGTGTTTATGTGGATTGTGGGTCTGCAGGTCTGCCTGTTCAGGCTACAGGACCAGGCTTGAAAGACCAGACTGGGCCAGAAACCTCTTATAACACAATGCTATTGGTGGGAGGTGGTAAGGGGGGTGGGGAGATGAGAAAATAATGAAGCAGTTGAGAAGGGTAAGTGAAAAGGGGAAAAGATGTAGGGTTTTTCTTAGAGTCAAGACCTAACAGAGAGTGACTAGAAGGGGTGGGAGGGGGAAGGGAGTTTGAACAAGGGACTATATGGATAAAAAATAAGACTTTATTCAAAAATTTAAAAAATTAAATTAAAAAAAAATCAGACATATCCTGTATTCAGAACTTTCTTTCATGCCAGAAACTCTTAAATACCCAGCAGCTACTTCCCAAATAATTGACCTGGAGGCTTAATATTATAGTAACTGCTGGGCTAGTAGTTCAGGTTTATTACTAACTAGCTCTTACACTTAAATTGAACGATAATTCTATTTATGTTTAGCCACATGACTTGGTATCTTTTCTCATTGCAGCATTCTCATCTTACTGCCTCTGCATCTGGCTGGTGTCTGCCTCTGTTCCTCTTCCCAGAATTATCTCAGTCTGATAGTCCCCCCCCCCACCCCATACTTCCTGTGTGCCTACTTACCAATCAGCATTTTATTAAACCAATATGAATAACAAACCTTTACAATATACAAGAGCATTATCCCACAATACCATATGATGCAGGGATCAGGGCTGGTCCAAACCTCTATTCAGCCCCAATATGAATAATTACTAGAATTAGAATTAATCTGAGGCCAATATAGTAGGCACCCATGAGTCCCTCTAGGAGAAACCTCAAGGTTCAAGCTAGCCTGCAAGCTTCAGACTCCCATAACTCTTCCCAAATTGTACTCCTCTGAGCCACTTCTACTCTTTGTAATTTAATCTAGAATCAGTTAAGAAAGAAGTAATTTTACTTCACAGCAGGATATTCCTACATAGAGTAGTTTTCAAAGGGACTTACTACAGCTATTTATTAAGGTCAACAAAGACTACATGGCAGTGAAATTCTGTAGCCTGAATGTAAATGTAGATATATTAATAGTTTAACTGTTTGCTATTAAAGAAAACCCCTATAGGGAGTTAAATTTTCAAGTGAACAACTCATTCTAATGAAGACATGTCAATGCATCAGGCAATACTAAGAGGCTATGTCCTTGTGCTGTTGGAATGCTGCCATTTAATCTCTGTTAAACATGAAAACAATTAAAATCATACCGAGGGGATTGACCTGTAAATTATAAAGCACAAATACAAAAACACAACTGAAAATAAAGTGGAAAGAAAAAGCAAAGCCTTTTATCAAGGAAAACCAAGATAAATTATCAGTATGCTTTTCCTCTTCTTAGAGACTAAATAAAAGAGCAGTTTTGTTCCTATATTTATTGCAAAAGATTAAGTATTATGACAGTGAACTGTTTTAAAAACATGTATAAACACTGTTAGGTGTATTTTTTTTCTCCTTTCTATCACACCCAATTCTCTTTATATTCAGTGGACTATTATTTTCTCTGTAAGACCTATTTCCTTATAGGAAACACTCTCTGCATATAAAATATGCATAAGATCTGAGTAATGGAGAATCTAAACAGTAACTAATAATATATCCTCTGAGTGATAAAACAGGCAATTAAACCAAAACAGAAATTCACCAGACCCCAGTACATCTTCCAGAGTTACATACATTCTCTTATTACTATTTTCAGTTAGTATGAGGTTATAAACATACTGTCCTGAAATATGTACTGCATAACATGAATTGTTTTAGGTTAAGAGTCAAAGCCATTTGATCAAGTTGAATAAAACTATCTCATGCAACAAGGCTACAGTTTGTCCAGCCATTTTCAGAAACACATTTAAATGGTCTAATGTCCCTATGGATTTTTTTCTCCTTCAGTGAATTAGATCCAAGTTAATGGGACCCATTAAATCTACTTTAGTTGAGTCTCTTAACTGAGTTTCTTCGAGTTGTTTCTTTCTCAAATGCCTTTTGAGATTTTTTATTTGTTCCATCAGAGTTACTTTGAATTAAACCTTTTGTTCCTCTATGAAATGCACACATGGCAAAACCAAAATCCCTGACAATATTTAGAGGTTAAGTGGATATGATCTGCTGCTGACCGTGTACAGCACTGGATAAAAATGCTGTCTGATGTGATGTCTAATCTGCTGTGACATTCAAGATTTTAAGTGATGCTCAAGGAGACGGAAGGCTTAACTCCACACGTATCCCAGTGTGCACTGGTCCTCTGTCTGTTAACTTGCTAATGAACCATGATTGAGTAAAGTAATGAAGAGTTTACAGAGAGCCCCAGGAAACCAATTTCCAATTTTGCAACCAGCAGGCTTTAACTTCACTGCAGCCCTTGCTAATTTTGTCTGAGAGCAGACTTGGATACTAAATGCAATCCTTGCTCTGTGCTCAGACTTTTCTAATCCCCATAACTTGTCTATTAATGAAATGTCTCTTTGTCAGAGCCATTCTACTTCTCCAAGTTGTTATAAATAGGTAGAGTAGGCAAAAATTATTAAAAAAAATTTTACCATTTTGAAGATTAAAAATATTGCAAACAATGATTGCATACCTGACCTATTAAAAACAAGAAAATTAATGCAAGAAAATGATTTATGATCAACTTTAGCAAAATTGCATAAAACAGTTTTACATACCTACAATATATTTATATACATATATGTATATATAGCTACACATATACAGGTAGTCATATATATACATATACAGATATGTATATATATTCATACATACACACATACATGCATATATACATGTACATATACATGCAAATATACATGTTTTTCTAGATTAAAAATGTTATTGTAACATTATCCAGAGATCAGAAATTCATTCATTATATTTTTTGCATAAAAACCACAATCTAATATTTTAAAAATACACTGTACATTTTCAACATAACATCTAAATATCATCACAGAACTTGTGCAAATTGAAGTTAGGGATGATTAAAAATTTGTAACTAATGATGACACCACACATCTGACCCATCCCATAACCAAAGACACACCAGTGCACTCCTTTGTCACCTATTAGTTAATATTCCCAATAAATCTCTGGTTTCTTATACATTTCGATATGCTTCTCTCTTTCACTTCAGTTGCCTCATCTCTTCTTGCTATTAAAAAGAGACAAAAATCTAATTTATTTCTATGTAGATTCTTTAAAATTAACTGTGCTCTCCCTTAAAAAAG
Organism: Sigmodon hispidus; assembly: GCA_004025045.1. Lineage (NCBI taxonomy): Eukaryota > Metazoa > Chordata > Mammalia > Rodentia > Cricetidae > Sigmodon > Sigmodon hispidus. The sequence continues at coordinate 147,160 of PVIH01001442.1, forward strand.
GGTGGGAAATAGGTTTTGTCAGTAATGACTCAAGAAGGTTGTGCTCATAAAAATTTAAAACAGGGTAATTTAATGCCAATGTAGTGACTATAGGTTATAACCACCAGACACTTGAACAAGCTAGGTTTCTCCCAGACAAGGCTGAAATCTTATAACTGAAAGTCATAGTAGAGAATGGGAACAGTCTCTCTTCTTATTCTTATTCTTTAACTCCCACTGTTGAAAGTGTATGGCAATGACCTCTCCTTGTCAAGAGACTCTACTGGTTGTAATAAATCAAAGAAATGGGCAGCTGTTGATAGCGTCTCAAGATGACACTTGTGCCATTCAATTGAATAAGGTCTTGGGGAAGGGGCTTTCTCCTCTTTCTGTTTTAAAGATGATAAAAGTCAGACACCATGCAGATGAGATGGGCTCTAGCATCCCAGCTATAACATTGTTACCTCTAAAATTCTCTCCACCTCGTTCCAGCTCAGTGAAGACTGCAGGCCTCATGGGGATGAAAGCCTAATGCTTCAGTGGCATTGAAAGACCCATATGCCCATCAGCATTAGCAAGGCTGGATATTTCTTTTGGCTTTTTCCCCTACGGAAACAATGCCTGTTTTACATTGTATTTCACAGGAAGGAAAAGCATGCAAACCTCATAGCCTATGTGTTTTAAATCACCTTTCACAGATTTTAAATCCTTTTTAGATTTCGCAGTTCCAGGCTTGTCCAGGGTCCAGCCTAATAAATGCTGACACTCGACTCAGTTTAATTAACAATGAGCGGGTGGTGTGAAAACACAGTGGGAGCACTGATGTGGATCTGGGTAGTGCTCCAAGCATGGTACTGTCAGTCATGGTCCAGCGTCCAGCTAGAATTCAGTTTTCAAAGGAGTCTTGGGTAAGATATTCTGACAAGGTTTCTGTTGCCATGACATTTTCATTGCTTTCATTTACTCCATCACAATAATGGCTTGAATGCTTTATAGTAATTCTAGTACCTTAAATCTGGGAGCCTCCCTAGCATTTACAAATGTTTTTCATGCATTATTGTGCACAAACCTAAGCTATTATATTTATATTCTTTGACATAAGAGAATATTGAGGCTCAAGAAAGAAAAGTAATTTAACTAAAACCATTATAGCATGAGTAGTCAGAGCCTAGATTTTAGACCAAGCTCACCTTCTTTGTTTTTTCTGCACAAGAACCACATCCTGGTTGACACACTTTGGTTAGCAAGAACAGTTATCCAGAAATAAAGTTACAGAAGATATGAAGCAAGGTTAGTACATTTATGAACTTTTTTGGTTCCTGGAACTATGGGCTAGGTCCTTGATATGTTAGGTTTTTCTCCCTGTTTTTGCAGATGTTGGGGCCTACATGCTTGGTTTTAAGTCATAATGGTACCTCTAACACATCATCAGTTGTGCAAAGCTTTTAGGGCTTGTTACATTCCCCACTGGGCTTCATTCAAATTGTGGAATCAACTTTGGGCTAAGAAAAGAAAGATTATTACCAATTATTAGATTCTTGATGTCTTCTTTCTCTCTCCTGAAAATTATTTCTGATGATGGCTAAACTTTCTCTAATTATCCCTGACTGGTTGACATAGAAGCAACAAGTTTCTCCCAGTACAATATAGAGATCTCCTTGTTTCATAGGCAGTAGGTCCAATCCTCTTTAATTCTGAAGAACCAGCCATAGCTGAGGAGTCTAACTGGGTTTCCACACAGGAAACATAGTTTTCCAGATGGCTCAGATCTATGTCAACTTGAGCACTGAGTTCCTTAAAGTTTTTGTCATACATAACTAAGACTGGGGTTCTAACTGAAATGGAGCCCACAATATCAATCCTCATCAACAAAGGGTAAGAATGAAGATAGCTCCCATGAACAGAGAAGCCCAGAATCTAGATTTTGGTGGGCCCTCAATGTGCAATGTCTTTCTGTACACAGTTAATTACCATTGATAACAAAGGAATTGTTTCGGCCTATGCAAAAGAGGCTAAGAGGCAGGTGAGAAATACAAGCATAGATAAAGGGGAAGGAGGGCTAAGTAAGAGAGTCAGGATGCTGCCCAAAGAGCAAGATATATAGAAATATAGGTAAGCCACGAGCATTGAGGCAAGAGCTAGATTAATAGAAATGGGTTAAGATGCAAGAGCTAGCTAACAAGAAGCCTGAGCCATATGCTAAACAGTTAATAATTAATATAAGCTTTTTTGTGATTTTGGGACTAAGCAGCCATGGGAAGTCTGGACCTCAAGGCTAGGCCAGGGCAAAAACTCTATACTACAGGTACTGCCCTTTTTTTCCATTATAGATGAACACCTTACATGAAGATGCAAAGCAATGAGGTCTCCTCCAGTATAAACAATCTTAGAAAATGCATACTTGGTTTAAGGTGTTAGTACACACAAGCCAGGTAGTCTCTAGAGCATGAAAATATATTCAATCACTATTTCTGGAGTTAACCTTCTATATATGGGCACAGGAATTAGAAATCATGATAGGATGAACTATAAAGGGTATTTTGGTGTCACTAAGTAGGTGGAATAACCTTTTCTTAGAGATCCTTCAGGGTAAGTTTTATTTGGTCCAATTTACATTTGTCAGAGGTCCAAGCATAACCAGAAGTCTTTCACTGATTGAGATATGTGTAATTGGGAATGGTGAAGAAACTGATGCACTTCCCTTAGCTTCCTCAGCACAAAGGAACTGGCTTCTGCGGTCTCCTTGACTTTTATCCTTGAGAATACTGAAGGAGTAGGAGGCAGGAAATAATCAAACTTGGGGCTCAAATTAATATAATTGAAACAAAGAGAACAATACCAAGAATCAATGAATCAAAAAGTTGGTTCATTGAGAAACTTAACAAGATAGACAAACCCTTATCCAAAGTAACCAAAAGACAGAGAGAGAGAGAGAGAGAGAGAAAGAGAGAGAGAGAGAGAGAGAGAGAGAGAGAGAGAGAGAGAATCCAAATTAACGGAGTCAGAAATGAAAAGAGGGTCATAACAACAGACACACAGGAAATCCAGAGAATTATTAGGTCATATTTCGAAAACATACTCCACTAAATTGGAAAACGTAAAAGAAATGGACAGCTTTCTAGACAGGTACCACTTACCATAATTAAATCAAGACCAGATAAGTGACCTAAATAGACCTGCAATCCTCAAGGAAATTGAAGCTGTTATTTAAAATCTCCCAAGCAAAACCAAAAACAAAACAGGGCTAGACAGTTTCAGTGCAGAATTTTACCAGACATTCAAAGAAGACCTAATACCAATACTTCTCAAGCTGTTCTATACAATAGGAGCTGAAAAACATTGTCAAATTCTTTTTATGAGGCTACAGTCACCCTAATACCCAAGCCCCTCAAAGATGCAACAAAGAGAAAATTACAGACCAATCTTCCTCATGAACATTGATGCAAAAATACTCAAGAAGATATTGTCAAATTGAATTCAAAAACGTACCAAAAAAAAAAAAATCATCTACCATGATCAAGTAGGCTTCATCCCAGAGATGCATAATTGTTCAGCACAGGAAAAACTGTCAAGATCATCCATCATATAAACAAAAAGAAAAGAACCACATTGTCATCTCCCTAGAAGCTAAAAAAGCCTTTGACAAAATCCAACACTACTTTATGATAAAAGTCCTGGAGAGACCAGGAATATAGGAAAAATACCTAAACATAATAAAGGCAATATACAGTAAGTCAACAGCCAATGTCAAACTAAATGGAGAGAAACTCAAAACAATCCCACCAAAATCCAGAACAAGACAGTCTGTTCTCTATCCCCTTATCTACTCAATATAGTTCTTGAAGTTTTAGCTAAAGCAATAAGAGAACAAAAGAAAATTAAGGAAATACAAATTAAAAAGGAAGCAAGTCAAACTATCTCTATTTTCAGATAATATGATAGTATACATAAGTGAATAAGTGACCCCCAAATTTCAACCAGAAAACTCCTACAACTGATAAACACCTTTCACAATGTAACAAGATACAGGATTAACTCAAAATAATTTATAGCCCTCCTATACACAAATAATTAAAGGACTAAAAAAGAAATCATGGAAATATCACCCTTTATAATAGCTGCACATAGCAATAAATATCTTGGTGTAACTCTAACCAAAGAAGTGAAGACCAGTATGACAAGAATTTTAAGTCACTGAAGAAAGAAACTGAAGAAGATATCAAAAAATGGATCTCATATGCTCCTGGATAGGTAGGATCAACATAGTAAAAATGGTAATCTTACCAATGGCAATCTACAGATTCAATGCAACCCCCATTAAAATCCTAACAATTTTTTTTAGACCTTGAAAGAACAATACTCAACTTCATATGGAACAACAAGAAACCCAAGACTGTCAGAACGATCCTGTTAAATAATAGAGCTTCAAGAGGCACCACCATCCCTGATTTCAAGCTATACCATAGAGCTAAAGTAATAAAAACAGCCTGGTACTGGCATAAAAACAGATTTGTGGATCAATGGAATCAAATAGAAAACTCTGACCTTAATCCACACACCTATAATTTTCGACAAAGAGGCCAAAAATATACAATAGAAAAAAGATAATATCTTTAACAAATGGTGCTGGCATAACTGGATAGTAGTATGTAGAAGAATTCAAATAGATCAATATTTATCACCCTATACAAAACTCAAATCCAAGTGAATCAAAGACCTCAACATAAACCCAGCTATACTGAACTAGATAGAAAAGAATATGAGAAATACCCTTGAACACATTGGCACAGATGGCCACTTTCTAAATATAACACCAGTAGCACAGACACTAAGAACAACAGTTAATAAATGGAACCTCATGAAACTGAGAAGATTCTGTGAGACAAAGGACACGGTCAAGAAGACAAAAAAACAACCTACAAAATGGGAAAAGATCTTCATCAACCCTATATCTGACATAGAGAGCTAATCTCTAAAATATATAGAAGACTCAAGAAACTAGAAGCCCAAAACCCAAATAATCCAATTTTTAAAAAATGTGATTCAGAGCTAAAAAGGGAATTCTCAACAAAAGAATTACAAATAGCTGAAAGATATTCAAAGATTTGCTCAACATCTTTAGCCATCAGAGAAATGCAAATCAAAACAATTCTGAGATACCATCTTCTACCTGTCAGTATAGATAGCTAAGATCAAAAACACAGATGACAGCCTATGCTAGAGGGGATGTGGAGCAAGAAGAACACTTCTCTATTGCTGGTGGGGAATGTAAACTTGTACAGCCTCTTTGAAAAGCAGCATGGAGGGTCCTCAGAAAACTGGGAATATCTCCTCAATACCACTATTGGACAATATCACTATTGGACATATGCTCAAAGGACACACAGTATTACCCCAAGAGCATTAGCTCAACTATGTTTATAGCAGCATTATTCATAATAGCCAGAACATAGAAACAACCTAGATACCCCTCAACTGAAGAAAAGATTAACAAATTGTGGTACATTTACACAATGGAGTAATTTTACTCAGCAGGAAAAAAAGACATCCTAAAATTTGCAGGCAAATAGATGAATTTAGAATATCATTTTGAGTGAGGTACGCAGGCCCAGAAAGACATGGTATGTACTCACTCATAATGGATTTTAGACATAAAGACTATGCAGGCTGCAAATCACAACCCCCAAACAGCTAGGTATCAGAAGGAACTTAAAAGAGACATCCAGGAATCCCCCTGGGAAGGGGAAATAGAGAAGATCTCCTGAGTAAATTGGGATCATAACTGGGAGTGAGTAAGGGGAGATAGGAACAAATTATGAGATAAGGAGATGGTTGAGTGAGAGGAGACACAGAAAGTCAGAACAAAGAAATGGATATCATCTTGATAGAGGGAGACACTGTGGGGTTATAAATAAACCTGGTGCTAAGGAAACCTCTAAGAACCTACATGTTGTCCCTAGCTAGAATTCCAAGTGATAATAGAGAGGGTGCCTAAACAGGAATTCCACTATAATCATATGAATGACCAACCTAATTGTCATTATAGAACCTTCATCCAGCAATAGATAAAGTCAGATAAAGATCCATAGCTAAGCACCAGGTAGAGCTCCCAGTCCAGCTGAAGAAAGGGAGAAGAGAGTATACAGAGCAAAGTGATCAAGATAAGATCATAAGAAGACCCACAGAGACCGCTGACTGGAGCTATTGGGAGCTCACTCACAATTGCTAAGGAACCTCCAAGGAAAGGAACTAAACCTTCCAAAGGTAAATGACTGTCAAAATAACATAGGAAGTTTGTGGAGCCTCTTGCAATAAGATCAGAGTATATTCCTGGTTCATAAACTCAGAGCCCATTCCTGACACAGGAACACCTAACCCAGCCTTAATACTGGAATGAGGCTCTTGGACCTACCTCAGTTGGATATGCCAGACTGAACTGACCCACCTTGGGACTCCTTGCCCTTCTTAGGGAATGGAGCAGGGATGGGATAAGGGGGACTTGGAGGGGAGCAGTGGCAGATATGGAAAAAAAGAATTTTTTAAACAAAAAAGAATGAAAAACAACAAGGCAAAAAAAAAAAAAAAACAGTACTTTTTTTTAATGAATGTTTAGTCCAGAATAATAACTATAAAAAATGCAAAGGACAAAAATCATTTCAGTAAGTGTTCTCAAATATTCAGACATAAAACATATTTAACCCATTACTAAAATTAACACAACATACAATGAAAATGTATCCTGTGGCAAGAGAAAATTTAAGGAGCTGAAAACTTAATGCATTCCCAGATAGATTTTAAATTTCTTAAGAAATTCCAGTTGGTAAAGCTAAGTGATACAACAATTTGACCAAATGAGATTGAACAAAAGGTCAAAGATATATGAGTTTACCAATTTGTAATTTTGTATCCCAGTCTATTTTTCTAATGTGACTTTATAAACAGTGTGTTTTGTACACAACATTTTCCTGCTAATTGAGAATGCATTCTGGAGGAGACGCATCACTGACATACTTGATTCATTTATAGTCACAAAGTCGGTGGCATTTGCAGAAAGAGCTCTACGTTATCTACATTGTATTACTTGGTAAATTTAGCAGAAAGAAGGGGATAGGAAAATATGAAAACAGAAAATGTGAAAATAATGAAACTTTAATGTAGCACAAAAAACATGACAGATGTAAAGCCATAGAGTCATTAAATTCTTCCCAGTCCATCTCTTTTTAATCCTTCTCATCCCTTATCCATCAATTATTCTTAATGCTGTTCCTTGTTTTAACTAAATTCATGGAAGCAATCGCTTCTGCAACTTGATTACAATCTCTTTATTTAAACAAAGATTTGGAGCCAGAAAAATTACTCCAGGTGGAATGGTACCAGGTTTTTCTAACTGAAGATAAATAGTAATTCTATTGGATATGTTCTTAGTAATTATAGTAGGTATGGTGTTTACTCTTGCATTCATAAAAAACCCTCTAATATATTTTGTTACAGTTCAAGAAACTGACTCATCATAAATTTCCCCATTGTTTTTTAGACTTATAACATATTGCAATAAGAACTATATTGGTCTTTTTAGCATTGATCAATAAATATGAAAATAACCTTAAGCTATGCTCATTTGTCACTGTCAACTACAGAGAGCTGCCTAAATATAATATAGAAAGCACGGTGGAATCTCCTGATACATCCAGCTTTATTTAAAGTAATAAAATGGTTTCGGGTCTTTAGAACCTCATTTTAAATAGTGATTGACAGAGGTATTCATTTTCCCATTGTCTTTTGCTGTACATAAAAAAGGCAAATCTTAGGGGCTGGAAAGCAGTTCAGAGAACATTCCACGCTTGCAAAAGATGCAAGTTTGTCTCCCAGTACCCAAGTTAGATAGCTTACAACTGCCTATAACTTCAGAGGTCTGACTCTCTTCAAGCCTTAAAGGTGTGATGCTTCTCCTTCCCCACACACATAAGAAAAATAAAATTAATATTAAAAAAGAAGCACATGCTTTACACCAGACTCTGTTTTAATTTAAAAAATTTCTCAGAAAATCCTACACTCTGAGACATTCAAAGATGACCCCTAGTCCTACTGAATTGCAAGAGAAGTAGAGAAAAGGAAGTGAGATAGATAGTTGTCAGATAAAATATACACATAGTGGTTATACCAAGTGGTTTAGTCCCAAGTGAGCCTGGGTCTGAAAAGAGGCAGAGACAAATTAAGGACAAATGCCTATAAGAAGCAAAGAAATGAGACACTTCATTCATATCAACTTCTGTCTAGGACACATGACAATTTCAAACTAAGTTTCATTTGATGCAGAGATCCAAGTCATCTCCTACTACTACAAAAAAAAAAAAAAATCCAAACCCTTCTTTTTCCTTCTACTCAATTGATAAAGCAGGAAAAAGTCATGTAGTCCCTCAAGAGCAGGAACAGTCACCATGAGAACAGTTATAGAAGACTGACTTGTCATCATTCTCCTGTATCCCCAAACACAGAAATGGCAAGAGGTAGTTATGGCACTAGAGTAAGAATTAAAGAGGGGCGTTAAGATTAACATGCCCAAAAAATGCTGGCCACTATCCCAATCCAGGGTACATACAACAAACTGCATGCTAAAAAAAAAAGAGAGAGTAAAAGGAGTGATATGTGATAGGGATTGGAGAACAGAAAGAAAATGATGTAATGATATAATTATAATATCAAAAATTAAAAGAAAAATAATCATTAAAAACTGATGTGTACTTCTGGCTTCTGAAAAAGAAAACTGATGTGTAATTTGCATGTATTTATTTTTATGCTATATAGGATGTCAACTGTGTTTACATATAATTTTCTTTCCACATAAAATTTATGCATTTTCTAGGCAAATAACCAATACTAAATAATAATCATTAATAAATGTTTGATATTTAATAAAAAACCCAGAAAACCCAGGATATACATAGAGAGATGTGAGTACTATGTAAATGACCAATAAAGGGCCATAAACCTTCAGGCCCTGCTCACTGGCCCATTCACATCCTTGAGGAAGGAAGGTTTCCCTTTTTAAATAAATTGCCTTTTTTTTCTGTTTCTAATAAAATGTCCCTGTCCTGTTTCTTTTCCTTAAAACAGATGAACTTGGAAACGTACCTATAACACTAGAAAAGTGGCCTGTCACCAGATAGCCTCTACACCTTCTTCTTCAACTTTCCAGCCTTCAGAATTGTAAGAAATAACTCTCTGATGTTTCTCAACCATACTGCTTAAGATACAAGTGCAGTAGTCTGAACAGAACTAGGCACAACAGTGACCAAACATCATGATAAACCATCTCAGAAAATTACAAGCAAAAATAATTTTACATTATCTAAATGAGTTCCTGAGACTCTTCCTCTGATTCCTCCTCAGGTGTAGCTTGCTTTCATTGATGTTCAGAAGCTATGATATTTTTATTTTGCTAATGACAATACTGGTTGTAAAATCCAAAGCAGTCAACCAGAAATAATAACTTGTTTCTGAAACAAAATATAAACCTTTAAATACCCTAAATGTATAATTCTGTACAAACTTAAAAAACTGGTCATACAAGACAGTAGCTTGTCTACTGTCCCTGTAGAAAAAATTTCATTTTTATAGCCAGAAAAATGTAAGATTGCATTTGTTTGAAATTATAACAACAGATTTTTACCATGTGAATGAACTGCTGAATGTCTAGAAATTACATTTTCATATAAATTGTACTTTTCAAAAAAAATCACTTGATTTATCCCATTTAGATAAATGAAGAAAAAACAATGATATTCAATGTGTGCATTAGGTTTATCCCTTCCAGTCAATGATTTAGAATTTGCTTAAACAGTTAATATCTTCCCAAGGATAACCATTTCTGAATATAAGAAAAATACCTGCAATGTGCCATTAATACTTCTCCATCTATGGCTGTAAAAAGTGGGGGATTGCTATAAATGTTTAGCCAAATTAGACAGCTGTTTGAATTGCAGTGTATAATAATGTTTTAATGGTAAAATTTAGAATATCTTCCCTAAAATTGTATAACTATTTCAGAGAATTTATGTTTATTTCATAAAATAGTCATTATGTCTATTATAAATTATGGTGACTTCACTATATTCTGTACAAATTTAAAAAACTGGTCATATTTTCTAAAGTCCTCATAATAGAAGCTTCTGCAACATTTGGAGCTTACCCTGTTCATATGTTATGCTACAGTCTTTATTTTTATGAAATTATTTATTTCTCCCATAGATTGTATAAAGTTAATCACATTATTACCCCATTTAAAAAGTGAGAAGTATATGACATCTAAGATTCTGATCAAGGCCTCATGGCTAACAATTGGTATTACTAAGAGTTGCCTTAATAACAGGAGACACCCAGTGGGTAAGGGTATGAGCTACCAAACTTGACCATCTTAGGTCAATCTTTGGGATCCACATGGTAGAAAGAGAGAAGAGTAAACCAAATACTGCAAGTTATCTTCTGACCTTGAACTGTACATACACACATACACATACATGCATACATTCACACATATATATATATAAACACACAATGAGTAAATAGAAATGAGGTCTAAAACAAAGCATATAGGACTGAAGGCAGTATGTTTATTTTGGTACCATAATTTAATAGATCCTGGAAGTAAGTTTTGTTTAATAAGATAGCAACTTACTTTTGGGTTAGCTGGACCCTAGAAATAACACCCTCAGAAATATCTTCCAGGCTATCTCTTTCTCAAGACTTAGCATTTGTTTCCTTACTTTTTACCTACTACTTTTGAGTCTAGAGTAAAGCAGATTTTTATTGTGGGGTATTTGTACTTTATGAAGATGTCTTGCTATGATTGAGGTAATAAAAAGCTGAATAGACAATAAGTAGGCAAGAAATATAGGTCGGACTACTAGGCAGAGAAAGATTAAAAAAAAAAAAAAAAGGCAAAGCTGCCAACTAGATTTGAAGGAAGCAGCCTGAGCAGTATAGACAGAAGAGATAATGAGCCAGGTGACAAAATTATATTCAGCTAAATGGGTTAATTTAAGTTGTAAGAACTAGTGGGATAAACCTACACTATGTCCAAGCTTTTCATAATTAATAATAAGTCTCCATGTCATTATTTGGGAGCTAGTTGACAGGACAGAAAAATACAGATTATATATATAATGACTCTACATGTCTTCATGTCTTCCTTTCCCTTTAAACTGTGATTTCAACCATTTATTGTAGAAACTTCAGTCCACTTTGCTAAGTAAATAAAGTCATGATGCTCCAAATTTGATCTCTGAGGAACAAGTGGGAAAATACTGATCTGGGAGAAGCCAAGAGGTACTGTGATGCCTTTGATGCCAGCTGGAAGAACACACTAAGACTTGCTACAAATGTCACCCAACATAGGACTTGAATATCCACAAAAGGCCTGAGACTGCAGTCACTCTAGTAGGCTCAGTATACAGAGCTATGTATACAGAGCTATGGCTCTTTTAAGATGTCCTGCTGTGTACCAGAACACTTGAGCATCTCCAGTTTCACATACTATCAGTCAAGAGTACAGATAAGCTCTATACTTTCCCATCACACAGAGACTAATACAGCTTGCTCTCCCAGAACATGACTATTCCCAACTTTCTCAGGATCCACTAAAGATGCCATAAGCCGCAGATAGCAGGAAGCAGTCTAGAGAACACAATGCTCACATTCCCAAGAGGTAAGGTGAATGATTTAGGTCATTTGTTAAGTTATGGGTGTTTGTCTTTTTTGGGGGGGATTGGTCACAAATTGATATTGGTCATGATCAGAAGAAAGCTAAACAAAGGAGATTAGATTCAGGAATCTCTTTCTGAATGGAAAAGGGAGGATATAGTGTAGAAAGGATGAGATAAAATATGGGTCGTTGTATTTACTTTTGAATAATCACTAGTCTTAAATAATTTTTGATTGGCATAAATTTTTGTATATTGATACAAACTTAAGGTTATTTTTGTTATACTCTATATATCTTTCTACTGTTGTTTAAGGTATTTAGACTATGTAACTCATTTTAAAATATAACATAAAGTTCTAGTTCTTAAAAGCTATTATTTATAAACCATTTAAGATAATTACAAAACACAAGTTAGTACTTAGCTATAACAATCAAACTTGTAGCCATGCTAGGTATGTTTTCAAGGTCATACAAAAATGTATTTTAAATAGATAGATGGTCCTCATATACTTCAAGAACCTACAGAATATGGCATTTAAAATGTTTTAAATAACAAGGGCTTTTTCATAACAGTGAGACATGTCTGTTCTTGGTAGCACCTGTTTACTTCAAAAGAGGATCATGAGCATATTAGAGAACCTCCACATGTGGTTTGCTTTCAACATGGCCAAGCTAATAAGTCAAGAAACTGCCCTTTCCTTGACTTCTGACAGTATTCTGTTCAAACTGGATAAGCAGGACAGAAAAGAAAGTGACCACCAAACTTTGCCAAGACAAAGTAGGACAGCCCTTCAAAATCCCTGCTTCACAGAAAAAGCTTTCAGATATTTTAGGCTCATAAGCTGAAGATGGATGCCCAAATGTTGTAAAGGAACCATGGAGTGACTTCCCAGGAAGCCAGCTGTTTCTGTCATGTCTATCATTTTGAAAGCTGTTTGCTCTGCATTTCCTATTTGCTCAGGTAATGGTATATCATCCTTGGGTCTCTGATGGGGATTCAAGTCTAGACAGTATGCACTTTTCTTTGTTACCAAATTCAAAAATCGTACATAAGAGATATAGAAACATAAAAGCCTAAGTTGTTTATCTAAGAAGATGTGTTTTAGGTCTAAAAACATATTTTTAGAATGGTAATAAAAGGTATGGTAGAAAATCATTCAAGTCTAAAACTTTGGACTCACTAAGATAAGATGGATAACAGAGTACTTTCTCAGAATTTGCACAATACAAATGGACTAGATGTTGTGAATGCAATTCTTATATAATAATTGTTCATATTGTGTGTTGTTTAATTAGGTTAGAGTTAAAATCCTTTTCTTTCTATTTAGACAAAAAGGGAAGAGTGTGGTGAGATATTTTTACACTATGTGAAAATGTATTTTCTGTTATTGGTATAATATAAAGCTGAATGGTCAATAGCTAGGCAGGAAGAGAGAGAACTCTGGGAAGAAGAAAAAGGCAGAGTTAACAGCCAGATACACAGGAAGCAGCATGAGCAGTATGGACAGATGAGGTGACAAGCCTTGTGACAGAAAAATAGATTAACATAAATGGGTTAATTTAAGTTATAAGAACTAGTGGTACAAGCCTATGCTATGTCTAAGCTTTCATAATTAATAATAAGTCTCCATGTCATTATTTGGAAACTAGATGACAGGACAGAGAAATACTTGCTATAGATTATAGATAGATAGACAGACAGATAGATGAATAGATAGAAATATAGATATACACACATATATAAAATGACTCTACATACCATCATGTCTTTCTTTCCCTTTAAACTTTTATTCTAGAACCTTCAGTCCACTTTGCTAAGTAAATAAAGTCATGATGCTCCAAATCTGATCACTGAGGAACAAGTGGAAAAATACTGATCTGGGAGAAGCCAAGAGGTACCTCTGATGCCTCGGATGCTGGTTACAAGACCATCAAGGACATTCCAAGTCTTCTGGCCATAGTTCTATTTTGATTTAAAACACTGTGTTCACATTGGTGATAAATAATAAGAGAATTTCCAACAGAAACAGCCATTCTGTTCTTTGTGGCTATTAAATTTAATTCTTATGAATTAACATCAAGCATTTGCAATTCAAAATGTCTTTGTAGTTTGGAGTTTATTTTCTAACACCTGGTATACTTAGAATATTTTCACTGTACTAGAATGTTCGGAGTTTTAATGAAGCTGTTAGTATAATGTGTTCTTGGACTCTGATGAAGTATTTGAACTGCACTGTCACTGACCTGGTTAGCACTTTCTTATCTTTGAAAGACTAATTTCCTGCCAATTTGGATTTAAATCACTATTGCATAATTACAAAACCCCAGGAATCTCAGTATTCTGCAGTCTTAATTAAGACTTGAATTTTGTTTAATCATATGCTGGCTCACAAGGATTAAGATGTGAGATGTCTGTCCTATAGCTATACAAGTTCTTCAATTTCTTGTATTTTATTTCACTCTATATTTTGATGATATGGCAGAACTTTTGAATATGGGTGAATGAATGAAAGCCAGACATTGAAGACTCACAGAACAGCCTATCAGAGGCTTATACCAAGCCACAGTTGCATTTATCTATCCATAAATCTTTTATTGTTTCTTAACCATGCCATATTGAAAGCTAGGAAAGTTTACCAAATATTATAGAAGAGAGTAAGTCATTTTCAACTTACATTTTTACAGCAGTGTCCAAGCTAGATTTCCTATATGCACTGTGCTTCCTTACACCACCCTCTTTCCATACCGTGCCCTTTTAATAAATATTAACCTGATCATGGTTCTTCCCTCCCAGGTAAATGAGAAGTTAATCAACAGGCAAAAGGTAATATCACAGGTAATCAGCAGGTAAGTGAGATTGCATAGGCTCACTGAGGAAATATGTAGCAATATGGCCATAGTACACAGTAATGCATTACAGACTCAAAAAGGCCTTAAAATGGCAGATTGCATGTTAAGAGATCCACTGTAATAAAATATAAATTTTAAAGTACATCAGTCAGTCAACTGATGAATAAAATCCTGAGCTATGTAAAATACTGGCAATGAGAAGAACAGACAGAGAGACATTCTATGAGATTAGAACAAGAGGCAAAGGTACCTGGAGCTACCCATTTACTAAAATCTACCATCAAAATTCAAGTGTCCTTTAAGCAAAATAATATGCAAATTAGACAAATAAAATGTAAAAGACATAAGTCTGATTCTTTTATTAAAACATTTTTATTTAAAAGCTTTTTAAAAATATTCACCACTGTTCCCCTTTCCTTTCTCACCCCCAGGCATCCACCAGCTTCACTCACATACTACCCCACCCTAATCCATTCCTCAAAGAAAGGAAAGATCAGTGCAGTCTGGCATATCCAGTAGAGGCAGGACCCAGACTCTCCACCCAGAATCAAGGCTAATCGAAGTGTTCCTCTGTAGGCCATTGGCTCTAAGAAGCCAATTCATACACCAGGAATAAATTCTGTTCCCTCTGCCAGAGGCCCCACACACTGCCCAATTCACACAACTGCCATCCACATTCAGAGGGCCTAGTTCAGTCCTATGCACGTACCCAGCTGGTAGTTCAGAGTCAGTGAGCTCTCAATAGTGTATGTCATCGGTCTCCGTGGATTTCCTCATCATGATCTTAACCCTTTGCTCACATAATCTCTTTTCCCTCTCTTCAACTAGACTGGGAGCTCCACCCAGTGCTTAGCTGTGGATCTCTGCATCTGTTTCCGACTATAAGAGAAGGCCAGTTTAGGCACCCTTTACACTAATGCTTGGAATTTTAGGTGAGATCATCTTTGTGGGTTCTTGGGTATTTCTGTAGCACCAGGTTTCTCTTTAATGCACAAAGGCTCCCACTACCAAGATATCTATTTCATTGTTTTCCCTCTCTGTCTGCTGCCAACCCAACAATTCCATTCTCTCATGTGCTCTTCCCACCTCCCCTAGTCCCCTTCCCACTATGATCCCAGTTTATTCAGGAGATCTTTGTTATTTCCCATTCCCAGGGGGATTCATGGACATTTTTCTTAAGTTCCTCCTGGTTAACCTAACTGCTGAGGGATTATGGATTGTAGCCTTTTTGTCCTTTGCTTTATGTCTAAAATCCACTTATGAGTGAGTACATAACATGTTTAACATTTTGGGCCTGTGTTACCTCCCTCAGGATGATTTTTTTTTTTTCTGGTACCATCCTGCAAATTTCAGAATCTCATTTTTTTAAAACTGCTAAACAGTACTCTATTGTGTAAATGTATCAAACTTTTTAAATCCATTCTTCAGCTGAGGGGCACCTAGGTTGTTTTCAGGTTTTATTTATTATGAATAATGTTAATATAAATATAGTTGAGCAAATGTCCTGGTGGTAAGAATATGCATCATTTGGAAATATACCCAAGAGTAGTATTGCTGGATCATTAGGTACATTGAGTCCCAGTTTTGGGGGAAACCACCATACTGATTTCCAAAGTGACTGTACAAGTTTATACTCCCATCTATAAGGAAGGAGTGTTCCCTTTACTCTACATTCCCTCCAGCATAGGCTGTCATTGGTAGTTTTGATCTTAGCCATTCTGGCAGGAATAAAATGATATGTCAGAATTGTATTGATTTTATTTCCCTGATGGCAAAGGATGCTGAGCAAGTCTTTAAGTGTCTTTAGGCCATTTGAGATTTTTCTATTTAGCACTGTAACCCATTTTTAAATTAAATTATTTGGTTTTTGTCCTCTGGTGTCTTGAGCTCTTCATATATTTTAAAGGCCAGTCCTCTGTCAGAGGTAGGACTGGTAAAGATTTTTTTTCCACTTTGTAGACTGTCATTTTGTCTTATTGATCATTTACTTTGCCTTATAGAAGCATCTCAGTTTCAGAAGATCCCATTTATTAAGTGTTGCTCTTGGCATATATAAAACTAATGTTATATTTAGGAAATAGTCTCCTGTAAAAATGCATTCAAGGCTATTTCTCACTTCCTTTTCTATCAGGTTCAATGTAACTGGGTTTATTTTGAGGTTTTTGATCCACTTGGATTTGAGTATTGTTCAGGAATCTATTTGCATTCTTCAACATATTGACATCCAGTTATGTCAACACCATTTGTTGAACATGCTTTCTTTCTTCCATTGCACAGTTTTGACTTCTTGGTCAAAATTCTGGTCTTCATAGTTGTATGTATTAATGTCAATATCTTCAATTTAATTCCATTTCTCCACATGTCTGTTTTATGCCAATAATAATCTGTTTTTATTACTGTATCTTTATAGTAGAGCTTGAAGTCAGAGATAATGATGCCTCCCAAATTTTTTTTATTCAACAAGATTGTTTTGGCAACCTTGGGGTTTTGTTTTTCCATATGAAGTTGAGTATGGTTCTTTAAAAGTCAGTGAAGTATTGTGTTTGGATTTTGATGGGAATTGCATTGAATCTGTAAATTGCTTTTGGAAAGATTGCCATTTTTATTATGTCGATCTTACCTACCTAAGAGCATGGAAAATCTTTCCATTTTCTGATATCTTCTTCAATTTCTTTCTTTGAAGACTGAAATTTCTTTTTATACAGGACTTTTACTTCTTTGGTTGGAGTTACCTCAAGATATTTGGTGCTATTTGTGGCTAATATAAAGGATATTTTCCTAATTTCTTTTTTAGCCCTTTTATTGTTTGTATATAGAAGAGCTATTGACTTTTTTTTTTACTTAATCTTGTGTACTGCCACATTGCTGAAAGTATTTATCAGCTGTAGGAGTTCCCTGGTAAAATTTTAGGGATCACTTATGTATACTATCATGTCACCTGCAAATAGGAATAGTTTTATTTCTTTTTCAATTTTTATCCCTTTGATCTCCTTTTGTTATCTTCTCTAGCTAGCACTTTGGGTACTGTATTGAATACATATGGGGAGAGTGGACAGATTTGTCTAGTTCCTAATTTTAGTGGGATTCCATTGAATTTTCATTTAATTTGATGTTGGCTGTGGACTTGCTATATATATTGCCTTTATCATGTTTAGGTAATTTTCCCTGTATTCCTAATCTCTCTAGAACTTTTATCATGGAGAAGTATTGGATTGTCTCAAAGGCTTTTTCAGCATCTAGGGAGATGATCATGTGGTTCTTTTCTTTCAGGTTGTTTATATGATGGATGACATCTTATGTTTTTCTTATGTTGAACCATCATGCATTTCTGGGATGAAGCCTCCTTGGTCATGGTGGATGATTTTTTATATGTAACCTTAAATTCAATATGCCAGTATTTTACTGAATATTTTTGCAACAATGTTCATAAGGGCAGTTGGTCTGTAATTCTGTTTCTTTGGTGCATCTTTGTGTGATTTAGGTATCAGGGTGAGTGTACCCTTATAAAATGTTTGGCAATGTTCCTTCTGATTCTTTTGTGTGGAACTATTTGAGGAGTATTAGTTCCTTTTTAAAAATCTGGTAGAATTCTATGCTAAAACCATCTAGCCCTGAGTTTTATTTGCTTGGGAGACTTTTAATAACAGCTTCTATTTCCTTGAGAGTTATTTGTCTATTTAGGTCATTTATCTGTTCTTGATTTAATTTTGGTAAGTGGCACCTGTCCAGATTGCTGTCCATTTCATTTAGGTTTCCAAATTAGTGGAGTACAGGTTTTTGAAGCATGACCTAATGATTCTTTGGATTTACTTGGTATCTGGTATTGTGTCTCTCTTTTCATTTCTGATATTGTTAATTTTGATATTCTTTCTGCCTTTTGTTTATTTTGGTAAAGGTTTGTCTATCATGTTGACTTTCTCTAAGAACCAACTCTTTGTTTCATTGACTTTTTGTATCATTCTTTTTGTTTCAATGTTATTGATTTCAGCCATGAGCCTAATTATTTCCTGCTATCTATTTTTTTCTTGGTAAGTTTGCTTCTTTTTGTTCTAGAGCTTTCAACTATACTGTTAAGTCTTTTGTGTGATATTTCTCCACTTATTTTGTGTAGTCATCTTGTGCTATGAACTTTAGAAATGTTTTCAATGTGTCCCATAAGTTTGAGTATCTTGTGGATTCATTTTCATTGAATTCTAGGAAGTCTTTAATTTCTTTCTTCTTCCTTGACACAGAGGTGGTTCAATTGAGAGATATTCAGTTTCCATGAATTTGCAGGATTTCTTTGGTTTGTGTTGTTGTTGATTTGTCCATGGTGGTCTAATAGGATATAATGGGTTATTCTAATTTTTGTGTCTATTTATGTTTGCTTTATGAACAAGTATGTGGTCAGTTTTAGAGAAAGTTCCATGTGGAGTTGAGAAGAAGGTTTATTCTTTTGTGTCTGGATGGGATGTTCAGTATATATCTGTTAAGTCCATCTGAGTCATAACATCTGTTAGATCCCTTATTTCTCTGTTAAGTTTCTGGCACGTAGTTCTATCTCTGGAGAAAGTAGGGTGTTTAAGTCCCCACTATTAGTGTTTGAGGTTTAATGTGTGTTTTAAGCTTTATTAATGTTTCTTTTACATATGTGTGTTCTTTTGTTGGGGAAATAAATATTCAGGATTGATCTTGATGTACTTTTCCTCAGATAAATATGTAATGTACTTCCTGATCTCTTTTGATTAATTTTATTTTGGTCTATTTGTTTGGTATTATAATAGCTACACCAGCTTATCTCTTTGATTAGAATATCTTTTTGATTAGAATGTCTTTTTCCAACCCTTAACTGTGAAGTAGTTTCTATCTTAAAGTTGAGGTGTGCTTTTTGTATGTAGCAGTAGAATGGATTCTGTGTTCACATCCATTCTGTTAGCCTGTGTTTTTTATAGATGAATTAAGTCCATTGATATTAAGGAATATTAATGACCAGTGGTTTTAATTTCTCTTATTATTTTTTGTGTGTGTGTGTGTGTGTTTCCCTTCTTTGAGATTTTCTTCTGTGGTATTATCTATTACCTGTGGTTTTGTGGGTATATTTAACTTCCTTAGGTTAAGTTTTTCTTCTAGTGCTTTTCTGTAGGGCTGGATTTGTTGATAGATATTATTCAAATCTGGTTTTATCTTGGAATATCTTATTTACTCCATCTATAGGAAGTTTTGCTAGGTATAGTAGTCTGGGCTGGTATCTGTGATCTCTCAATGTCTGTATAACATCTGTCCAGGAGGCTCTGAATTTCATAGTTTCTGTTGAGAATTCGGGTGTTATTTTAATGGCCTTGCCTTTATAAGTTACTTGGACTTTTTCCTTTGCAGCTCTTAATATTCTTTATTCTGTATGTTTAGTGCCTTTATTATTATGTGGTAAAGAGAGTTTTGGGGGTCTAGTTTATTTGGTGTCTGTATGCTTCTTATATTCTTATAGGCATTTTCTTCTTAACATTGGGAAAGTTTTCTTCTATGACTTTGTTTAAATATATTTTCTGTGCCTTTGAGCTAGTATTCTTCTACTTCTTCTATTCCTATTATTTTTGGATTTAGTAATTTCATGGTGTATCTAATTTCCTGAATGTTTTGTGTTATGACTTTTTTGGCTTTAATATTTATTTGACTTATGTATCTATTTCCATTATCAAATTTTCCATGCTAAAGATTCTTTCATTTCTTGCATTCTGTTGGTTATTCTTGCATCTGTACTTCCTGCTTATTTATTCAGGCTTTCCATTTTCAACATTCCCTTGGTATGTGTTTTCTTTATTGCTTCATTTCAATTTTTAAGTCCTGAACTGTTTTCTTCACCTGTTTGATTGCTTTCTATTTGTTTTCTTAGCTTTTAAAAAGAGATTTATTGATTTCTTCCAACTTTTTTGTTTGTTTTTTACCTTTATTTCTTTAAGGAAGATATTTATTTCCTCTTTAAAGACTTCTATCATAGTTATTTTTAAGATTGTTTTCCTCAAGCTCCTCCTCCTCCTCTTCTACTACTACTATATTGGAATGTTCAGGTCTTGCTGTTGTAGAACCACTAGGTTCTAATGGTGCCATATTCCTCTTTATGTGGTTATATGTATTCTTGCACTGGCATCTACCTTTCTTTTTCTAAAATTGGTATAGGATTCATCTGTGTCTCAGGGACCCTCTCCTCTTCCAATCTAGGCTCTTGGTCCACTTAGAGTTGGCATATTCTGTGGCACAGAGAGCTGCTTCTGGTTCAATAGAAGCTAGCTGATTCTTTGTCTCTGGAAGCCATTCTGGGTCTAATAGGGGCCACCTGATTCTGTGTCTAAGGGGGATGTTATTGGCACAATAGAAGCTGGCCAGTTCTTTGACTCAGTGAGCCACTGAGATCACAGGGTAATAAGTGAGTTCAGGGTATTGGGTAGGTCTTGTAGACTGCATGGTCTGACAACCTGGAGTGTTAACTGGGGATACCAGTCC
The DNA here is from genome assembly GCA_004025045.1 of Sigmodon hispidus. NCBI lineage: Eukaryota > Metazoa > Chordata > Mammalia > Rodentia > Cricetidae > Sigmodon > Sigmodon hispidus. The sequence goes on from PVIH01001442.1 coordinate 168,167, forward strand.
ATCAGAGTCTTCTCTGCTAGTTGGTCAGCAATTGTGACAGCAATAGTGAAAGTAGGGCCAGATACCATTTTTCAGCAGTTTGTTGTTAGCACTCCAGCAAGACCAAATTTTTAAAAGGCCTGTGAATTCCAGTATCTCTAGTTTATGCCTACTCCTTGACATTTTTCTGTGCTACTTAGTACTTTTTCATACTTATTCATCTTACTACTGTTCCTTCAGCATGCCATACTCCATCTTACTACATCATGTTTTCTCATGTGCTCTTTCTACCTAATGCTCAAGATTCACCCTGTTAATTCCCATTCATCCCTCAAATTTCCATACAGACATTCCTTCTTCAGAGAAAGCCTGCAGAATAGTTTTCTTCAACTAGTTAGTCTAAGTTGGCAATTATGTGTCCCACATTCTTTTCAAATGGATTGTCTAGTACTCATAATTATAACATGCAATGCTGGTGATCATTTAACATATAATTCTTTTTAATGGGTGCAAGCACTTAAGAGGCACAAAACAAGTCTATTTTCATTTAAATACTATCCTATAGTCAGCAGATGCTTAGAAACCTGAGGATCAGCTTCACTTGGTCACTCACAGTAGTTTCAGGGGTTCCACAGATTCTTTAGGAATTGCAACTAAATCCAGCACTAGCCAGTATAAAGCAGAGTGGAAGTAAACAGAGGTTCTTTAATACAGATTTAAGCAAAAGGATCAAAGCCCGAGAGAAGAATGGAGAAGAACATACGACACAACCAAAGGAATGGGCAGAGGTTTTGCCAAGACAGAATTGCAGCTCCTTTTTTATGGTAGGATTTTGATGGATTTTGAAGCTAATCTTCAAATGGTTGATGAGTGTTGCTAAGGGAGTTCCATGAGATCACAGAATAACCTGGCATGCATCACAGAATTACAAGTGATCAGATAAGAATCTGGACCAAAGGAGTCAATGCAGGTTAATATCTTTACTGTAAAGAAAGTAAATTAAATATGGGTTTTTCTTTTTCTTTTCTTTTTTGTTATTGTTATTTGCTTTGTGTGTGTGTGTGTGTGTGTGTGTGTGTGTGTGTGTGTGATTTTTAGGAGACATCTAAGGGATGAGGGCTATTCAAAGTCACATATGTTTAGTTCTTAAGCCAAGTCCACTGCTATTTTAAAATAAAAATAAACAGTTCTGAAAGGAGTACTATCCTAGTAATAGTTTTGTTTTTCTTTTCTCATAAGTGTTAGTGAACTCACTGGAATGGTAGAAATAACTTGAAAACTATCAGCAAACAAGAACACTATTCAAAGCAACCAAACCTTTTTCTTCAAAGATGATTAGCACCAGGCCATGAAAATAACACTAGCTGCCTCTTCAACCAAATGTTGATTTTGATTTCAAAAGAAAATAAGAAAAAATTCTAGAAACCAAGAATGATTTCCATTCAGAATTATTATAAATAACTATTATTTTTCTTGTTTAGCCATAAATCTCATGAGAGTGTTCTAACAGGCTTATTCATAGCACACACATGGGTAGTGTCTACATTTAGGCTGAATGGACAAATAGATGATATTAATTTTGGTTACTATAATCTATAAAAATCTAAAAAAAAAAGTGTTTTAAAATTCTACTAGGAGAAAGCCTTTGGCAAACAAGGATACTCTGCTTGCAAGAATCTTCATCCTTCTTGACCAAGTTAATGCTTTCAGAGAAGATATACCTGATAAATAGAGGAAGATAACATCTACCACATCAATTACACTAGTAAAAAAAAAATGACAGAATCTGGTGATGAGTAGCATATGAGATGTCAGTTCATTAGAGCTTTAGAATTTGTAAACATGAGAGTCATAATTGTAGTGGAGGTAACTATAGTTACCATTTACTTAGCATTTTAAACATGTCAGGACCTGGTAGATCCAAAGCAAGAAAGGGAAGTGCATACCTTAAGTAGAACCTGCTAATGACGCCTATCTAGTGACCAGAGAATAAGGAATGGTGGAGATTCTTATGGTCAAGGGGATTCTAGCCATGAAGAATAGAAGGAAAACTTAACTCAATCCTTATTAGACAAAATACTAAACACAAATGACAACAAAACTAGAAAATTGGCAAGGGTGATGAGGTGTCAAAGTGCATAAGGAAGGTTCAGCTGAGGGAAAACCTATTCTTAGCAGCTTCTGTATTTCTGTCAAAGATCACAAGCATAAACAGTAGCTGGAGGGTGCTATGGAAAGCAAGTGTCAGGGAATGCCACACAACAGAAAAATCAGACAACTATTTTAACTTAGAGGTTTGGGGTTTGAATACCAGTGAAAAGGTCTCAGTAAACAGAAAAGCCAGTTGAATAGAGTTTCGTACAGTCCGCTGCTGAGATTAGCTTCAGCTCAGTCCTTGCCCACATGAAGATTTGAAACAAAATAAAAGCTGAAACGGAGTCTTGAATGTCACAGAAGGGCAGAAAGATGAAGATAATTTTATCCTTAAAGGAGAATGTCTGTTAAATGCTATTCAATATGTCATTTACTCTTGGGTCCACACCATGGGCCATTATAACCTTCATTTTATAAAAGGGAAAAGCATAAAGAATAGCTAGCACTAAGATCACTTAGGCAGTGAGTTGCCAACAGGGTTTGAACCTTGATCTGACCTGCTCTTTCAATATTCAAAAAAACACTCAGTATGTGAGCTCACTTGATTTCACAGCACTGCTGTGTTTAGTTCACACAAGCATCAGTAAGGGGCAGTCACAAAAAATAAATATAAATTCTCTCTAGACTAGCTCAATTCTGACAAGAGACATTCTATCTTAAACTGTTATATGAAATTAAATTAAAATATTAAAACCTGGGGCTAGGGAGATGGCTCACTACATAACATGACCCAAGTTCCATACCCAGCACCCATTTCAGGTAGCTCATAACTGCTTGAAACTGGTTCCAGGGATTCCTCCTTGGGCACCTGTATTGATGTCTATATACCCCAACCCACACTCACACATACACTAACATAAACAATTATTTGAAAATAAATAAATCTTTAACAATTAAAACCCTCTCATTTGATATTGAAGGTAAAGGGTATTTTATTACTGATTTTTTTCTCTTATTTTAAAGTAATTTACAGCTCCCTTAAGTTAAGTCTATAGAAGAAATTGCTAGGACAGAATGGAGACTGGACTTGGCTTTACTAATGGATCTGGGAACCCAATCTTTTTTTTTTTTGTATTTGTTTGTTTATCAAGAAAAACAGTAAATTGAATTTAAAATGCTGATAAGTTAACAATAACTATAAAGAAAATAAAAATCATAAGCATGACTTATCAAGGGTGATAATGCAAATAATTTACCACACATAAAATTACTTTGTGTTCAGATTTCCCTCTGGATTTTTTTTTCTATCCCTGTATATCCTTATTCAAGGTCCCTTCCCCCTCCCACCACATCAGGTCATTTTTTCTTCTCCACAACTTCCCATCCCCCTCCCTGGGCAGGCTACAGACAGTCCACTGATCCAATAATGATTAGTTCAGTCTCCACTCCTGGCAAATCCAGTTTTCTCCCCCCCCAAGAGTGAATCAGGTGTTCCTATAGGTGGAGTGGGATCCGAAGGGTCAGTTCAGGGTGTTTCTGATCCCAAGCTGTTTAGTGGTTGTGGTTTGCAGCTTGGACATGCTTGGCTTTTTTCTTGTTAGTTTGTTTAGAGACCACTAATGAGTGAGTACATACCCTGCTTATCTTTCTGAGTTTGTGATACCTCGCTCAGGAGGATACTCTCCAAATCCATCCATTTGCCTGAAAACTTTAGGATATCATTTTTTCTTACTGCTGAGTAGTATTCCATTGTGTAGATGTACCACAGTTTGTTAATCCATTCTTCACTTGAGGGGCATCTAGGTTGTTTCTGATAGACCCCAGACTTAGGGTACTATCCTCAGGAAGGGGGGGGCCCCAAGAACCCAGACTCCAGGCCCTTGATGTAAAATAACATGAGGTTTATTACATCTGCAGATGAGCTACCTCCCTGCCTCGGGAAGCAAGGGAGTAGCAAAGGAGTGGCAATCTCATATCTCTTTTAAAGGCTAAGATCATAAAATCACCATAGCAACAGGGGCAACACATGATTGGTCACTTTAAAGGTCACACTATAATCATAAGGTTGCTCACAGTGGTCATGGGGTTGCCTTAAGACCAGCTGGTTAGGGGGCATTTACAACCAGGTGTTGGTCACCACTATTCTGCTTGGAACTTCTGGTATTTTAATCACAGGTTCGACCAGACCATTATGTCCTATTTGAGTTGATTACGGCTATCTGGGCTGGGTCACTCTGTTTCCTGGGACAGACTTTTAGTTCCTTGTTCTCATGGGGGGGGGGCGGTGCTCTGCTGAATACCTGAACTGAATGCCTGGGTCAAGCCCTAGAACCCAGGGTCCTTCAGTTTCCAGGTTCTTGCTATTACAAATAATGCTGCTATGAACATAGTTGAGCTAATACCTTTGGAGTGTGACTGTGCATCTTTAGAGTATACACCCAGAAGTGGTATTGCTGGGTCCTTGGGGAGATTGATTCTCAATTTTCTGAGAAACGGCCATATTGCATTCCAAAGTGCTGAACAATCTTACACTCCCATCAACAATGGAGGCGTGTCTGGCAACCCAATCTTATCCAAATGCTCTTTTCATACATTTCTTGTGTTATTCTTAGTTCAGCTTACAAGGATAAAGCACCAAGCTGACTTTTCCCTCCTACTTAACAGCAGAAATTAAAAGATGAAAACACAACTTCTCCATCAAGTTTCTAAAATCCCCAGGCAAATGTGACCTGGTTTGGACATTTTTACTACCTTTTAGATATCACTACTACTTGTGCATTAGGCCTATCAAAAGTCAGATGACTAAGGGTTCGTTCACTCTACCTATATATTAATCATATCTCTTTCTCCCATTCTGGCTGTGAAGGCCTAGATTTATCCTTACAATGCTTTGTTTGAGAAATGAAGCATTTAGTGCCTGAGGGTGGGGCCCGGGTCTGGGAGTATGCCTGACAGCCAATAGATTCAAAAGTTATATTCGCACCGTAAATTCAGCCAGCAGATTCAGGGATTGGGTTTGTACTCAGCATGGGCTGGCCTCCAGAAAAAAAAATCTTCTCTTTGGCACCCATAGGTGCAATAGAAAAAAATAGTCTTCAGACCCTAAATAGGACACCCTGACCAAGTGCTCTACATAGTGGTCTGGAGAGACTTAATAGAGAACATACCTCCTTGGATTAAATCATTCTTGCCCCAAAGGGTCAAGATTCTGGCAGCTACAGAGGGAAGCTTATCTTCCAAGACCCCGTTGGCTCCTAGGTCTGAGGTCTTTCAAGGAGGCAACACAGAAGATGACATGTATACACACACGCACGCGCGCGCACACACACACACACACACACACACACACACACACACACAAACCTGGTACAGCCATTCCACCACCAGATCCCCTGCCAATTCAGCCAGCCCCAAATATCTCAGGCTATGAGATAAGAGAAAGACTGGCTCATGGGACCTGCAGACATAGGGGAGATGCCTCTGGTCCTAGCACCATAGTTCTCTCGCTTAGAGTGGCAGGATCCTCCGACCAGGATAGAAATCAATCATATTACTATTGACCCTTCACCATTAGTGATCTTTAAAATTGGAGGACCCAAAATGTGCCCTTCTCAGAAAATCCTACAGAACTGATTAGCCTCTGAGACAATTTTTTTCACCCATAAACCCATGTGGAATGACTGTGCACAGCTTTTGCAGGTCCTCTTCATGACAGAGGAGAGAGATCAGATACAAACCAAGGTTCAAAAGCTAGTTTGAGTACCCACAGGAGAGGCCACAGCCAAGCAGGCTTTCATAGATGAAGCTTTCTCCCTTATCCACCCAGTGTGGAATTATAATACAGCTAAAGATAAGGCAAGCCTCCTGGTCTATTGTCAAACCTTATTGATGAGTTGCAAAGCAGCCCCAAAATGGCCTGCAAATTTAAGTAAAATGTACTATGTAAGGCAGAAAACAGACAAAAGCCCAGAAGCATTCCTTAAACAGCTCCAAGAAGCCTTCAAGAGGTATATACCCTATGATCCTGAGGCCCAAGAAAATGCCGATATAATGTGCTTGACCTTTATTAACCAGTCAGCTCCTAATATCAAGAAAAAAACTAGAGGCTAAGACATCTTAAAAATTTAAAAATTTAATAAAAATAGCTAAAAGTATATACAATAAGAGAGATAGTGCAAAAAAATATAAGAAGTGGCATAAAAATCAGCATCTCACTAGCATGCTGCTGTCCCTCACGGCAGAACCAGAAGAATACCAAAGGTGACTATGGCAACTGACAAAAAAAAAGAAAAAGAAAAAGAAAAAGAAAAAGAAAAAGAAAAAAGATGACAAAAGAAGCTCCAGCTAAGAAAAAAAAAATCAATGTATACTGTAGAGAGGAGGGGCACAGGGTCAAAGGATGTTCTCAAAAGGTGCCTAAGGGCAACACCACAGTCCTTAGCTTAAAGGACAGTGACTAGGGGAGGTTCTGTCACTGAAATCCCAGGGTTTTCAGAACTAGCCTAACCTTGATATGAGGCCACCAAAGAAGTGTCGGGAGCCAAAGCCTAACTTAGCCATTTCTTCAGTTTATAAGTTAGCTTCTACAGCTAGCCATTTACCAGCAGTTTACACTATACTTAGCCATTTGTCAGAAGACTCCACCCCTTATTGTTTTAAGCTAGGCCGTGACTCCAGGTGGCTTCCTTTGATCCTCTCAGACCTGCAGGTGACATTCTCCAGGCATTCAACTGAGAACAGATGGATTTTCATATCAATTCTATCCCGTCTGTTACTTCCCCCTCTCAGACTTGCCACCTATTTGAATAACCTTCCTCTTTCTTTCTGCTACATACATTCTACACACTCTGAGATTCTACTTAAACGGTGGCTGGAAGAATAAAGTGTGCCAAAGCCTGAGTGAAATTCCTCCATGTTCCTGTTTTCTACATTTGTCTCACCCCCAGTTTCAGGTCTACGTTGAAGACCCTGATGGCTGGGGCAAATTGGGGCCCAACATTCCCGAAGCCACGGGATGGGAAAACCATCTCAACATTAAGAGGACAGCCATCAGTCAGACATTGGATCGCTGCGGATCACCATGAATGAAGATCCTGCACTGTGACCACCACGGGAGACGTCCAGCCCATGAGTCAGGTCTGAGAGAGAATCACAGATGTAGATGCTGGTACGTGATGCACCATGAAACAGTCATTGAATAAGGATCACTTATTCTACCAGGATTTTAAAAATCCTCCAAACACGCGGAATTAGGACTAAGAAAAAAAAAAAGCAATTTTTTTTTTTCTCACAGAAGCAAGCATGCTTTTGTATTTGAATCATAGTGTTAAGGAACTTTTACAGTGTTAATGTATTGCATTTTTTATACTTCTTGTCCTGAGAGGACAGGTCTGATACAGGTGAAATGCTGTTAGTGTCTTTAAGTTAACTCTTAGTATGAAGGTAGTAATGAAATAGTATTTGCTTATTAATGAAATTAAAAAGAAAGTCTCAAAAAAGCATGAGAAGTTTTGGTCGAGAATCCAGATGTCTCCCAGTACTCGAGAGATAGAGATAGATCTCTGTAGTCAAGGCTACACAGAGAAACCTGTATTATATCTGGCTTCATTTTCCAGCATAATGTTTTGAGGTTCATGTATATAGCGTGTTAGTATTTTATCCTTTATTATTTCTAAATGCTACTGCATGAACTATATATTGCATTTTGTTTATGAACTTCTAATAGGTCAGAGGATATTTTTATTTCTGTTGGCTAGATTCCAAGAAGTGAGATTGCAGAGTCATGTGGCAGTTTATGTTACTTATATACTTGAAAAACTGCCAATGTTTTCTAAAAAGGCTGTATTCTGGCCTTTAACTCCTGGTATAGCTAGGACAGTAGGCATGCTATACCATGTCTCTTACCTTTTCTTCAGAATTTGCTACTGTACCATGAATGTAGTTTAGTTACAATCTCTTATAAATACTGCCCTGCTAAGTTGTTCTGTCTTATTGCCTGGCTGTATTAAATGTAATTCAATAAAGATTTAAGCTTAATTTACAAACCTTTGGTATCATACAGTATAAAGTTTTAACACCTTATACTAATGAAACCTCCATTTCGGCCATGCTACTACCAAGTCCTAGGCTTCAGGGCTCAACTGCAGCAGGAGTCTTTAGTTTAACCAGCCTTAGGCTCTAGAGGCCTGGGCAGCCAGAGTTTTAGCATAAGAATGAAGGCAAGACTTCAGGCCACATAGTAGATTTTTGAGTAGCAAAGACTCTGGATATTCATGACACTCATGGATACAAACCACTAATTCAGAATGAATTTTTTATGTGCTCAAAAATGTGCGATTTTAATAATCACTATCCTTCCTCCAAAATTGATTGACTTCTTAAAGACTCATTCAGTGAGTTTTCCCAGAGTTATTTCATTATGTCTGAAGGACCCTGGATTCTAGAGCTTGACCCAGGCTTTCAGTTCAGGTATTCAGCAGAGCACCACCCATGAGAACAATGAACTAAAAGTCTAAAAGTGTCCCAGGAAACAGAGTGACCCAGCCCAGATAGCCATAATCAACTCAGATAGGACATAATGGTCTGGTTAAACCTGTGATTAAAATACCAGAAGTTCCAAGCAGAATAGCAGTGACCAACACCCAGTTGTAAAAGCCCCCTAACCAGCTGGTCTTAAGGCAAACCCATGACCACTGTGAGCAACCTTATGATTTTGAAGTATGACCTTTAAAGTGACCAATCATGTGTTGCCCCAGTTGCTATGGTGATTGGTGATTTTATGATCTTAGCCTTTAAAAGAGATATGAGATTGCCCCTCCCTTGCTACTCCCTTTCTCCCGAGGCAGGGAGGAAGCCCATCTGCAGAGGAAATAAACCTCATGCTTTTTTACATCAATGGCCTGGAGTCTGGGTTCTTGGGGCCCCCCTTCATGAGGATAGTACCCTGAGTCTGGGGTCTATCATGTGGGGGCTCTTCTGGGATTTTGGGGTGCCCCTGGACCCCCACTCTGGGACCAGTTAGAGGTAAGAACGAGCTCGAATGTTCTATGTGTGTTGTGTCCTTATCTGTTTTCTGGGTGATTTGGCATCTGTATTTTTGTTCCTTCGAAGGACCAGTGCAGTTGGGCCAGTGGGGGAGGCAGGCAGGCATACTTTGAGTCCTGGCCCCCCTGGTCCCCTCCCTGGAGGTCTCCTCTAGGGTTGTCTGAGAGGAAGGTAGGAGTCTTGGTGTCTCCCCTTCCTAGAGAACGGAGCCGTTCTCGGCTGCTCCGTCTGTATCTCTGTAGCTGAATTGCCCACATGCGGATTGTGTTTGCTTTGTGTTTGTCAGTTGTCTCAGTGTTTTCTGTTCTGGAGTCTGTCTACAACAGGAAGACTGGGACCAAGAAGCCCCTGTTCTTCCCGAGACCTAGGGGGACCTGTTGCTGCCTGGGAGCATTCCCATAGCAGCCTCCTGAAAACTGTTCATTGCTCTCTTCATGTGTATCTATGCAGATGTTTTAGCCAGGCTACGCCTATTGATGATTGTGTGAGTGTGTGAAAACTGTGGCCACAGAATGTGTGTTTAATGTTTGGACTCACATGTGCATACATTTTTGTAACTTGGATGTTACCTGCTCATTTGGTTTTGTTTCTGGTCAGAAAGTTCTATTTGGCTTGTTGAGAAGTTTTGTCTGTTTCTCAAGAAAGTTATCTATGCTGTTCTGATGTGTTTCTAATTTTGTTAAAAGCATAAAGCTGAGACAGAATGGTTTAAATATTTTTGTTATCTCTAATCCCTATAGCAGCCGGTCACCACCCACAGCTGCTGTGACTACACTTTTGGTCAAGAATCAGAGCTTAGCAGGAGTTCAAATGTTTTTTTGGTATGACAGTGATAGAAATTATTAAATAAGGTTAAAACCTGTTATAATTAAAAATCTATGCATGAGAAAATTTAAAAGCATATGGCATGACTCCATTTTGGGTTGCATTTTTGGTCAGTCACTGACTGTAGTTGCTGAGACAAAGCGACTGCTGCTTTGATTATTCAGATCCAGTGGGTTTGTCATCTTTTACAGAGATTGATTTCAAATTATTATTAGGTAAGGCAAACAGAAACCCTACTGCTAGTTTCAGATGCTTCATGTTGGTCGTATGTTGCTACAGTGTATGCATATTGAAGAGAACCACAAAAAGGACTGTGAAAGTTTTTATGTTATCCAGAGGATGATAGAGAAGGCAGAGGATTGGGATAATAAAGAGACAGGAAGAAAAAATGTCTGAAGCAAAGATGCCTAAGGAATTAGAGAGACCCACTGAAGGTATATAAAATGTTGTAAAAGGTATATAGAATGTTATAAAAGGTCAGAGGTGATATGGATTTTGTTTGCTGTGGTTTCTCATACCTGCAGATACTGAATTTTAAAAAGAAACTGTAAGATATTGAGTTAATTCGACTTTGTTTTTCTTCATTTTGTATTAGCTGATGATTCTTCACTGCAAAATGTTTATGACATGTGTATCGTTATATGGACATGTATGTGACTTAGAGTTAACTATGTGGATGAAAGCTAGCTTTAAGTATGTATGTATGTATGTAACTTAGATCCAACTGTGTATGTGTAAATATAACTATAATTGTTAAAATGCTGAAATTAGCTTACTTTTATTAATCATCATGCACTATTGATATTTATGTGACAAGAACTTTGGCAGATGACCTAATTTGAGCATACAGACTCCATGCTGAGTGTAAAAATAGATTCTATGTGCTAGAAATTTTTTTAACTTATCTGAAAACAAGTTTATAAGTATGTAATCAAGGTTTCAAAGACAGCTTATCTTGCCAGACATAGATCTTAAATCTAAGTTCAGCACATAGTTTTGAGAACAAACTTTTTAGGATTTAGAGTGATAATAAAGACATCTATGAAATATCTGTGAAGTGTACTAATGAAAACAATGAAAACTAATTCAAGGCTATTAAGAAACACAAGCAGTCATTCTTGTAAGTACTGTGATTAATTATAGGGTTGAGATTTGGTCTCTTATATAAGTTTCAGAGTTAAGCCTACAGCAGTAGCTAGAAACAAAAGTTTTTCTATGCAGATATAACTGGGCAGCCTTCATATTTCAGAGATCTGCAGAATATGGCATTTAAAATGCTTATTTCTCAGACAGAGACTCCCAGATCCTAACAGTGACCCAAGGTCTCCAAAGAAGATTATGAGACACTAAGATCTTCCTCTGCATTGTAGCAGTGCTAACCTGGGCAAGATGCCATAGCACAATGCCTGCCTGCTGCCATGAACCCGGCCTAGATCTGAGGACATTAGAGAATTGATTGAACCCTTTTGCTTAGACAAAGCAAGGTCAGTCTTCTCCTATATGTCCCTCTACTGTGGGGAAAAATCTCCCACCTTAAAGGTCTGGCAGCTGAAGACTGATGCTGTTTGGATGTTTCCACTTCCAACTAGGTGGAGACCTGGGTATGATGGCTAACTAGGTATAGACTGGTCTCTGTTGTTTTTAGTGTATTCAGAAGCTGCTCATTCTGCACTTAGGTATAATTTATCCTTCTCAGATCTCTGCAAGTATTGACGGCTGGGCTAGTTATAACTTTGTCAACTTGGTAGAATCAGACAGTCAGATCCTTCTGCAAGGTGATAGCTAGTTTTCAAGCTCATTTTATAAAGCCTGATTGGGAATATTAATGTAACTAAAATTGTTATGTCTTTTTGCAACTTGTATGAGCTTAAGAGAATCATAGAATTTGGATCCACCTCACAGAGGCCAAAAAGATTCCAGATAAGTACAGCCTAAGTTTTTCCCACCTGTCTGTTCCTAAGGATGATACCTTTCTCTTCCAGCTTGGGGACTCCTGCCCTTTCCAAATTATTAACACTGGGCCCCAAATTTAAATTCTAACCTTTTGTTCTCAGTTTTAGCATATCTCAACAGCTTTCCACTTGACTAGGAGCTGTGGACTTGCTGGAAGCCTGTGAACCCGTTCTACCCATGTGGGCTGTTTCCTGTCTCTCCGCTACTGGATCAGACAGCTATGTACTCCTGACAGAAGCCCTGGATTTCAGTTCCTTTACCAGCTTTTCAACCTTTTGGGGCCCTAAAACAATGCCCCAATGTCAGCTTGAAGCAGTAATAAAGAGAATCTACTACACCCTGTTACCCCCAAACCCCTAACAGGTTGAAATACTAAGTTAAAAGGAAACCTGGCATAGGAGACAAATCTTTTTGTGAAGGCCAAAGGTCACTACAGCCTAGAGTTGGCTTTGCAAGTCAGGTCCCAGATGCTCTTTAGAGACCTTGCAGATCAGTTTGGGCCTGAAGGGGTGGGGCACAAGACCATCTTCTAGATAGACTACTTCCATGAACATATTGCCCGAGTCTCATGATTGAGACAGGACCCAGAAAGAAAATGGGGGAATGAAGGACCCTAGGTTCTAGGGCTTGACCCAGGCATTCAGTTCAGGTATTCAGCAGAGCACCACCCATGAGAACAAGGAACTAAGTCTAAAAGTCTGTCCCAGGAAACAGAGTGACCCAGCCCAGATAGCTGTAATCAACTCAGATAGGACATAATGGTCTGGTTGAACCTGTGATTAAAATACCAGAAGTTCCAAGCAGAATAGCGGTGACCAACACCCAGTTGTAAAAGCCCCCTAACCAGCTGGTCTTAAGGCAACCCCATGACTACTGTGAGCAACCTTATGACTTTGAAGTATGACCTTTAAAGTGACCAATCATGTGTTGCCCCAGTTGCTATGATGATTGGTGATTTTATGATCTTAGCCTTTAAAAGAGATATGAGATTGCCCCTCCCTTGCTACTCCCTTGCTCCCAAGGCAGGGAGGAAGCCCATCTGCAGAGGAAATAAACCTCATGCTTTTTTACATCAATGGCCTGGAGTCTGGGTTCTTGGGGCCCCCCTTTCTGAGGATAGTACCCTGAGTCTGGGGTCTATCAGTGTTCTTTAAAGAATGCTAGAAAATGTTATGCAATGGTGGTCTTGCCACTGCTTGCAGAGGTGCAAATCACAGCAGCCAAATCTGCTCAAGTGGCATAGTCTCTAGCTGTACAGCTGGCCTTAATACATATTCTCCTGAACTATTTAATCTGTTCATTGATAATCAATATGTGGCATGGATCCTTGGCCCTTTAGAAACAGCTAGTTATATTACACCTGTGAGTAAAGTATGTCAGCTTTCATTAAAAAATATAGGCTTTTGTGGGATAGAACTCAGCTACTCTATGTGGGATATTTGAGGGCTCACTTCTGACCTTCCTAGTGAAGGCAATGCCCATGCTGATCAGCTTACTGAATCAACATATGTTATGTTTAATGCATTTGATAATGTATTTTAAGTCCATCATAGATTTCATCTTAATGCTGGATCTTTGAAATTTCATTTCAAGATCACAAAGGACCAAGCCATTCAAATAGTCAAACAGTGTTCTTTGTGTACAGAATTTCTGTCAGTAAACTATTTTGGTATAAATCCTTGGGGCATTTTGCTCCTAATCATATTTGACAGATGGATGTTACTCATATTCCCTCCTTTGGAAAGATGGCCTATGTCCATGTTTCTGTTGATACTTGTTTTCATCTTACTTTTTGCCTCTGCACATTCTGGGAAAAAGGCTAAGGATGTTAAAAGCCTTTGCTTATAGAGTTTCCAAAAGTAATGAAAACATTAAGTTTTGCCAAATTTTGTGCTGAAGACTGAGATTTCTTATAATTTTTATGGGTCTGACAATTGTGGAAGCAACTCTCATTGCACTCTTAAAGTTGTCTTAAAACTAAGAAGGGAGAGTATGCTACCATGCCCAAAGACCATTTATCCTTTTTTTAATATTCTAAATGTTTTAACTGTGGATTCTCAGTGACATACTGTGGCTGATAGATACTGGAGGCTTAGCAACATGGCCTTACCTCAGGATCAATGAAAAAAAAAATCTGGCAGATGTCACTTAACATAGACCAGACCCAGCTCTGGCATGGTGAGGAGGGTCTGTTTGTGTTTTTTCCACAGGATGCAGACTTCCACAGGATGCAGATGACCAGCACCTCAGAACACTTCTAGACTGCAGTCTCCCTGGGACAGAGTCAAGGACCTCCTGACTGAAGCTGACAACTCAAAGTGGAGAGCAGAGGAGCAGTTGCCCCACCCTCTCAGCAGAAACCAAATCAACAGTTCTTGTCTTTCAATGCAAATTTTTCTCAGACCTTGAGGCTGGTTGCTTTCCTTTCCCAGAGTGTGGCTTTGTTCTTTGGCGGACAGGAATTGTTCTTTAGATGCGTGCTTCCTTCTTACTGGGTGTTAACCTACCCTCTAGACACTTTGCATCAGAGATAGTATGGCTAGGTTAGAGAAGGACTGGAGTGCAGGAAAAAACAAAGAGAGCAGGAGGAAGGATGGTTTAAAAGCTGGTTTTCCATCTCCCTTGGGTTACTACCCTTTAGCCTTCCCTTTTAGGATACTTTATAGGATATTTGCTTTATTGGCTTTTGGCCCATGGAACTCTTCTGTGGATGAGCATCTGCAAGTTGTCTGACTCCCTACATAATGAAAACCTCCTGGGGACAAGCCCCAACAAGGTCTTCTCTCAGGGTCCCAGAAGATGCCATGCCTTACTGGTGAGGGGATCTACAGAAATCAGACTTAGAGCACTTCCTCTTATTACATACTTATTGGCACTACAACAATGACAATAATGAAGGCAAAGGCTTGTATACCCATGCGGGCAGGGCAGATTCCCTGACAAAGCAATGCTGAGCCTGAGTTCCTTAGGGTTCCTAAGGAAGGGCAGTGTCATTGGTTGCTAGGTGACTGAGTAAACAATGGAGGGAAGCATGCAGCTTTTGTTTTGCTATGGCACCCTCCCTAGGAGAGGGTCTTTAAGGCTTAATTTTCACAAGAAGCAGGACCTGACACCTTTTGGCTGCTAAGGTCTTAATACTTCAGAATAGATGCTTATTTTAATACTAGAAGTTGGTAAATTATCTTTTTCCATACACCTTTAAGTCAGGAACCTGTGTTAATGAATCCAGGTGCAAGTACAGAGAGATAAAAAGGCGTAAGGTTAGTTAGCCCTGGATAACTCTTTTATCAGTAGGAGTGGTGAATTAAGGACATATCAGTGTGTCATATATCTGTAGCTGTTCTTGGATATCTGAGAAAAGTTTTAAATGGGTTACTTTCTATAAGGTTGACTCAGCCCAGATATTTACTAGTAAAGGAAACTGCAGGGAAGGCAGACATTGAGTCTGCTCTGGGCAGAGGAACAAAGACCTCTTTTATAAGATAAGAAATCTTGTTTGTGTGACTGTTTTCACATGCAAATAGGGGAGATTATCCATATGCCCTAAAATGTATTGGGGAAGGTATGCAAATCCCTCTACTAAAAGTTCCTGAGAACTAAATCCTAAGGACATAACAAATGGAGAAACTGCACTTACAAACAAGAAATCCTCTGTAGGAAATGGTTAACACATACAAAGGCAATTAACACCAAAATTCCTTGAGTAGTTAGTTCGCTTTACCTCCACCAGGGCCCTTGTCTCTGATGGGTCAGCCTTGGCAGCATCACTGAGTTCCTATTCCATATTTTGCACCTCCCCATACTTAAAGCCAGCTCTCTCATGCAATCCTTGTTCTTCAGATGTCTTTCTTCCCTGAGTGTCCCCAAACTGTTCAAGCTGTTCCTTCAGTGATGGCTGACTTGAAGCACCTAAGGAGCCACACAGGACCTAGAGTACATGAAACAGTTCTAGTCACTGAGGCTCAGACCTGCACTAACACCTTGATTGGGATTCCAGCCAGCAATCAAGTGGTAAGCTACACCACCTGTACCTGGTGGACTCGGGTATATGAGCAACACTATTGCTGGGCAGGACTAGGCCTCTGAAGGTAGCCCCTTCAGGAAAAAGTGGTGGCTATCGGCATTTTGCACTGGGAGCCAGTGACATTAAACCTTTATGAGTCACAGGCAGTGCAGGGACCTGTGCAATCTTCAAGCAGGCCAAGGCAATGTGCACCACTTTGCTGGTCTGACAGTGCCTGCCTCTAGCTTAGATGCTGCCGCTAGCCTTGGTGCTGCCTCTCTCCATGGTGCGGACGCTATCCTTGCTGCTGCAGCAGCCTGCACTACCTTTTTCATGGTGCTATCACCTCAGCCTGCAATACAGAAAAATAGACAGGGAAAATCCCTCAAGAGAAGTCTTTATTGCACCTTATATTTCAGCACCAAGAGAGGCAGTGCAAGAGCATGTTTCCCAGGCAATTCACTGGGTGAGCCTGAATAGCTGCTTACATAACCTCAAAAAGGATATTAGTACAATCACAGTCATTTGTTTGGCCAATCACAAATATTCATTTGAACTTATTGCAGTTATTAGGGCTGGTGTTTTTTTTTATCCAATTTAAGTCTTTTTACCAATTATAGTAGACACACACATACACACACACACACACACACACACATACACACCAGAGTAAGGCATGTGGTTAAAGTGGAAATGGGTCACTGATTTCAAGAGGCAGTGGAGAAAGTTTTCAAACAATCCTAGCTAAGCTCTACATTCAGAAGACAGTTACTGATCTTCCATTTTTTGTTTATTGTCTCAAGGTGTCCATGAAGTGTTCAAGATGGCTAGTGCCTGGATAAAGGTAGTAAGACTAGCTGGTGTTATGGACAGCTCTATTTTTCAAGGTAGTCCACACTTACAAGAAACTGGGAATCAGAAAGAGGTATTACACAAATAAATTTTTGAAACTTATCATTAATACCCATAGTGAATTTAACAATGTTTTGTAACTCTTGGTTTCCTAAGGAAAGTTTGGCCCAATGTCCCAACAGCTAGTGTTATCTTTCTGAAATGAGAAAACCTCTTTCAAAGAAATATCTTCTCTTTGACTATCCGGCTATTGAAACAACAGTCACCAAGGAATTGGAAATTCTCCAGGAATCTCATGCTGAGGAAGGAAAAAAGATGTAGCCCACTGTCAGCCACAGAGGGATCTTCTTTCAGAAAAAGGCAACTTATCTCCATTTTACAGAAAACTTAAGCACCATGAGATATGTTCCAGGTCAAACTGACAGTAAGTGGCACAGCCAGGATTCAGGCTGATGATTTCTAGTAACTATACATCCAATAATCAAACACACACACAAACACACACACACACACACACACGTTTTAATTCTAACACACGTGTTTAATTCTAACATACCTGTTTAATTCTAACACGTGTGTTAGAATTAAAAAACATAACATATACAACTTGACAACAAATATATTTAATGCTACTGTACCCTGATCTTCACCCTAAATAATGAAAACAATTGTTGATTAAGTGTTTTCACTTAATAATCACTTAATTGTTGAGTGATTTCCTCTAAACTGGACATGTGCTCACTGAGAATATGAGCAGGCAACATAACATTGCAGTTACACTACATATGAGTTTCACCCTGAGACAATTCCAAATTCAAGATAAGAACAAGTTCAGTGACAACTTTTTCACCAGGGTACAGTGTATCTGCAAGGTTTGCATTATCTGTGGCTGCCTCTGATACTTGCACTTCATTCTTCTTGGAGAAACCAAAATTCTTCATCTTCTCATCATAATCATTATTTTAAAGTGAGGTGTTGTGGTGGAAGGATAACTCAGAAGTTAGGAATATTTGTTGCCCTTGAAGAGGACCTGAGTTTGATATGAAGCATCAACATGATGGCTCATCATAATCCAGAATTCCAGATCTGGGGGACTCAGTGACCTTGTCTGACCATTATGAGCAGCATACATGCATGTGATGCACATATAAACATGCAGGGAAAAACATTCTTACAAATAAAATTTAAAAATCTAAAAAATTTTCAAAAATATAGAGATGACTCACAGCATAAGAACACATAATCTCTTTCAGAGGCCCAGAGTTCAGCTCTCAGCAGCTTTACCAGGGGGCTCACAGCTACCTGCAACTCCTCTTCCTTGTCCTCTGGCCTTGGGAGCACCCACATATGCAGATTTATACATAAATACATAAATAAAAATTAAGTCCAGTCCACAGGAACATGCCACCAGATAAAACTTGTGTTTTAAATTTAAAACAAAACAAAACAGAAATCAAATAACCAGATTCCTAGTTGACAAAAGAAGCTTCCATGTTACTGGAAAGGAAGGAAAAATGAAGGTACATAAAAGAAGATAGAGGCCTCCACAATAAACTTGAAATGTAGCTTCGTGTTTTTTGTGACTGCTTTTAGTTCATTTTCATGGTGAAGCTACATCAAAAAAGAAAAAAAAAAAGACTCAAGAAAATCAGAGACTGAAGTATTTGTACAGGCATGGCAGAATCATATAAAAAGCTAATGTGGATGCAGGGAAGAATCAGTAGATAAATTTTTAGCCATAGAAATATGAAGCTCTAATAACTAGTCCCTGAAGCCCATATAAAAGCCAGATGGATGTAGAGAACAAGAATCTGAAGTCCATCAGTGTTATTGTAAGATGAGGAGAGGAGGTGGAAGACTCTGGAAGCTCATGGGCCAGCCTAGTATGCACCATAGGAAAAAACAAAGACCCTGTTTCAAACAAGATGAATGGCAAGGACCAACACTTAAGGCTTTTCTCAGACCTCTACCTGCACATAATGGCTTCTGTGTACCTGGATTTACAAATATAAATTGTGTGCTTACATGGGGAGGAGGAAGGAAGAGAGGGAGGGAGAGATAAGAAGCAGAGAGAGAGAGGGAAGCAGGAGAGAAGGAGGGAGCTGAGGACTGAAATTAAAATCCAATAATGGTCAAGCATATTCCAATTAAAACTTTGTATTTAAACCAAAGTACAAATATATCTGTTGCTTGGAAAAAATGAAGAAAGTTTCTGAGATACAGTAATAGCAAGGACATTACTAAATGGCAATGAGATAAGGATGGCAAAGGCTAGGCTCTGTCAAGGTGAAGCAACCTCCTAATAAGGTTTATTGAAGCAGTATTTACAAGGGCTTTGATAGTTAGGGGATAGTTCAAGTGTGTGTGTGTGTGTACATATAAACAGAACTGGCCAGACAGGGTTGTTCCTTCCTGAATTCTCAGCATTCAGGATGCTACAGCAGAAGAATCCCAAAATTCAGTTCTTGGGTCACATAGCCACCCTGCCCATAAAAGCAAGGAATAAAACAAACTAAAAATTTGGTAACTATGTAATTACTTTCTGAAAATATGTAGGGGTGCTCATCTGCAGGAAGATAAGATATGTAGGAACCCACAAATCTGAGGGATAGTAATAAAGAATACAGTCTAATAAGAGGGGATAACATGCACTTCAGTCTACCAAAGATAATGAATAAGTATGCACTAATTTTGAGCACCAGTGTTCTCCCAATAAAGAACAACTAGAACAACTTAAAATGTAATAGTTACACTAACATGTTTGAAGAAAGGAGTGATAAAAATAAAAATCTGAAATTTTGAGAAATCAAATCTTTCAGAGGGACTCTATTTTTCAAAAATTAGAGAAGCAGAGGGCAATTGGATCAAAGGCTGGATTTTCAGAAGTCTAGACTTCTCGGTGTCAATGGTGAGAGGCTGTACTTTCAGGTGATGAAGAACTGTGGCGTTGTGAAGGAATTTATAAAAATGCTACCACAACTAAAATGAGAAGCCATGTGAATTCTTGAGGAAAAATACATTCAGACACTAACTTTCTACATAAGCTCCCCCACCCCCATGTACTTGTGATAGCTTTCAACTATATCACAGGTTCTTCCAGAGATTGTTTATTTTTTTTATTTTTATTTTTTAGAATTGAGATCTTGGAAATATACCTTCAAATGATCCTGAGCTGAAACAAGGTATGATGTTTTGAGATTCTTAAATTGTCAAGCCAAGTTGTCAAACTCTTTCAGAATATAAAAAGAAATGTGCATTACCATATTCCAAAAATAATTATAATTATCAGTGGTTTGGGGAGTACATTGTATTAAACATCTAAACAAGTATAATAACAATACTTATTTATTAATGTTTGACCTTTTTGGTAACATATGTGATTATAGGCAAATGTGTATGTGTTGTGCATAGCTGTCTGCTCAAATATTGTCTTCTGTTTCCATGGTTACATTGTGTAATACAGTCTCTATATCCATAGGCTCTCAGTCTGTTTCCATAGTCCCCATCTTTCTTAATTTCATTTGTCATTCAGCCTGATGAGTGTTTATGGACTGTAAACACCAGGTATGAACACTTGTATGGGTGCCAGATGCTGTGGCATGTCTCCAGAGAGAATTTATTTCAGTGTTTGTCTGCAATTTAAATTAAATACAAAATTGATTCAAACCTGGACTTCAATCTTTATGAGAGCTTGTCCAGATATGTCATTTCAACACATAAATCTTTCTGGTTCCAACTGAACTTGGGCCCCTCCTCTGTGGCAAGCTCTAACCTCTAGCTTCTGTCACTCAAGCAACAAGATGCTTCCAAAAATTCAGCTTTGCTTCTCCCCATATTGCTAGACAGATTTTATCATCTTTTTAGTCTCTTACTATTTACTTCTTATGATTCATCCAAATGTCTCATAAGGAAGAAGGTGGAACAGTGTGTGTTCTCTTTCTAATGTGTTCTTCTTCCCTGAGGACTCTGAGATATCTCAGAGTCCTCTTCCTCCCAGAAATATACCTGCATAAAGAAAGGGAGATTCAATCACAGCAATAGCAGTACCTGAAAGTTTGGTATGACTTAAAAGTACACATAGTTCTCTCAGAATTAAACTAGAAAGATAAGGATTCGTGTAAGTAGAAGATTTTTACAATTTATTTTTTCAGAAACTTACTAAAATGCCAAGAAATCACATAAGTAATGGCTACAATAGTCGCTGAGTCCCAATATTGCAGTTACAGTAGAATGTGCTGCCATTGCATTCAAGCTATTGCTGTGTGTATGTGTTTTAGTGCTCATTTAAAAATGCTAGCTAGAATATGTTTCCTCACTTTTAATCTAACGTCACTAGTAAAATTGGTTCAAATAGCTAAATGAAGGTTTCTACTTCTCAGTGTTGCTGAGCATTGACAACTACCTTTGGAAAAGTAACAAAGTCAGCATCTTGTATCCCATTCCTCCCCTCCAGGCTCCAGTGCTACACTAACTCACATATAGAAAACTACCGTCAATTTTTCAGTGTGAGGACTAGTTAGATATCCCTAGTCTAAAAGCATATTCTGAACTACTCAAAAATCTAGCATTCTTTCAGGACCAACTGGTTTTGCAAGTGGAAAATTTACCATAAGACATCATGTAATGAATGAAGCAAAAACAGTGTATTAAAATTGCCTTCCATGAGCATACGAAATATATGTGAAACATGTTGAAATCTGGATCCTCTCCTTAACAAATCTCTGTATGTGTAAAAATCTTAAATTCAAAACTCTACAAATAAGAGCATTTCAGATAAGGTATATTTAGCCTAGATAAGGAAGACATACAACTGAATTGGCTAGCATTAGGTCTGTCATCTGGAAGAGAATTTTAATGTCAAATACTAGAGCAAGAGTTGAAGCGATGCAGGCTCCATGTCCAAGTTTCTGATACAAGGACCTAAGTTCTCAGTGTTCTTCTAGAGTAGAAAGTATCTGGACTTGAAAAATCTGAAAAGCTCTCTGCTCAGGAAATCTGCCATCTATGTTCAGAAGAACAAGGCCTGAGTGGATGAATGTCCACTCTTGTTGACATATAATGTGTTATCCATCTCTGAAAAAGTAATGGGGCCAGCAGTCCCTCAGTTGCAGGGGAGTATGTAGTTAGTACAAAGGGTTCTTCAAAGTCCAAACCACATCCTTTGAGATGAAGAACTAGTGTTTGACCATCGGCCAACATATTAGCCTTTGATGTTGCTAATGCTAGCAACAAACATCAAGACCTTGCTCTTTTTAATCCAGTTCCTCCTTCTTGCCTAATCCTGAGGGACTCAGAAGAAACAAAAGTTTCATGAGGAGCTAAAGAAATATGTATATTCCTTTGCATTTGGGTGGAAGCTTCTGTAGATATCTATTAAATCCATTTGCATCATAACCTCTGTTAGACTCCTTATTTCTCTGTTGAGTCTCTGTCTGGTTGACCTGTCCAGGGGTGAAAGTGGGGTATTGAAGTCTCCCACTATTAGGGTGTGAGAACTGATGTGGGATTTGAGCTTTAGCAGTGCTTCTTTTACATAGGTAGGTGCCCTTATATTAGGGGCATAAATATTCAGGATTGAAATCTCTTGGCCAATTTTTCCTGTGATGAATAAGTAATGTCCATCCTGGTACCTTTTAATTGCTTTTAGCTTAAAGTCTACTTTGTTAGATATTAGAATGGCAACCCCAGCTTGTTTCTTAGGACCATTTGACTGGAAAATCTTTTCCCAACCCTTTACTCTTAGCCTGTGTCTGTCTTTGTGGTTGAGGTTGTTTCTTGTAGGCAACAGAAGGATGACATCTTTTTTTGTATCCATCTTGTTAGTGTGTGGTTTTTTATAGGTGAGTTGAGTCCATTCATATTAAGGAATATTAGTGACCACTGATTGATATTTCCTGCTATTTCTGGTGGTAACTTGTTATATTTCCTTTCTCTGGGCTATTCTTCTGTGGGGTTATTGATTGTTTGTGGTTTCAGGGGTGTAGCTGGGATCTTTAGGTTGGAGTTTTCCCTCTAATGCTTTCTGTAGTGCTGGATTGGTAGATAGTTATTGTTTCATTCTGACTTTGTCATGAAATATCTTGTTTAGTCCATCTATGATGATTGATAATTTTGCAGGCTTGAACATTTCAAACCTTAAAGCTCACCTTGGGGACCTACTTCCTCCAACAAGGTTACACTTATTCCAACAAGGCCACAGCTCCTAATAGTGGCACCCCTGATAATCAAACATTCAAATATGAGTTCATGGGAGTAATTCCTATTCAAATCACCACACCATCTTACAGGCTACTCTACATGCTAGAAAACACATACACTGTACCTTAAAGAAATGGAGAATATCACATAGAAATACAAAGCTCTATCAAAAATTAGTCCTGGGTATCTCTACAGGAGAGTGGGTGGAGCTTCACAGAGCAGCCACAATATGTATTTATAAAAGTAACTGTGAAAAGAAGGAAAAGAAGCATTAGTATTAAATATCTTACTTAACTTTTTAAAATAAAAACAAATATATAAGTTTCCCACTTTTTACTAAATTGCAACCTTAATTTTTTGCAAAATCTTTCAAGCCATGAAAAATCTTGGCATAAGATTTCATTAGCTTCTTATCCACTGAAAATCCCATTATATATCTCTATTTAAGAAAGATTTTAATTAATTACTTCAAAAATAATAATGCCATTTGTACTTAATATGCTAACACAGGCAGGGAGTTACAATAGGAATGTGGACTTAAGGAATCAAAACAGTAAATACAGCAAAAGGCTCAGGATGTTAAATGCACTGCTTTCCCCATTTATTTAAAATATACATGTGATGACATAAAATGACCTAGTAAGTCATTATAAAGTAAGTCTTTATAAGTCAGAAGAAAGCAAAATTCAAGACTTTATAAATAAAAATATTTAAACTGAAAATGAAACATTTTTCTTTATATAATTAATTGATGGCATTTGTTCATTAGTTTAAGTTATTAGCAATGACACATTTTTTTCTCTTTTAAAAAAATGAGGTAAGTTCACTATTTTATACAAACTTCATTTTACTGAGGACTGGAAATATTGGTGAAAATGTGGTAAAGAAATCTTAGAAACATGAAACAGAAAAATCTCAATTCAGTTGTATTAACAGATTACCATGACCCTCAGGGTAAAGGAAACATCTTAGACTGTGGAGAATTTCCAGATGGTGAAGACATGGCATTACATGCCCTTAGGTCAAAGGAGCAAAGATGTCTTTTAACACTGTAGCAACAACTGTCCTCAAATGTGATCTTACTTGTGTATGAAACATCTTAAAAAAGATTTGAACTATGGAAAGGGAAAGGTCAAAGGGAACAATTCAGAGAAAACCTGTTTGCAGCTGGGCAGTATCAATTCGAGAAGTTAGGAATATGAATAAGTAGAGAAAGAGGTTAACTTGGCTAGTTTGGCAGGACTATAAAGTTACTACTAACTGTGAAGTTAGACTGAGGTCATATTGTAAAGTCTATAGTTACATGCAAAGGTCAAGTGAGAACCTGTGAGAATTTGCCAGATAGAAAAATTATAATCACATGGAATGTTGCTTCAAAAAGGTTAATCTAATGACAGATCATAGAGTCTGAAGTGTCAGAAAATAGAATTGGAGTAACTGTAAAAACTCAAGAAGTAGCGCACAAAGGCAGTGGTGATGTACAGCATCTTCCATGTGCTCTTATATATCCTGTAGGGAATGAACTCAGCAAAAGTGGGGGGATGATCGCAACTGACTCCAGAATCTTGGTATGCTTGGCTGAGAGTATTATGAAAGAGAAAGTGGGTGTGGAGAGGAGAACTTTGATCTAGAATATACTAACAGTAGAATCTATAGGTCGCCTTTCCCCAAAGTTATCTAATTAACTCCCTAAAAGTTAGCCAACAATTGATTTATTAACAGTTAACAATTAGAAGTGTGAATTTGCATACCATATCATTTATGCTTTTGATGTATTTTTGTTTTTAAGATTATTATGTAATTACATCATTTCCCCCTCCCCCTCTCTTCCCTCTAAACCCTCCCACAAAGCCCCCACATCCTGTCTATTAGGAAGTCCCCACTTCAGCCTGATGTATTTTGACAGGAAGATAACTCCAGATGCTTCTTCATACAGAGGTCCCTGCAGATATAACTTCAGTATTGACATAGACTCTTCCCTCTGGCTCACTATTACTACCTTACATATTCTTAGATCACACCTGAGCAAGAAGTAGAATAATAAAGGACTCTGGAGGAGTGTAAGTAAAAATCCTAATCTCTCAGTGTGATTCATTGTTACTTAAAAAATTTATTTTCTGTAAATATCTTTGATATAGCAAAATACTAATCAAAATGTTTGCTAATTCATTTCTTTATACCTTTATATGTGTCAATAGCAGCATGCAAGTTTTCTATACTAAGCACCACATTATCTACTTTCACATTCCTTTCTCCTCCCAAATTCTAAAAGATCTTTCCTTAAAAGTGATGATGTCCAAAACATTTAATTAATCTCATGTCAATATTAGGCCAAGGACCATAAATTTCAACTTTATTTGGTTTCTCATGGCTTATGGAAGAAAAGTGTGGCTATCAAACACAGCAAATTCATTAATAAAGATACATTATTTAACACCTACTGTAAACTGTAATGGCATGATGGGCTATGAGTTACCCAATT
Source organism: Sigmodon hispidus (assembly GCA_004025045.1). Lineage (NCBI taxonomy): Eukaryota > Metazoa > Chordata > Mammalia > Rodentia > Cricetidae > Sigmodon > Sigmodon hispidus. The sequence goes on from PVIH01001442.1 coordinate 193,597, forward strand.
TTGCATACTGTATATGTTAGATAGCTCCTTACATCATCTCTAGCACTGACTTTAATTTCTTAATGGGCAAAAGCCTGATCTTCCAGAGAAGGAGTAATTACTTCTATATCTCTCAAATCTTCATGCTACCAGGGGAGATTAAATTGCAAATTTGGAACAAGCATTTTGTAGCAGACCTAGTATCAGCAGCTGTGCTTTGCTTTTCTGTTGTTGCTGTTCTTTCAGTACAGTGTAAGATTCCAGTCCTTTGTTAGCTAGTGGTGCATGATTAATGGTGTGAACTGCTTGCAAATCTTATGCTTCTAATCTTCCTGTTCTCCTAAAAAGATGTTCCTAGCTATCTTGCTCTGTTTTTCTTCTGAGCTAGTTTGAGAAATCACAATGGTAGATTGTATTTGTAAATGCTGTAAGATGCCAAATCCTCCTTGTGATAGAAGTGTAGGCACTAATAGGGAGTAGAGATAAATGGGATACAATATTGCACTGCTCCCCATGCCTCATGTGTCTCACAGCAGATTCACCAAGCACAGATCATCTGCAAATCAGACCCACAAAATATCATAATTAGCAGGCTAAAGCACTTTATATTCATTCAATTATCTCACTCAGTCCCCCAATTAACAATGAAAGTGGTCTTAGGTAGGATGGTTCTGCTGAGCCACACTCCTGAAGTTGTTTTGCTAGGGGCAAGAAAGAAACATCCTCTCTTGAATCCAAGCCTCATGCCACCATTAAACATCACTGGTCAGGAGAGCCAGGGACACAGATGCTGTTGTTGTCTAGAGATAAGGCTAGGAAAATGGGATGCCTGAGGAAGAACTATGTAGTCAGTTTCATTAGCTTCAAGCATTCATCAGCTTGGCTTTGTCACAGGAGGTAAGTGTGGATGTTTCTTTGAATATCATAATTTAAAAAATCTCATTGAGTCCTCTGTCTTCTATCCTGATCTTCTTAAACTTAGAGCAATGCAAGAAGTTATAACTGCCATGAATGGGTATGAAAGAATAAAATTCCTTGGCAGCAGCCTTCATAAAGACTGACTAAATATGTAGGCATGTTTAGGACAAGAGAGCAAAAGGAAATGAAAGTCACAAATGCAAAAGGAAGAGGGGGCTGGGAACCAAACTCAAAATAAGAGATGTGGTAATGGTTTGTTTTAATTCCCAACATATAAGAATTAACAAGTGCCCAAGGCTTTCCCCAGATCCTCTCAGCCTTCTCTTCTAACTCATGTCTATTGCTTCGTGATAGACACTGAACCTAACAAACTCCCTGGCACCCCTAGTTACTACGCTGGGTTGTAATTCTGGCATGCAGTTTTCCCTATCCTCCTGTGTTCCACTAAGATCTCTTTAGACTCCTTCTTAGTCCTGTAGCAGCTTGCTCCTCTGTGTTTCTGTACAGCCTCTTCTCATACTCCATCTGCAATTCTTAGGACTCCCCCTATAGGTGCAGAACCTGGGCTTAACCTAGTTCTCTCAATCCTGTCTCTGAAGATTTATTCTTTGTCCTACCATAGCACATCTGCAGGAGCCCCTCTTCACACTCTATTTTTATTCCCTGAGAACTCTGCCTCTTGAAACAGATTGCAATCCATCCATACAGATGCTTCCTGCAGAAGAATCAGCCTTTCATCCTATCCCATTTACATCCCTTTTGTCACTCACCTATCTGCAGAAGCATTCTCTGTAAGAAACCTGGAATGATAGCTCAGTGGTTAAGAGCACTGACTGTTCTTCTAACATGGGTTTATTTTCAGTACCTAAATGGCAGCTAATAACTGTCTATAGTTCCAGCTCTGGGGGACATACATTAAAACACCAGTTCACATAAAATAAAAATGAATTTAAAAAACCCATAGCCACCATGCTTCCTGGGTCTAGAGAAGGCAACAAAAACTACAAAGTGAAATATCTACCTGACAAAGACAAAACTGGATATTGATACTAAAAACACCTTAAACATCATAATTCCAAATGACTAGACTGATGAATAAGAATACAAACATGAACAACTAAGACAATACGCCTCCTCTAAAAGTCCACAATACTATTACAATAGACTTTAAAAAAGACATATATCTGACATACAAGAAAAGGACTCCATGGGTTAACAAAATGATTAAGAAAGAAATCAAAGTCTTCCTAGAATTTAATGAAAATGAATCCACAATATACCCAAACTTGTGGGACACAATGAAAGCAGTCTTAAGAGGAAAATTCATAGCACTAGATGCCTATATGAAAAATCTAGAGAAATCATACACTAGAGAACTAACAGCTCAGCTGAAAGCCTTAGAACAATTAGAAGCAAACTCACCTAGAAGGAGTACATGGCAGAAAATAATCAAACTTAGAGCTAAAATCAATACAATTGAAACAAAAAGAACAATGCAAAGAAACAATGAATCAAAGAGTTGGTTCGTTGAGAAAGTCAACAAGATAGATAAGCCCTTATCCAAAATAATCAAAAAACAAAGAGAGAGTATATAACCAACAAAATCAGAAATGAAAAGGGGGACATAACAACAGAGCCCCAGGAAATCCAGAGAATTATCAGATCACACTTTGAAAATCTATCTTCCACAAATATGAAAAACCTAGAAGAAATGGACAGCTTTTTGGACATGTACCATTCACTAAAATTAAATGGAGATCAGATTAATGACCTAAACAGGCCTATAACCCTTAAGGAATTGAAGCTGTCATTAAAAGCCTCCCCCCCAAAAAAGCTCTGGTCCAGATGTTTTCAGTGCTGAATTCCACCAGACATTCAAAAAAGAATTACTACCATTATTCCTCAAATTATTTCACACAGAAGAAACTGAAGAAATATTGCCAAATTCCTTTTATGAGGCCACAATTACCCATATACCAAAGCTACTCAAAGACACAACAAAGAAGAAGAATTACAGACCAATTTCCCTCATGAATATTGATGCGAAAATTCTCAACAAAATTTTGGCAAACCGTATACAACAATGCATAAAAGATATCATCCACCTTGACCAAGTAGGCTTCATCCCAGAAATGCAGGGCTGGTTTAACATATGAAAAACTGTAAATGTTATCCATCATATAAACAAACTAAAGGAACAAAACCACATGATCATATCCTTAGATGCGGAAAAAGCCTTTGACAAAATCCAGTACTCCTTTATGATTAAAGCCGTGTAGGGATTAGGAATATAGGGAAAATAGCTAAATATAATAAAGGTGATTTACAAGAAGTCGACAGCCAACATCAAACTTAATGGAGAAAAACTCAAAGCAATCTCACTGAAATCAGGAACTAGACAAGAATGTCTTTTATCCCCTTTTCTATTCAATATAGTTCTCGAAGTTTTAGCTAGAGCAATGAGAGAATGAAAGGAGCTTAAGTTGAAACAAATTGGAAAAGAAGAAGTGAAACTGTAGGGCGCGGTTTGCCTTTGCACAACTTGCTGGAACATTCTATCGCAAATTAGGCATTGAGAAGTGACCAATCCAATGTGCTGATGCTAATTAGGCATCGAGAAAGGACCTATCCATGCCATCCTCAAATATGTTAATGAGCCATTATTTTGGGCCAATCACCAACCGTATGCTAATGAGTATTACTTTGAACCAATCACCGGCTATATGTTAATGAGGCATTGTGTTGGGCACCAATCACGCGCCAGGCTTCCCTATATAAGCAGGCTGAATCTCAGGCTCGAGGTCTTCTTTCCACCATTTCACAACTGAGCTGTACTCCAACAAAGTGTGATCTGAGAAGAATCGTGCTTGTGGTGACTCGTCGTTCTGCAGGCCAGAAGCAGCTCGCCACAAGTGGCACCGAAACCCGGGAATCTTCGCACCTTCGCAGAGAAGACCAATTCAGAACTCGACACACGGAGTGGATCATCGGTGAGGTTGCTGCAGAAGAATCAGAAGGAGATTCAGAACTGCAGTAATCAGGAGGGTTAACCGGTAAGTCTCACAGGAAAATAGTGAGACCTGCATTAAGCAGGAAAACTCTGCTTGTAGAAAAAAGCAGAGAACGGGGCATCTGCTGACGAGCGGATCTAACCCGTTGGTAGTTTGGGGTTGTTTAGGATATAAAGGGTTTTAAATAGGCAAGGATATGGGTGTAAGTTTCTCTCATCCGATTGCTATAGCTTTGAAAGAGCTGTTGAAGAAGTAATGGTGTGAGCATTAAATTAAGGTAGGAATTAAAGGTTATATAAGGATGAGGTTTTTAACCTCATGTCCAATTTTTTTGGCTCTTAAGGAGCTGCTTCATTAAGGTTTTTTTCTGAGTCCGCTCTGTTTGCTAGCAGTAGGAAAGATAGATGGGTTAAAAGCAGCCAAGAGGAGCGGAGTCAGCAATTACAATTTATTTCCCCTACTGCTCCTATTGCCCCCCCTCTGTATTGCCAGCCTGGTGAGGGTATCTGTTCTAAGCCACCAGACAACAAAAAAGTGTGGAAGAGAGTCCAGCATGAGCTGCATCCTAGCGTGTTGCTGGCTTTTCCAGTTTTTCAAGATAACCAGGGGCAAAGGTATCATGAGCTTTTAGATTTTAAGACAGTGAAATCCCTGGCAGAGTCTGTCCGCACTTATGGCACTGCTGTGTCTTTTACAGTAGCACAGGTTGAGGCATTGAGTAGATCTGCCATGATGCCTAGTAACTGGAGTAGCTTAGCAAAACCATGTCTCAATCCTGGGCAATATTTAGACTGGAAGTCAATTGTGACTGATCTGGCACATAGTCAGGCCCGGGAGAACACTGCCAATGAGCAGCCAGCATGCAGTGCAGATATGCTGTTAGGGCAAGGACAATGGATAAATAATCAGACAGTATATCCTATGGAAGTTTATAATCAAATAAACATCATCAATATGAAGGCTTGGCAAGCCCTCCCCAATAAGGGGGAGGTCTCAGGGAGCCTAATTGAACTTTTAGGAGCTATTATTCAGAATGCCCATGTTAGACCACAAAAGGTAGAAATTAGGACTCATTGTTTAAGGACTTTAAATGATTTTCAAAAATTGCTTGGGGATATAAATTGGATTCGGCCATATTTGGAATTAT
>PVIH01001442.1:198751-235350 GCA_004025045.1 Sigmodon hispidus
ATCAGCTAACCCCAGAGGCTCAGATAGCACTTCAAAAGGTAGAGCAAGCAATTACTAAGGCACAGTTGGTGCGCTGTGATGAATCCAAGTCCATTTGGATGTGTATCCTCCCCACTTTAGGCTTTCCAACTGGTGTTCTTTGGCAAGAAGGGCCTCTACTATGGATTCATACTAAATCTACAGGGATGAGAACCTTGTCTCACTATCCATCTATGACGGCTGAGGTTGCATTATTAGGCATTAAACAATCTATTGCATCTTTTGCCAAGACACCTGACAGACTTATAGTCCCTTATACAAAAGAACAAGTAGAGATATTGGCTGCCACTACCTCAGAATGGGCTATATTGGTTTGTGCCTTTTCTGGTACAATTGATAATCATTTGCCCAAGAGTGAACTTTTAAGACTCGTAGTTCAGCAGCCTGTGGTGTTTCCTCAGATCATGAGGGAGCAACCATTGAGCAATGCCTTAACCATCTACACGGATGGGTCTAAGACTGGGAAAGGAGCCTACATGGTGCAAGGAGGCTCATCTGTAACTGTTGAGTGCCGTCCAAATGCTCCCCAAATAGTAGAATGCCAAGTAGTTTTAGAGGTTTTTAAATGTTTTCCTGAGTCTTTTAATTTGGTATCTGATTCATCATATGTGGTGAATGCTGTTAAAAATTTAAAAATTGTTTCCTATATTAAACCCTCTAGTATGGTAGCCTCACTTTTAGCAGGAATAAGAGGTGAGATTTTGCCTCGATCCAATCCCTTTTATATTACTCACATCCGAGCTCATTCTTTGTTGCCTGGTCCTATGGCAAAAGCCAATGAACAAGTTGATCTGGCAACGCGTGCTTTTGTGGCATTGGACTCTGAAACACAAGCGCGAGAGTTTCATAGCTTATACCATGTTTCATCTGTGGTTTTAAGAACTAAATTTAAAATTTCTAGGGAGATAACTAGGAATATCGTGAAAAGCTTTTCTGCTTGTGTGCAATTCTTGCCTGCTCAGAAAATAGGAGTTAATCCCAGAGGCATTTTTCCACTTGAAATTTGGCAGATGGATGTTACCCATGTTCCATCCATTGGAAAGCTTCAGTATGTGCATGTCTTTATTGATACATATTCTGGAGTAATGCACGCTACACCTCTTTCTGGAGAAAGGGTTCACAATGTCATTACCCACTGCCTTGAAGCTTGGGCAGCTTGGGGCAAGCCCAATACACTGAAAACCGACAATGGGCCAGCCTATACATCTAAGAGTTTTGCCTCATTTTGTCACAAAATGTAAGTGAAACATATCACAGGCCTGCCCTATAATCCACAAGGGCAAGGGATAATAGAGCGAGCAAATCGTACGCTCAAGGATTTCCTGCAAAAACAAAAAGGGGGAATAGCAGAGAATTGCACCCCCAAACAAAGGCTTTCTCTTGCCTTATTCACTATAAATTTTCTAAATTTAAATGATAAAAATGAAACCGTCGCCGAATGTCATATGACATCAGAACCCAACAATCAAGGCAAAGTTATGTGGAAGGATGTACTTTCTAACCAATGGCAAAGCCTGGATCATGTTATCACTCAATCCAGGGGATCTTTATGTGTTTCTCCACAGAATCAGGAGCCAGTCTGGGTGCCATCAAGATTGATGAGACGTGTTGAGGATGACTCTAAGGATGATGCTGATATGGACACTCCTGACCATCTTCCCCCTGATTCAGGCGAAAAGTGGAAGTTGGTCTATGGAAGCCGAGAAGATGATCCTCCATCGCACACTTGAATGCTACAAGATTGGAGCCTGTTACACTTGGGGACTTTACTTCTTGGCTCACTTCTGCCTTTTCCTTTTTCAAGGAGTGGGTGGGAGTAGGAATTTTTGCAGCCTGCTTTTTATTTGGGATTGTTTTTTGCCTCTGGCTGGTTTGTTGTATTCGCATCAGAGCACATCAAGAAAAGGTACTACTCACTCAGGCACTTTTGGCTGTTGATGCAGGCATTCCCCACAGCCTGGCTCTCCGCCCTTAAGAACTTACAATGATTGTCCTTGCACAGAGAGGCTTTAGCTGCCATTGCACCTCTATAGGGAATCATTCTCCTCTGAGACGGCCTTTGCACCCTGCCGCCATTACTGGCCTTGCACGCAGGAAGGCGTCTCGGGGATCCTGGCAGCAGGAAACAGCCTTTCAGTGGTAGGCACATTATGAGGTGAACACCTGTATGAGCTATATCCTGTTTGTGCCATTAGAAAACAAAAAAGGGGAAGATATAGGGCGCGGTTTGCCTTTGCACAACTTGCTGGAACATTCTATCGCCGCTTATGCAAATTAGGCATTGAGAAGTGACCAATCCAATGTGCTGATGCAAATTAGTCATCGAGAAAGGACCTATCCGATGCTATCCTCAAATATGTTAATGAGCCATTATTTTGGGCCAATCACCAACCGTATGCTAATGAGTATTACTTTGAACCAATCACCGGCTATATGTTAATGAGGCATTGTGTTGGGCACCAATCACGGGCCAGGCTTCCCTATATAAGCAGGCTGAATCTCAGGCTCGGGGTCTTCTTTCCACCATTTCACAACTGAGCTGTACTCCCATAAAATGTGATCCGAGAAGAATCGTGCTTGTGGTGACTCGTCGTTCTGCAGGCCAGAAGCGGCTCGCCACATGAAACTACCTCTATTTGCAGATGATATGATTGTATACATAAGTGACCCACAAAATTCTACCAGGGAACTTCTGTAGCTGCTAAACACCTTCAACAATGTAGCAGGATACAAGATTAACTCAAAGAAATCAGTAGCCCTTCTATACACTAAAGATAAAAAGGTTGAAAAAGAAATAAGGAAAACATTACCCTTTATAATAGCTGCAAATAGCATTAAATACCTTGGAGTAACTATAACCAAAGAAGTAACAGACCTATTTGACAAAAATTTTAAATCACTGAAGAAAGAAATTGAAGAGTATATCAGAAAATGGAAAACTCTCCCATGTTCTTGGATAGGTAGTATCAACATAGTAAAAATGGCAATTCTATCAAAAGGAATCTACAGATTCAATGCACTGCCCAGCAAAATCCCAACACAATTTTACAGACCTTGAAAGAGCAATACTCAGTTTCACTTCAAATAACAGGAAAGCCAGGATTGCCAAAACTATTTTGCTCAACAAAAGAACCTCAGGAGGTATCATCATCCCTGACTTCAAGTTATATAATAGAGCTACAGTAATGAAAAGAGGCTGGTACATAAAACAGGCATAACAACAGACTTGTGGATCAATAGAATGGAATTGAGGATCCAGGCATTAACCGAAAAACCTATGAACACCTGATCTTCGACAAAGAGGCCCAAAATATTCAATGGAAAAAAGATAGTATATTTAAGAAACAATGTTGGCATAGCTGGATGGTAGTGTGTAGAAAAATGCAAACAGATCCAAGCCGTCACCCTGCACAAAACTCAAATCCAAGTGGATCAAAGACCTCAACATAAACACAGCCATTTTGAACTTGATAGAAAAGAAAGTGGGAAATACACTTCTACAAATTGGCACAGGCCACCACTTCCTAAATATAACACCAGTGGCACAGGCACTAAGACCAACAATCATTAAGTGGGATCTCCTGAAGCTGGGAAGCTTCTGCAAAGTCAAGGACACTGTCAATAAGACAAAACGCCAGCCTACAGAATGGGAAAAGATTTTTCACCAACCCTACAAGTGATAGAAGATTGATCTCTAAAATATATAAAGAGCTCAAAAATCTAGAGTCCAAAACCTTGAATCAAAAAATGGGGTTCAGAACTGAAAAGGGAATTCTCAGCAGAAGAATTACAAATGGCTGAAAGGCACTTGAAAAAGTGTTCTTCATCTTTAGCTATCAGAGAAATGCGAATCAAAACAAGTTTGAGATACCACCTGGCACCTGTCAGATTGGCTAAGATAAAAGACACAGATGACAACCTATGCTGGAAAGGTTGCAGAGCAAGGAGAATACTCTTGTTGGTGGAAGTGTAAGCTTGTTTAGCCACTTTGGAATGCAGTATGGCAGGTTCTCAGAAAACTGGGAATCAATCTCCCCAAGGATTCAGCTATACCACTTCTGGGTGTACACCCTAAAGATGCACAGTCACATTCCAATGGCAGTAGCTCAACTATGTTCATAGCAGCATTATTTGTAATAGCAAAAACCTGGAAACAACCTAGATATCCCTCAACTGAAGAATGAATTAACAAACTGTGGTACATCTACACAATGGAGTACTACTCAGCAGTAAGAAAAAATGATTGTCATGAAAGTTTTTCCCGGCCTGTTTTGGGTCTGGGAGGTTTGTGACCTGGCACGCGCAGCGGCGGTTGTAACTTGGTTCACGTGCCCTGGCTTTTGTCCCCCAAAGAAATGAATCACATGCTTATATCCTTTAAACTGTTTGGCCCATATCTTAAACACATTACTAGCTAACTCTTTCATCTTAATTCAACCCATTTCCATTTATCTTCCCACCACTTGGCTTAGCCCGCATCTCAGCCCCGTACCTCTACATGTTCCTCCTTCGGGGGTCAGATGGTTAACTCCACCCTTTCCTACCTGCCTGCCCTCTGATTCTCTACCCACTTCTGCAGTGCTGTAAATAGGCCAAATCAGTTACTTTATTTAAAGCATACAGAACATTCCACCACATTTCCTCTTTTCTGTCTAATTAAAAAGGAAGGTTTCAATTTCCATATAGCAAAATTACAACAGAACAGCTCTCAAGCAGGAATTAGTTATAATATCCAGTCTATTAGTATTCACAAAATTAAAGAGAATATTCCATTATCTACCTTATCCTTGTAAGTCTAAAGTTTCATATCTAATATACCTTTTAAACTAAGAAGAACTATACCTATAATTATTAAACATTCAACCACATCAAGACCACAGAAGGATATAATATTATCTAAATTAAACAGGAAGTGCAAGCAACTTCCAAAGTCTACAAAATTAAAGAGATGACACCTGTCTGCCTGGACAGTCACTCAAAGTTCCATTGTAATGTTGGGGCATCCATCTTCAGCCTATATGGCCCAAAGTCTCTGTCATACCTTTCAGTGATGCAGGAAATCTGACACAGTCCATCAGTCGCTTCTCCTTGTGTCCTGAAGAATGTCTGGCAATGTTTTCTGCAAAGCAGGAACATGAAGGACCATCTCAGCTTGTTCTGTCAAAGTTTAGAGGTCACTTTCCTATGGAACCTGCATGTCCAGTTTATAAAGCATACTATCAAGCAGTCAATACCAGAACAGTTTCTTGTCCAGTGGTTAACTGTTGCCACAAAGTAAATTCCACATGAAGTTTCCTCAATGCCCATTATTTTCCTGAAATACATTGGTGCTGCCAGGAACAGAGGTGTCTCACTGTTCTGAAAAGTCTAAGTTCCTAAAATATTTTAAATGTCATATTCTGCATGTCTTTGAAGTGTTTGAAGACTACCTATCTAACTGAAATGTATCTTTGTATACCTACAAAAACCTAACTAACATGACTATAAGTTTGGTTATCATAGATGACTATTAATCTGCATTTCTCAATTACACATTACAATTTAAATGAGTTATATCAGCATCATAACTTAATCAAAAGTAGAAAAGTACATACAACATAACAAAACTGACCTAAGTTTATATCAATGAATCAAAATCCACTTATCTTTTCTAATCATTCCTATATCATATCCTCTTCTCCCCCCCCTTTTTTAAGATTGACTATAACCATTAACCATTTATAATGAAAATAAATATTAATAAGTAATATTTTTGGGGAAATTGGATGAAGCTTTCTTTTACTGCTTCATGCTATCAAAGGACGTTGATCTCATGGGGTTTTGAAGCTGGATCATCTCAACTGGCTTCTTGGAAGCTGGGAATGTTGATTCACGTGGCCTTGGCAAATGGAACCACATTTGCCTAGAACCAATCCACAGGTTTTGATCTGTGGAGACAAAAGCAGAAACTCTTTTCCCAAGTAACATATTCTTAAAAACAGATTTCAAAGTCAAGATATCTTTAAAATATATGCATTTATTTAACTTAGCAGCCTTAGCAATCAATTGTCTCTCTGTAATTAGCTCATTAAAAGTTAAAAAATTTAAAGAACACAAAATAAACATAATCCAGACTCTCTGTTTATTTGCCATCTTCATGTGGCCTTTTTATCTTTATTTCTTTATTTCTCTTTCTTAAAGGGCTTTCTCTCTACCTTTTTTTTCTTTTTCTCTCTCTCTCTCTGAAGCCTATGCATATTTTACATACATTGTACCCCGTTAAGAGGTTTTGAGAGTCTAAATCTGCTTTATTGAGAATTCTTAATCATTTTCCACCCAAAGAGCTTTTAAAATATCGTATCACTTTGATTGCTGACTCTGTCCCTTTTGGCTGGGTTTCAGTATGGTAGATAAGCTTGCACCGCTCTGCCACTGCCTGCCAGCAACCAGAGCAGACTCAGAAAATGCTGCTACCAGAAAAACCTGTTTTAACTGTTTCCTTTCTGTTCAGTATAAGCAGAAACCTGAAATCAATAACACTTATGCCAATCCTGTTGTGAAACGTATGAGTTTAAGCTGTGTGCCACGGATGCACCATTTTTAAATTCCTGCCTGTATACCACACAGTCTCTGTACCATAAATCAATTCAAATACGCAATTCAGAAAGCCACTTTTGGCTCTGTTTCCGTGATCTAGAATGCTCTTTAAGTTTTTTAAACTTTCTCAGGCTTTATGCAGGTGGTCAGCCCCACGTTGGGTGCCATCCTGTCATGAAAACTTTTCTCGACCAGTTTTGTGTCCATGAGGTTTGTGACCTGGTGAGCGGCGGTGGTTGGAACCTGGTTTGCGTGCCATGGCTTTTGTCCCCCAAAGAAATGAGTCACACGCTTATATCTTTTAAACTGTTTGGCCCATATCTTAAGCACATTACTAGCTAACTCTTTCATCTTAATTCAACCCATTTCCATTTATCTTCCCACCATGTGGCTTAGCCTATGGTTCAGTCCTGTACCTCTATATATTCCTCCTTTGGGAGTTGGATGGAGACTGGCTAACTCCACACTTTCGTACATGCTTGCCCTCTGATTCTCCACCCACTTCTATGGTGCTGTACATAGGCCAAATCAGTTACTTTATTTACAGCATACAGAACATTCCACCATAAATGATATCCTAAAATTTGTAGGCCAATGGGTGGATTTGGAGAATATCCACCTGAGGGAGGTATTACAAACCCAGAAAGATAAGCAGGGGATGTACTCACTCATTAGTGGACTCTAAACAAAAAACAAACAAACAAAAGAGCAAAAAGCAAAGCATTCCCAAGCTGCAAACCACAACCACTGAACAGCTTGGGATCAGAAACACCCTGGACTGACACCTTGGATCCCACTCCCCTTAAAGGAACATCTGACTCAGCCTCAATATGTGGGGGAGAAAACTGGATCTGCCAGGAGTGGAGGCTGAACTGAGCAATATTGGGACCTTGGCACCTCCTGCCCATGCTGGGGTGGAGATGGGGAGATGTGGAGAAGAGAGAGTGACCTGAGGGGGTAGGAGAGGGAACGAACTTTGAATAAGGATATACATGGATAGAAAGTGTGACTTTATTCATAATAAAAAGAAAAGAAAAGAAAAGAAAAGGACTCCCAAAATAATGTGAATATGTTCAAGGAGCTTAAAAAATATATGAATAAATCCCTTAATGAAGTCAATGAAAACACAAAATGAATAGCTGAATGAAACAAATAAATTTAGAAAGTCCAACAAGAACTTTAGAGTTAAGCCTCACCAATATATTATAGACATGAAAGAAAAAATATCAGGTGTTGAAAGCAAGGTAGAAGAAATAGATAGCACAGTCAAAAAAATGTTAAATCTAAAAAATATCCAGACACAAAACTTCCATAAAATCCTAGACAGTATAAAAATATCAAATCTACAAATAGTAGGTATATAACAATGGAAAAAAATCAGCTCAAAGGTACAGAAAATATTGATGTGTATTTATTTTCACCTTTACATGGGTTTCAGGGTTCAATGCTGGTGGATAGGCTATCATAGCAAATGCCTTTATATGCCTACTCATCATCTTAGCCCTTATCTGACCTCTTGCGAAAAAAAGTAGAGACACTATTAACAATTAGTCCTGCCACAGACACTTCAGAATCTATTAGTCTGGTCAACAATTCCTCTAATACACAGGTATTAGGTCTTATGCATGCTACTAGGGAAGAAAAGTCACCGATGGTCTTATCCACCTGTGAACCCTTGAAAGCCTCAATAATGACTGGCCTGGCAAGATATGTCTATTGCTGTAAGAGTGGGATGAATATCGTGAAAATGTCCAACCACTTCATGATTGTATTAAGTCTCCGTTCATAAGATGAAACTTATGGGCCAAAAATTCATGGTGTGTTAAGTCTCTACCTAGGGAAGAGCCTTATACTACTATTTTACTAGAAGTAATAAAATAAAATGAAAGTAATAAACAGTTGCCTAAATTTTTATCTTTATACACACAAAGTATATGCTTTTTAACTATCATCAGGAAAGCTGCTTTTTACAAATCTATCTGAGTCCCACCTCTATCTGAGGCTGTATGTTCCATTTTAGAAACATTTGCTAATTAATGGCTGCTGGGGGACAGTCAATTTGTATCAAGATACATCCCCTGATATATCTTGATCCAATAGATGTATCATAATCCAACAGATTGTCTCACACTCATGCACATACAGGTAGAACTAAGTGAATTCAGAGAGAGGGGGAGATAATAAGATAATATATAAAATATATGAATATAAGTATTATATTGTGTGTAGAACAATAAGAACAATATATAAATGATAAAGATAAATAGATAATTGATAAGTAAGTAGGTAGGTAGATAGATAGATACATAGAAAAATAGATAGAGCAAACAACATTGGAAGTAAAATGTGGGGAATAGAGGAGAGATTGGAGGGAATGGAATGGGTTTGGGTTTGATAAAGTGTATGCATTTATGGAGAAAAATGTTTTATATCACTCCTGGTTATTGTTGATAGCACCTTGTTAGACAAAAAAGTTTAGTCTTTTTCATTTCTTCCAATATTAGTGAGGTGGGTCTAAAGTAGAGTTTAGAACAACCCTATTGTTGTCAGTGTTTCAATACCTGCCTTTCTAGTGTTGTTTCAGAAAACTTGCCTCTCTTATCACAATAAAATAATGGTTTTAAGTGGGGGTGAGTGTTTTAAAAATGGTTGAGCACAGAAATGAGAACACATTACTTACTGTAGTAGTTTGAATGAGAATGGCCTTCCAGAATATTGATTCCTAGTTGATGGACTGTTCAGGAAGGATTGGGAAGTGTAGTCTTGTTGGAAAAACGTGCCAGTTGGAAAACATCCAGGAAAAAAAAAGAACTGTTCTCCATTGTTCTATTTTTATGCTTTTTTTTCCCTTAAATCAAGTTTCTCTGCCCAAATTTATTCTTTAATAAAAATTTTCAATCTCAATATCTTTCTCTCTTTTCTTTCCCCTTTTAAATCTTGTATTTTATTTCTTTTCTCTTTCTCTACCTTCTTTTTAATTAAAGTGTTACAACTTTTAGTTTTATTAATTTTAAAAACTATCATTTTTTTTATTGCCTTTATCGTTTCATCCCATTCTTCTCTATCGTACTGGTGCTGAGTTTGGAGTTTTGTTTGTTTGCTTTCCTGGTGTTACCTGTATTTCTGATCTTGTTTGTTTGTGTGATGCTGTTACTGTACTTTGTCTTCCTTTGCTGAGTAGTAGTGGCTATGGAGCCCTCAGTGCCAGCCTGCTCATGACAACAGCTGCAATCTCAGTGCTTCGGACACAGAGGTAGGGGCATGTCAAGTTCAAGGGGAGACTAGGCGGCATTTCAAATTCAATCCAATTTTGGTTACAACAACCAAAAAGCTCCATAAAAGTCCCTAATACAAAAGTAGAAGAGATAGCCACCCCAATACCTATAAGTCTGAATACATACTAATGATAAATATATTTAAAGGCAATAGAGTTGTTCTAAACATTCAGAGCTGTTTAGAAAGTGAGTCCAAAGATGCAAAAGTGGATTAAATGTCCAAAGAAGAGCTCAAGAGTGAATTTTATAATATTCACTAATTCTAAGATGCTTAGGAAAGAATACCTGGGTTGATTGAGGAAGACACATGAACTATAAGAATCATTTCAATGTAGAATTAGATATTCTGTAAAGCAATAAAAATATTAGCAAGAGAATCTCAATAATTCAAATAAACTCATTATCCTTGCCAATAGAATAGATGAAGGGCTTGAAAAAATATCATGGCTTAAAAAAAAGTTGACAAATTGCTACATCTATATAATAAAAAAAATTAGAGATTATCAACAAACTTACCAGACATGGAAAATCAAGAAAAAAAGACTAGTAAAAGAATAATGTATTTAGGGTATAAGAATATAGAAAACTTGTTCAATAGTTACCACTAAACTTAACAGACATGGAAAATCAAGAAACAAAAAAAGACTAGTAAAAGAATAATGTATTTAGGGATAAGAATATAGAAAACTTGTTCAATAGTTACCACTAAAAATTTCACAAGCATTATAAAATATACAGATGGCCAGCTACAGAAACATTTGAAACCCAAAACAGGTGTACAGAAGAAAGAAAACAAAACAAAAAAAACCCTTGTTTTCACCATTTTATAGTTAAATGTCTAAAATGCAGAAGCTGGAGAAGAAGCACAAGCCAGTTTCAAATGGAAGCTCAATTGAGTGACAGAATGCTTCTCAGCAAAAAGATGAAAAAACAAGGAAGAGATTGACATGGATTGACAGACTTCAAATTCTAAAAGAAAAGAGCTACTAACTTAGGTTTCTACATTCTGCAGAATTATCTTTCAATGTCTACAGTAAGATGGACATATTCCAAGATAGGCATTGTTGTGCTCATGCTTGATCTGATCTGCTACGTGCTTTCTAGGGATAACTGGTGGATGGCTATAGGGACTTCATGCCTCATGAAGTGGTGAGAGGCAGGAGGCTGAGGCATGGCAGGGAGACACTTGGATTGTTTCTACATAGAAGGACTTTATTATTATACTGAAATCTAAAAAGAACAGAAAAGGGTGGGAAGTAGGAGAATAGAGAGCATTCCCAGAGGGAAGAAACAAAAGAGAGAGTGGTGGGAATTCTCCTTAAATGGTGGTTGACATCAGAACTCAGGGCAGAGCATGACTTCAGAGGCTAGGACAAAATTTTAACAGGCATTAAAATAAATTATGAACACTATGCTAACATTAGAAAAGTTACTAAATGAAATCCTATATAAACATCATAAAGCAAGGTAAGCAATTACTAGAATATTGAAATACATAATATGTGGACTAATATAATTATCTGGAAACATAACAAACCTCATTAGAAGAGTTAAAAAAAAAAGAGTAAGAATTAGGAAGCTATAAAACATGATTAGTTCAGATTTACCATAGTTCAGTATGGTAAATCTCTAAAATTAATAGTTGGGAAAGAAATATTATTCAAAACAGCAAAAATAATTGGAAAGTCACACACTGATAATCTTGGGTGTAGCAATCTTAATTCTCTAATTAAAAGTGTCAGACTGACTATATTTTTAAATTATAATAAGTTCCAAGTAAGTTCCTGCTGGCAAAAAAAATCCACCTCATATATTCCTCCTTTGGGGACTCCATGTATGTAAGAGTGTATACCAGCCCCCACCTTTGTTATGGATTTTTTTTAAACTCCTTTAAGTAGTCTTCTTGACTAATACGGCTCTCTCAGACATGGTTCATTAAGTCTTAGTTTGCATACAGCCACCACATAGACAGGTTATGAAGCCAAGCTCCAGGAGCTTCTGCTGATTCTATCTGGAGTCCTGGCTATGCCTGCAAATACCTCTCTGAATTGAAGGTCTTTCCCTATCTGTGACATGAGTTGAAGGAATATATACCAATTTAGCAAAAGATGATAGACTTTGAAGAAATGAAGAGATAAAGGCAGCTTGGATATTTAGAGTAAAACAGAGGCAGGAGTAAGGAGTCAGTGGGAATAATTATTTACAACTGGGCTTTGGACACAGGTCATCATAATTCAAGGAGTGGCTATATTTATTGACTGCAAATTGGTTGCTCAGGTTGACATTTGGTGTTGGGTTATAAAATGAGGTTCTATATCAGCAATAACTTAGTATGTAACTCATTATATAGTGATCTGATATAGTATGATCTCGATGAAATGCTACATTGAATGTAAAAAGTTTGGATTTTATAAGAATAAAAACATATAACAAAAGAAAGCATGGCAAATTGGTGAAATGTCTCAAGGGCTTCAGAAACAAAGTGAGATATTGACACAAATTTGCTATATTTAATGATAAATTTATAAAATGTCTAAGAATATTTATATATGATTCTTGAATCCATTTATCAGCATATGTGTTAACAGAAGAAATAAATCTTTTTTGGAACCCAGTTGTCAAATTAAAAAGAAAAGAAAACACCTCACCAGCAAAGACATACAGTTTTAAAAGTGAAAGATCAGCAATGGTGATCTAGACAAATGGAATCAAAAGCAGAACACACAGACAAACAGATTTGAAGACAAAATTATTCATATTTTCCATATTAATAAAGGGAATAGTACATCAAGGAGATGGAATGATGGGAAGCAAGTCAACATCAAATAGGGAAGCATCAACTTTATGGAGCAATTCAGCAGTAGATAATGGGAGACTTTGACTCTAGGACATTAATAGTGAGTGGCTTCACTACCTATCTCTGGCCAATAAAGCATTTTTATTGACCAAAATTACCAGTGACAAACACTTGAGATCAGATGAAATAACTGACATATCCTAACCATCTCATTTTTTTCAACAGTTCCTGAAACTATTTTCAAAACAAATTTGTAGTATGATCCAAATATAAAAACCAAAAGAATATCTTATACCAAACCTTAATGGAGTAAAACTAAAAATCAGCATAAAGAGGAACTGTAAAAACTATAAAAACACATGGATATTGAACAAAACACTTCTTTTTTTCCCTTTTTTTATTATTATGAATAAAGAAGTCACATTTCTCAATACACTTCTAAAAGATCAATGGACCACTGAAGAAACTGGCAGAAAGGCATTGAATAGTTTCTAATATCAAATCACATGCTGGCTAGTTTTATGTCAACTTGACACAAGCTAGAGTCATTGTAGAGGAAGGGACCACAATTAGGAAAATGTCTCCATATCATTAGGTTACAGTAGGTAAGCTTGTAGGGCATTCTAATTAGTGATAGATGGAGAAGAAGATTCAGATCACTGAGAATACCAAAACGGTGGTCCTGCATTCTATAAGACATCAGGCTGAGTAAGCCACAAGGAGCAAGCCAGTAAACATCTCTCGTACATGGTTTCAACATCAGTTCTCATCTCCAAGTTTTTAATCTATTCAAGTTTTTTTCATTGGCTTTACTTAATGGACTGTAATTTTGGGTATGTAAGGAAAATTAACTCTTTCCTCAAGTTGCTTTTGGTCATGGTGCTTTATCACAGCAATGAAAAACTAAGACAAATAAAAATTCAAACACAGCACACCAGAATTTGTTTTGAGAGGGCAGTTGGAAGTGTAGTTATGTTTAAAACATGTAATTCATCACTATGAAATGTTACAATGCTGCCTATTAGTATTTATAATTAATATACATTAATAATTATAATACAAAAACAATGATGACTTATATTTAGAGGTAGATTATTATTCCCCCAACACACACACACACACAGACACAGACACACACACACACAGAGACACACACACACACACGAGTATAAAAGACAGTAAGGAATCTGTCATTTCAAAGTTACTACTGAGTATATAATTTAGATTTACTGTTCTTTAAAATACAATTTTTCTAAGTTTCTAATTGAATTTCAAGGTTATTTTTTGTGTATTTGAAACCATTAAACAAACTTGTTCTTGTAAAGCTGTTACCTCTGTGTGACTCCAAAGGACTTTACTTAATATTTTATAGATGCACAAAGAGAATAGGACTAGTCTCTGTAAGAAGACTTTTTATATTCCTTACTATTATCATAGACAAAAAAACCCACAAATTGAAGTGCTCTGTAGGGTTTTTGATTATTTCTTTTATATTCGAGACTATAATAAAATCGTATCATTTCCCCATTCCCTTTTTCCCTACAAACCCACCCTTGTATTTCGAGTTCCTTTTTTTTAAGTTCATGGAATCTTTTTCATTAAATATTATTACATGCATGTACATGTATGTACATACATACATATTCCAAAATATAACCTGCTCAGCCTATACAATGTTACTTATGTACGTATTTTCAGTGCTGACCATTTGGTATTGAATAACCAGTTGGTGTGGTCTTTCCTGCGAAAAACTATTTCTCCTGCTCTTGGCATTCTTTAGTTACCCGTAGCTCTATTGTAGGGTTGAGACTTTCTGGGATTTCTCCCATCCACTTCAGCATATCTAATGTTGTCTCTTTTCAGTTGATGTTTAAGCAGTCATGTTGGTGAGACTACGGGTGTAGCTTATGACATTATAAGTAGGAGACACAGTCTCACAGTCAACTCCTTGGTCCTCTGACTCCGCCAATCTTTTTGCCTCCCTCAATGTTTATTGTGCCTTAAATACAAGAGTGTTTTATAGATGTAACCACTGTGAATGGACTCCAGAACTGCATTTTGAATAGCTGTGGTTTTCTGTAGTAGTTTCCATTGTTGCAAAATAAGTACCATTCATAAAAAGTGAGGGCTTCGCTTTTCTGTAGGTATAAGGACAAATATTTAGAGTGTAGTTGGAGGTTATGCTGGTTTAATAAAGTTGTAGTTTTCCCCCAAGATTCACGATTTCACCAGCTATGGGTAATTGGTTAGGTTTCCAGAACCACTAACGATTTCCCTCTATTCAATTGGTCTTAAATTCAATTACAGAACTGTTGGCTACCACCAAGGCATGTGTGACATGACTACGCCCTTAAGGTTATTTTGACATGCTGTGTTCATAGGCATTATAGCAATGTAGCACTTTGGGAAGATTATATGCTACATTCAGTGAAAGCTATTCCCAGAGAAGAGGCATTCAGATCAGTTCCAGTTCACTGGCTTCTGACCCACGTGTCTAAAGTACATGGTATCTTCAGCAGTAGGGACTATTTCTTCCATCTCTGTGAAGCAAACAATAACAATAGTTTGTAAAGTTTGGGGAGTCTCTTGAACAGCTCTGACCAACTCAAAAGAGGGATTCTCATGCATAATGTTAGACTTTTGTTAGGTGGTCTTTCGCCAATTTGGCCAAGGTAGATAATATTTTTGATGTATGTCTATATTTTGTTTTGAAATATTTTGTTCAGCATAGGAGAGTCTGTTTTAACCAGGGATATTGGCCTGTAGTTTTCTTTTTCGTTGTATCCTTAACTGGTTTGGTATTAGAACAACACTAACTTACAGGGAATTTGGGATGCTCCTTCTGCTTCTTTATTCCCTCCCCTTTCTTTTCTTTAAAAATATAGTTTATAAAGGACTCTTTGCAGATATTCTTTGAAAGTATTATAGAATTCTACTATGTATCCATCTGGGCCTGAACATATTTTTTAAGCTGGAAGACTTTTTATTACTGTTTAAATCTTTTTTTTATGGATCTTTTTAGGTTGTTGACTTCTTGGTTCAGTTTTGGTGGCTGACTGAATCCA
Source organism: Sigmodon hispidus (assembly GCA_004025045.1). Taxonomy (NCBI): domain Eukaryota; kingdom Metazoa; phylum Chordata; class Mammalia; order Rodentia; family Cricetidae; genus Sigmodon; species Sigmodon hispidus. The sequence continues at coordinate 214,504 of PVIH01001442.1, forward strand.
GAAATTCATCCATTTCTTTTAGGTTTTCCAGCTTACTGGATTACACATTTTTTAATTTTAAAAGTTCTCTTTTAACATTCTGATCTTTTCTTTTGGTGTTTAATATGTTTTTCTGTTCATTTCTGATTCTCTAAATTTTGGTCTTATCTTCTTTTGGTCAGTTGGGCCAAGGGTCTGTCAGTCTTGTTTATCTTCTCAGTGAACCAGCTCTTAGATTCACAGAATCTTTGCATTGTCTTCTTTGTTTCCATTTTATTAATTTCTGCTTATTTTTTTATGATTTCTTGCTGTGGACTGTGTTTGGATTTGGTTTGTTCTTGTTTTCCAACATTTTGAGTTGCATCATTAAGCTACTTAATTGTGTTCTTTCTGGTTTTTTAATGTAGGCACTTGCAGTTATAAATTTCCTTCATAGGACTCCTTTCAATTCTGTAAATTTTTTGATGAATGTTTTATGCTTACATTTAAACTTGAAACATAGAAACAGAATGAGATAATCGGTTAAAATCAGAATTGAAGAATGTTACAGCTGAATGCCTTGCTTTGTTGTAGCAATAAAATAACCAGAGTCTTTCAAAAGTTGCTGCTATAAGAATACTATAAGAATTCTCGTAGTATTCTTAGTTGCAAAATTTTGACCTTATTTAGTCCATTTTTTCTTCAGTTCAAACTACCTTCTATGTAATTCACTTGATGGTTTGGTAATTTAACATTCCAAAACCCATATATTTGTGAGGAACCTCAGAATAGCATTTTCCTCTTTTATAGGTGTTGTTTATAAAAAGTAAATGAAATAAAGTATGTTTTCCTCTCAAAAGCAGAAAATGGTAAAATGAATTAGATATCAAAAATTTTTAAGAGGTATTAATAAAACTGTCATAAATAATTCTACCTTTAAATTTTTCTAACAGCTTTGATTGGAGCTAGCTCTACTTGTGAGTACATTCTGCATGTAATACTGACTGGTATTGACTATGGTAAATCTGTTTGTAAATTGAGTCTGGTGAACTAAAGAGCAGTGTTTCTAAGACAGGCAAAGATAATTCTAATGGTCAACTTCCATGCCTTGTCCTTTGTATACAGGTTTCACTTTCAGTCACTCACTGAGATATTCCATCTGTTTCATGCACTCAGCAATACTATCAATGACATTGAGCCACGCAAGACTGAAATTATGTCTTGCTTCAGGATATCTTCCTTCCTAGGGAACATTTTAATATTGATTATCATTATTGTATTTTATCATGTGCCAGCAAAGATGACAACCTTTCTCTGTAGATCTCAGTAATGATTTTTACTTACAGTAATACCATTCAGATTCTGGCATGCTCATCCTTTTATTGAAAGGCCTATCTAAATCTATTATTTTATGACCATAAGTGGTTTCAGTTCCCTGAAGTAGAGTGCCACTTGCTTAAATGTAGAGCTGAACATGCAAACTACTTAGAAAATTTAATTTAAAAGCCTGAGGTAAATGGCCTCTAGAATGAGGTATTTGTATTCCAAGCTGTCATTAAAGACAACTTATCTTAAGTTCATCCAATATTTCATTTCATATCACAAATTCCATTAAATTTTCATAAGCATCTGGTAAGCACAGCTAATGTCATCTCCCTTTCAACAATACACCACTCAGAAGCCAAGATATACTCTTTAGTAGTCTTATTCAAAAGTAGGTTTCTACTAGTGTCCATCATGGAAATGGCACTATTTATAAACTGAAATAGAAAATTAACAGAAAAATGATAATACTTGGATAAGGGTATTTATTGTTTCACCACTGACAGTAGTGAAATGGCATGTGAATAGGAAGGTCTACCATAACTATCCAGGGATGAGACTTAAAAGTATTCACTGCATAATATTTTAAATTTCCTGTTGTCTACTCTATACTTTCCTTATCTGATTATCAGGAACTGTGAATACTATCTGGTAATTTAGAAAATGAACTCAGAGTAACCCTTTGTATTGATTTTTTTTTAAAGCTTTTGTCAGTCCCTCCTGTTCCCATATCTTAAAGCAAGTTTATAAAAACTATCCTATTGGTCAAAATTGGGTATGGCTTATGTCATAACACTAATTGTTTTTAGACTATTTTAAAAACCCACAAAAATGTGTTATCTGTGTCCTTATTCATTCTGTATACCACATTTAAAAATCTAAGAGAAATATCCAGTACTCATAACCAGCTAAACTCACTCACCTGGATGTTGGCAGATTTCAAATCTGATCAAACTTGGGTCCAAAGAAAGTTTCGTGCTACACAGAACTAAACAAAGAAGCAACCTCTTCAGTCACAGTTGGCTCTCTCTCTCTCTCTCTCTCTCTCTCTCTCTCTCTCTCTCTCTCTCTCTCGGATTCTTCTCTCATACAATACATCTCAAACACAGTTTCCCTTTGCTCCAACTCCTTTACTCCTCCAGTTCATGCCCCTCTATTTCCTCATTGACTCAAGGGTTTCATTGTTCTTGGACATAGGAAAGCACCTGTGTTTTGAGAAAGGTCTGATTTCTTGAACTCTATATAATCAGTTTACTTCACTTCTCATCCTCAAGTGAAATTCTCTCAAGTGAGTCTACATTTCTTTCCTCTTGAACCTACAAAGCATGGGTTCTGGCTAATTCCTGAAATACCCTCCAGGCATTTTTCTTATTATCCAAGTACAAAACACTTGCCTTCTTTTTAATAATGATAATTTCTTCAGATACCATATCTTTCTAAATTTCTATAAGAACTTTTTTTGTTTTAAAATTGCAAGTTTTTAAATTTTCTCTTTTGCATTTCACTCCTTATTCTCACTATAAAATCGAATAACACAATTTAGTGAAAATTGTGCAATAGTCTGAACACAGGACTTCCTGGAAAGTCCCTCCATCTCAGAATAATTAGTCCATCCCCTTTAAAATCAGCCTCCTCCTAGGTATTAGAGCACAAAAGAATGCAGGCAAGCCTTTTGAAACAGTGTAGCATGACCTACCTCTCCCACAATAGCAGATTTTGGGTTCCCTGGGAAACCTTCAGTGTTCCTATCAGCATTCTGGTCTTCTAAGATCCTATCAGATCCATTCACTAAGCCCTATTTACAGTGTTCCATCCTCTATGTCCAAGCTTTTCCAAATTCCTCCCACAGGCCAGTTTCAAGTGCTTCTAAATTACATAGTCAGATAGTGACAACAAGGTCTACAATTTCTGGTACCACTTTTGTACATTAGTTGATTTTTTGATTCTATAGAAAAAAAACTTAAAGAAATCATATAAAGAACTAAAAGTATATTTTTGATCATGATTTGGAAAGTTTCTGACCATGCTGGGCTTATGTCATTGTCTTGGACCTGTAGTAAAGCAAACAGCTGTGGCATCAAAAACATATAATGTAGCAAAGTTGCACACACACACACACTGTACCTGCTGTTGACCCCTTTAAAGGCCCAACCTTTAAGGAGGTTCCTAGTTCTCCTTAAAGACAATCAACATTTGTAGCAACTGGTACATAGTAGGGTCAAAGCAAGAGTTTTAGCAACCTGCCCTAGCAAAATTTATAATCCCTCACTTAGCAGAAACAATGGATGACCAAGGTTAGGAATTGGCACTGAGCAATGAAGCCCAATTCATTAGAGTCCTATATTTCTCAACCACTAAGAAAGACAGCAATATTTATGGAATGCTGACGATGATAAGATAGAGTGGATAGAAACAAATCTATAGTTAATTTGGTAGTGTTAGGTTATGTTTGAGCACAGTTACAACTATATTTGTTATTAACATATACTATTGTTAATCTAAAACAAACCCACAAATACACTTTATACAGTTGTTCTCTATTGTTTTCATGTAATTTTTCATGCATTTTTTCTAAGCACACAATCATATGACTTTTATCTAGGCTTAATTAATAAAAAATGATAAAATAATAACAAGACATAGAAACCAAAAAAATAGATAAAAAAATAGTAAAATGGCTAGAGGGTTATTACCAAAATGTATTGATTAGAAGACAGAAACGGGACAAAAGAGAGCAGGGAAAATATTATGTCTTCTATTTTAGTTTATAATATTAGCATATTTAATAAGCAACTTTAATTATCTATGCTTCTTTGAAATAGTCAATTGAAGTATGAATTATATATTCTCATGCCATTATATTAATGCTTTCAAATAAACTATCCTATAGGCTTGATTTAACATATTTATATCACTGTCTTATTGACTCAATGAGTGTTGTGGAAACTTTCCCGGCCCATTTGAGCCAGACCTGGCCGTGGCAGCTTTTATCCCCCAAAGAAATGAATCAGATACTTATATTAATTTCATACTGTTTGGCCTATGTCTCAGGCACATTACTAGCTAGCTCTTTCATCTTAATTCAACCCATTTCTAGTAATCTACCTGCCATGTGGTCCAGCACGTGGCTCACCTGTATTCCTTACATGTCTCTTCTTTGGGGGTCAGATGGCGACTGGCTAACTCCACCCTCCTTCTACCTGTCTGTCCTCTGGTTCTCCACCCACTTCTACAGTGCTGCACTTAGGCTAAATCAGTTACTTTATTTTCAGCATATAGAGAATATTTCCACCACAAATGAGTTTTGGTTATGAGGTACTGTTGTAAAACACTGAAAGATATACACAATAGTTAATAGTTGCTTCAATGTAGGAATACAGTTTATAGAATCTACTTTTGTCTCTTGAATCTGATAATCTTGTGACTCCTTTGGTAAAAGAACCTTAGCACATAAAAACAGAGAGTACATAATAGAAACTAGTTGAAAATCATTAACGTGTTCATAGCAATGAAAGCAGAAAAAGATAGCATGCCTCAAAGTTAAGAACAGAACTTAAGAAATGCAAAAATATATCTGAATCTTTTTCTCTGTGTGTGTCTCTCTGTGTTTCAGTCTTTTTCTGTCTCTGTCCATCTCTCTCTGTCTCTCTGTCTTCCTGCTTCCTTCCCTCCCCCTCCTTCTCTCCTCTTCTTCTTTTCTATTGAGAAAAAGAAGGGTGTAGGCAGTCATTAAAATTCTGGGCTGAATATTATATTCAGTATCACAGGAAAACAAGCAAAGGTTGTGAATCCAGAGAAGGCCTTTGGGAAGTCCTTTGGCCTTGTTTGTTATTCTTAACCTGACTGCCCTTTATTCTCTCCACCACAGTTTAATTTTTCAATTTGAAGCACTATTGCTATAAAGCATGCCTCATTACCTTGTGGGAGGTAGCTGATATCCATTAATTCAGTTCGTACTTCATTTGCTTTGCACACAGTCATAATTAGCTTCCAAATAACATAGGTACCTTCAATAGATTTATGACTACAATTTTACTCTGCATTTTCTTTTTTATCCTCTTTTTCCCTTTTTCTGATATTCTCTAGAAGTTAAAAATTAAAAGAGCACAGTTGCTTTGGGGAATAATTTTATATTGAAATTTTCAGCACTCTGTTGTGGGATTTGGCATAAAACTTTTGGCATTATAGTAACTCTTTTACCTTGAAATCTTTGTTTAAAAGGCAGAGTGCTAAATTTTTAATTCTTCTGAAAATATTTTAGAGTTTACACCATAAAATCAAAGATGAGCTTCCAATCCTCATAGCATGTCAGCATCCTATACTTATTGTTTCAATCTGCATACAAGGTATAAACATCCTATTGAAAATACTGTTTTCCTAGGAGAATTATACAACATCTACAAACACGAGGGCCATGAATGAATATGGAGATTGTGGTCAATTAAAAACAAAACAGTTGGTAAAACTTTGAGGTTATTCCATGCAGAAACAGAACCTAATTTTTTCCCCTTTGAGTTGATCCTTAGTCATGAAATTTCTTGGGCCAAGGGACTTTAGTAAATATGGCCTTGCCTTCACTTGTTACTTTTTGGACTCTGCAGGAAGTAGACTGTCTTGGAAGAGGTGAAAGTACATGATACAGACCCCACACTTCCTAGAGCCAATTTCGGTCCTTGTGAGTAGCACCATCTGTTGGCAGTCAGATTGCAACTAATCTCTCAGCTGACTGGAGTCCCTGGAGTGAGCCAGGTGAGCTTGTCAGGATATCCTAGCAGAGGTTAGTCAAAACTATTGAACCATAGAAGCATGTGAAGACAGAATTATCTTCACTTTATAACATAAAATTCCCATTCTTAATAATGTCCATAATTTTAGAATCAAAGATAAAATGAACTTAAATAGCCATTGATAGATCATAGGCTTAGCATCTTAATACATTGGTAATTCTAAGAGATAAAATGGTCTGGATAAATCAGGCCATGACCCCTGCAATGTGTTCAGCGAGACAAAGGACTGACAGTCCCTGCTCTTAACACACAATCTCTGAGCAAGTGGGAGTGCTGTAAATGATTTCTGACCCCATATGGGCCAGAGGTTCGGACCCACCCCCAAAATTACTGAGATGCTTATATTAATTTTATCCTGTTTGACCTATGTGTTAGACATATTGCTAGCTGGCTCTTTCATCTTAATTCAATCCATTTCCATTAATCTACCTGGCTGTGCCTCACCTGGGCACCCCTTACATCTTTTTTCTTTGGCGACTGGATGGAGTCTGTCTTAACTCCACTCTCCTCTACCTGTTTCTGATTTCCTGCCTACTGCTAGCTGCTCACCACAAGCCAAAACAGTTCCTTTATTCACAGAATGATTTTCACTGCATACAGACAAACATTCCCACCACAGGAGAGAAACAAATCTGGCCCCCAAATCATAAAGACCTTCACTTTGAGCTATCTATTCTAATAAAGCTAATTATAAATGGTAAATTGTTTTCAGCTTCTATTCCTGAGCTTGCAGTTCTGATTGCTAACAGCTATGACAGAATATAAGAACTGTTCTGTGATATAGTTTCAACAGACATACAAAAGGCACTTAACTCATTGAATATCTACTAATATCCAACAAGCTACACAGAGGGCAAGTGTGGTAGATGATCTCTATTGTTAATGCACTGTCTTGGCAGATTTCTAGTACACTAGAAAATACACCTCTGGGTAGCTATGAAGACATTCCCAGAGACTGTTAGATTGTGGGAGATCAAATGTAATCCATGATTTAATCCAATGATGTTCAAAAATGTGAACAAGGTATTGGTAACAGTGGAACTGTATATAGTAATGTCTACCTGAAGAAAGTATGTTACTGGGGGTGTACCTTTGAAAGGAATTGTTGATACTGCTCCTTGTCATTCTCCTTCTGGTCACCATGAGATAAGAAGCCTCTGGTTTACTCTCCCCTAACATGATATTCTCTGTCACCCTGAGACTTAGTCTGAAGCCATGAGCAGAATAAATCTAACTTTTCTTTGGATTGGCATGGAAGTGCAAAGCCTGACTATCTCAGTGGGTAAATAACCAAATGTGATTGTTCCCATGAGAATCACCCAACAAATCTCACTTTTCCTCCTTCTTACTTGCCTTTTTATATCTTTTTTATATCACAAATGCCACACAATAAAGCATTTGTTCTTCACAATAGTTGATTCCTGAATCACTTAAACATTAAAATCAGAGGATTTAGTTAAATTTTCTATATAATTCTAACAAGCTAGGTTATCTATAGTCTATGGATGGGGACCCTGATACCAGAAAAAGAAGGTTTCTATAAAGAAAATAGTGGATAAGAAATTATACAAACAGTCCAAAAAATAACTTTTAAAAACAAAGGGATGTGAGACCTCAGAAAGAAGGTTCCCAAGACATCACAGTTTATACACAGTATATGTGTCCTCTTCCTTGTATTACTCGGCTGTCTTCATGTCTGTTGAACCAGCTATTGGCATGAACTACTTTTAAGTTCAGATGTCATTTAAAACAAACAAAAACATTTTAAAAAAACATGATTGTTGATGTTGATTGCCAACTTGGCAATACCTAGAATGATCTTGGAGATATCTGGGCATATCTGTAAAGGATTTTATGCTATGTATATTTTAGACCATCAAAAATGTCAGAATGGATGAGTTGCCAGTATATTTTGGAAAAGCTTCAATAGACATGATTGCTTTGTGAGTGTCCTATAACTTGTGTTGGAAACATCAAATTGAATGATTCCTTAATACATGAGGAGAAAGAATAAACATACTAGGTGATGGGAGCAGTGTATGCAAAGGCACAAAAGCCAGATCAAAGAACTCCAACAAAAATACTCTTCCCAGGAACACAGGATATAAAAGAATAAAAAAAAACTGGATGAGAAGATAAAATGGTGCTTTTTATAAATAATCATCAAAGCTCAGAAGAAAATGAGAACATGATACAAATCAATAATTTCACCATCTGGCAGTGATCAGAGGAGAGATGGTTTTTAAAGAAAATAATCCTAGCAACATGCAAATTGAAAAAGGGAGAGAAATTCTGGTCTGATGGGTGCTGGTTTTGCTCAATGACTCTTGCATGAAATGATAAAGACCCAAATTACAATCATGAAATTAGGCAAAAAAGAGATACAGGGCACAAAAGGACACTCCATGTGAAAATTATGGAGCCAGAAATTTGTTGAAATAAGAAACAAATGTATTCATTCAATGTCTTTGACCAGCCATCTAAGTCAAAGACAGAGTTAAAATATGACACCAGTCTAATTGTAAGCCTTGGATATTTGGTTGGAAAAGACCATACATTCAAGTTCAAAGTGAAGTCTTTGCTTATTCAAGAGCTGTATTACAGAAGAAAGTTAGAGAGTGCTCAACCACAGCAAGCCTGGGAAAACGAAACTCCTTGGTATCCTTGATTTAGAGCTGATAAAGCTGAAGCTGCAACTATAAACAACTTGAGTGTCTGCTTCAGTATAACTTATTAAGAGGAGGAACAAACTGATACTTTAGTAATGAAAGAATGTTACATGTATATCTGGACACAACCCCACACATATTTTGTGCTAGAATAAAAATTTTACCAGCTCATTGCAGTTCAAATAACTGGCAAAGAAAGAACTATAAACACAAAACAAATCACAAGCACAATGATGACTCATACAACCCCACAGAGCCTCTCATGGAGGTCCTTCAACCTCAAATCTGATTGACGTCTTAAGTAGAATAACAAAGGACAGGCTACACTAAAAACTGGCAACTGTGTAGGTGGCCCACTTCTGAATTCATGACAGTATTTGATGTAAAATGTTTAACTTACTGTGTGTTCTAGTACCAATCAAAGAAGAATGAAATTGCAGTCCCAATTTTACTAACAAAATAACTTTTTATAATTTAGTATATGATAAAACTCTAGAACTGAAAATATCTTTCTGGATAAATATAAGCATATATATAATATATAGGCATATTATAAATGGGCTATGTCCTAACAATGCTGACTTTTGAATTCTATTGACTCCCTTATTCTATAACTATTAACTAAATTAATATACACAAAGACAATTGCATGTTTAATAATAACTTAGATTATGGATAGGAAAAAGCACTGCTCAATATCAGTTGTTTGTACTTCATAAGTGTTTGCAAATAGGTCTATATTTACCTTCTAAAAAGCTTATCATAGTGATTTTGAACCCTCATAGATAAAAACAACGTGAATGTGTTCACATGACAATAGTCTATGGCAAAGAAAAAAAGAAGTGATTACTAACAGTCCATGCCCAAAATTCATTCTTTACCTCTGCACATAGAAGACTGCAATATCAAAAGGGGGCCTTGGCCAGGTGTTTCTGGAAGTCCTCAAAGAGATAAGAAATCTCCTAAGTTATCTGTTCCTATCTCTTTCTTCCAGGATTGCCTTGCTGCTGGGAAACTGCCAGTCACAACAATAGCTTCCCTCAAGCCATACCAATGTGCCACCTCTGTATTGACAAAGTAGCCTGTCTTGAAGACAGAGATATGCCAGTCACTCTCTGAGGCTGGAACTAAGTTTCCTCACACATGATTTGCATTTTTCTGGAAGTGTGCTTGGAGCAGCTGAGCATGTCACACAAGCATAGCATTCCTTCTGAAAGCACCTCATTACATCCTTTCCTCTTACTAGGGATCAGAAATCCCAGTGGACTACAGCCATACTTTCCTCCTGGCCTTTACCTTCCCCACTTCAATTCCAGATGTTCTTGACATTCAAAAATTCTTTGCTTGGAGGCTGGTGAAATGGCTTAGTCAGAGAACTTCCTGATATGCAAGGCTGAGGACCTGACTTCAAATTCCTAAAGGTTGTAGCAGTGTGTGCCTTCAATTCTAGTACTGAGGCAGAAACATGGGGGATCCTAGGACTTAATAGCCAGCTAGTCTGGCCAAATCAATGAGCTCCAGGTTAAGTGAGAGATCCTGTCCCACAAAGTAAGGGGAAGAGTGGTTAAGAAAGATATTGACATCTGTACCACATACATGTGCACATATGTACCTTTGACCAGATCAACTGCACAACCTGAACTAACTCTCTCTCTCACTTTAATCTAAAACAAACTTTCTATGGTTGCCCTCCTGGGTCACCAGCACACTAGCACAACAATGAAGCATGTGTCCCCATTTTAACTCAGCTAAGGTCTGCTGAAATGAACTCAGATAGAAGTGATTTTTATAGAATCGTGGCTATAGATCATACAGGCAGAAACCAGCAAGAACGAATTAAATACTTGAAGAAAATGGTTCTTCCTGTCCATTAATCCATTTTATGACCTAAAAGAAACAGAACACTGTCCAAAATCACCTGAAGGAGGAATATTGGCTATTTCAAAGGCACAAGCTAAAAAGTATGGTCTGATACGCTTTAATAAACCTTTTATTCTCTGAATTTAGAATCCATCCTCTACTTGGTTAATTGTTCTCATATAAATCTTCTTTTCTTGAATTTATTTTCTGAGTAAATACTTGCAGCATTATGTGTAAATTCTAAAAATTTCAAATGTACTTTGTATATAAAAATGGAAAAATGTCATTGTATTTTTTATGTGTTTTAAAAAAAAAGGTAATTTGTTTAAAATATAAACCAGTAACTTTCTATGAAAGAAGGGAATTACAGTCTTAAGTATGTGCTCTTGCAAGAGCACAAGTAAGGGCCAATGGTAATTAACCAAAACAGTGTGGTGGCATCCTCCACTTATGTTCATGCATGCATGAGTGAGACATTTCAAAGGGCACAACATGGATTTGTATGTATACATATATATGCATCTATAAGTATGTTAATGTGTGTATTGATGCAAACAAAGTAAAAATTATTTTCTAACACACTGACTTCGCCAGATTTACTTTAGAAACACATTTGTATGCAAGTTATGTTTTAGTTCATAGAAATACAAGAAGAAATTTATTTTAAAATTAATAAAAGTTTAGAAAAATTATCCTTCTTGAATTTGTTTCTCTTTTTTAACATAATTTTTTATTGATTCTTGGGAATTTCGGAACATGCACCACATCCCACTCATTTCCCAGTCCTTCCGTATGTGCCCTTTACCCTTGTTACATCCCCCACAAAAGAAAACTTAGAAATAAAAACAAAACATAAATAAGAAATAAGAGATATAAATACAAATATTAATTTAAAAAACAAACAACAACAACAAAACAACCAAAAGACACTTGGATCCTGCATCTCTCTCAACTCTTCATTTATTTTAGTGGTATTGGGATGTTTCTTAATAAAAGATTTACATACAGTGCTGGAAATAAAGATAGTCACATTCTTCTCATTTGGATTAACAAGCAAATCTCAATAAATTTAAATATGCAGAATTTTTAATTAAATGATCCTGTTAAGGTATTTGAATATGCATTTGCTACAAAACATATGCTTTAACTCCAAAGACAAAATTATCAAAAAAAAAAATTACCACTTTTTCCATGAAAAATAGTGAAGGTTCTTTAAGAGGTGAGGTGCATAATGTGTTTTGTCACACGTTGTAACAAGATAGACTACTTTATTTGATCTATACTTTAAGGAAGTAGATAGAATTATGAGACCTACCCAAAAAGGCAGTAGAGTTGGTGGTACTGTCTAATCAGATGTGATTAAAATCATGAAGCATGGTATCTTTGTGTCTGCAGTCTCACAGCTATAGTATGCTAACTAGTTTCAGGCTAACCTAGGATCTGAGCTTGAGTATGTTAAAAAAAAAATCCATCCCATGAGTCATAAAGCAAAACACTATACTCATGAACTCAGACCAGCTGTGGTGGCTGGCATAAGACATTAAGACATGCACAAGATCAAACCAATCAGTATTTCTTTTGAGGCTTCTGGCATGTTTTGAACCACTTGAAAGTACATTTTTAATTTTGAAGGAAAAAAAAAAGTCATATCAAAGCCTGTGGCTAAGAAACTATTTAAAAATTTTAAAAATGTTTAAAATGTTTTAAAACATAGATTCTCCTGAAGATCCTGAGCTAACAGTAACTGCTAGGCAAGGAATTGATGGTCCATTTACCTTCTTCCAAGAAAGAGAGATGACATAACATGGAAATAATCAGGACAGACAGAGTAAATGCTCCTGGTGGTCCATGCTAATTTTTAAAATAAGGTACATGACTATTCATATCCTACATGAAAAGAATATAACTAAAGTATTTGCAACAAAAAAGTTTAATTAAAAGAATATGACTGTCTCAAAGGGTAACTTTTCTAATGTTTATTATTCACATACTTTTAACAGGCCAGTCACTGCCTTATTTAAACACTACAAATAGACTTCCTCTCCCCTTTTCCCATTCTGAGCATCTAGGCACTCAGTGCCTCGAAGACAGCCTCCCTGCCACATCCCTCTCTACCTCACCTTATCCACTCTGACATCACAACTGTGATGGTTAGGATTTTGTCAACTTGACACAAACTAGAGTCATCTGAAAAGAGGGAACTTCAGTTGAGAAAACATCTCCATCAGATTGGCTTTAGGCAAGCCTATGGGTCAATTTCTCGGTTGATGATTGACTCATATGGGAGGGCCTAGTCTGCTGTGGGCAGTATGAGACCCTGGGAACTTGATCCTTGGTTGAATACAAAAGCAAGCCATGGAGAATAAGCCAGAAAACAGTACGCGGCTAAGGCCTCTGCTTCAGCTTCTGCTTCCAAGCTCATGCCTTGAGTTGCTGCCCTGACTTCCTTCAATAATGCTCTGTGATATAAACTGGAAGGTGAAATAAATCCTCCCTGAGTTGTTTTTGGTCATAGTGTTCTGTCATACTAAACCAATAATCATGACATGCTATCATCCTCAGTCAAAGGAATTTCCAATGTTGTCCACCCAGATAAATCTCCCAGATAAGCCAGGGGTCTCCCTTCCTGAACATGGAAGGGTACTTATAGAAGATCCTGGAGTGGAGCTGTCCCTTCACTCATGCTTGGCCTTAATAACCTGATCCAAACAACCCATAATTTCAGTTGCAGGAAACCCTTTGCCTTTCTTGTGCTCCATCTCCACATGACTGATGGAGTGGTGTACATCAGCCTTCTCTTTCTTCTCCTTCACTTTGCTTTACCTCCTTAGAGTGGATGTCATACTTAGGAGAAAGCTAAGCCATGTAATTCAGTGACCAAGAATGTCAAGTTGCCTGTAAAGCTCAGAACCATTACCCAATTTAGTTGGAGAAAAAGATAAAGTGAGAAATGAGACTAATTTTATATGTTCCTTTTAACTTCCAGAAATTATATTCCCATATGGAATGCTAGTCATTGGAGCCTTGAAAATTTGTTTTATAGTCAGAAATAGATTTTGACATATATTACCATGGCATTGAGCAAACTATTGCAAAAGCCAAATGCTTCCCAAGTTTGGTCAGTAGCAGAATCATCCACAGGATTTAGAGACTTAGCAGAGCCATGTGCTTGCTGTCCATGTCAAGATAAAAAAAGCACCAGAGTCAATTTTACAACAGGACAGTTCCATTCATGGGGCCATAGGAGGAAAGACTCATGCAGGATTCATCTCAGCCTCAGGGAAATAAAGAAAGGAAAGTTTTGAAACGTTGTACAAATTAGTGGCTACAAATGTAGGTCTGGTGGCTGGAGAGATGGCTCAGAGGTTAAGAGCACTGACTGTTCTCCCAGAGGACCTGGGTTCAATTCCCAGCACCCACATGGCAGCTCACAACTGTCTGTAACTCCTGTTTCAGAGATCTGAAACCTTCATACTAATGCACATAAATGAAGCCAAATATTTTTTTTTAAAAAAAAGAATCTTCAGCTCTTTAAAAACAAAAGTGTAGGTCCTTGGCAGGAAAAGTTCAATACGGAGAGACCCTTGATGTTTGCTAACTGTCTGCTAAAAAAATTAGGCTCCTTCCTTATGTTAGAGCTAATATTTAAAAAACTGCCTGAAGCCAAGTCAAGCTGAAAGGGGATCAAGGATTGTCTTGATCACTCATCGGTAAGTTTTACTAATTTGTGAGATTTGACAGCTACCCAAGTTTAGGAGTCCATGCTTTGAGATATTTAGAAATGGCATAAAAATACCCCTAACCAAATTTGATAAAGCATTAACAAAATAGTAATACTGTATCACAATTGTGCCTCAACTTACTACATACAACAGTAAAATCAGGGTAACATATATGTCTATGAAAACAAATAGAATTCAAACACAGGACTTCCTAGGGAAGCACAGGGTAAATGACATTAATTTTCTGAAATTCAAATTTTACTGAGATGTATGCTTACTTGTGAACTCTGGCCATTCTCAGATAGAGACTGAGCTCCTGACAGTGTCATAATTTACTGAGTAGCAATAAATTCACAAGCTGATTCATTTTCTTGGCTGCAATTTATCAAGTAGACTCAATTTTCTTTGATGTCTGGAGGTTGGCTATCTTAATTACTAGTATTAGCCCCCAAGTCACAAATTAAACATTATACAGGTGTGTGTGTGTGTGTGTGTGTGTGTGTGTGTGTGTGTGTGTCCATGCTACAGAATGACTAGAAAGTATAAAAGAGAACTGTGAGTTCAGAGGGGTTTGCTGGCTGCAGAGAGTCACTACAAGTGACCAGGTAAAATATTACAGAAGCCACTATGAGACACAGGATAAAGCAAGCCTCAGGGGTTCAGGACCATAAAGGAGAATCACAGGACATGATCCAGACAGACAGGCATGCAAATAAATGCCACAATTTTAGTGGGCTTTGCAAGTTCTTCTGTCAGTCCCTTAACACTGATCTAGTGTCAGGCTGACAGGTCAGAGGGGTCATCACCATGATACTTTCATGTATCTTTTTCACATAGTCCGGAAGAAAGAAGAAAGTCCAGAAGAGAAAGTGCTGTCCCCTTCACTGGTCTGTGTGTTTGATCAGTTCTCTGTCTGCCCTTTTTTTTTTTTTTTTTTTTTGTGTGTGTGTGTGTGTGTGTCCATATTTCCCTAGCTTACTTTGATATGTTTAGATGTGGCCCCTTCTTACTTGTAGGAATAAGCTATCCTTTGGTCCATGCCTCCTGATAGGCAGTAGACAGGTTGTATGCACACATCCATGACAGGATATAATCATTCTTCTTCTATATTTTCACTCAAATAGCACCAAGTCCTGCTTTGTACAATTGAGTCTCCCAGGCCAAAGCACAACTTGAGTCACTGTTTCACAAAGCATGAATTAACTTAGAACAAGACACAACCTGATCCCCACATAATTCTGCCATGACCTGCACAACTTTGGGGATTGACCTGGTTGGTGCTGTAGGGAATTAGGGAATAAAGAAATGGCAGATACAGAAAATCTGGAATTTGGTACATCATGAGCTTTACTAGAGATGTATCACAAGCCTGGGAACTCATCACATTTGTTGTATACAGCTAAACTAAAGAGGAGGTGGCTTATTATATACAACTGAATCAGAAAGTGGGGTAGCTAATCTTGGTAAGAGGGTAAGAGTCCCAATAGAAGAGCAGTCTTGGGCTGCAGTTATCCTGGAAGAGAAATCTGTTGTTGATGCTTTCTGTATATATTTCCAATATCTGAACTGGGATCAGAGGTAGTCCTTGCCATTCCTATGGATCCAAGGCATTGGGATCTTTGACATGGTCATGGTCATGTCAAAAATACACATTCACTAAAACTTCATCTGTTCCATAACAAGCCATGGGAAACAGCTAAGTAAAAACTCAATCTCAGGATATCTTTAGAAACAGTTGTTTATTAAAGGCATCACAATAGACAGGAGTCTCAATCCTGTAACAATAGTAAACTCTTAGGAAGTGCCTTTCCTAAAACTTCCCTTTCCACAGTGCAGAGGCCCAACAATACAGCTTCATAACAATTCTGAGATCAGGTATCTCCCTTAGCCTTTGTTTGAGAGGAAAACCCTCTGCTTAGGATGTCAAGATTTGTGGGAACCACTTATTCTCTTTTAAATGTTCCATGCTCAATGGGTCAAAGAAATCAACCATTTTTAAAAACTAGATTCAAAGGATATGGACATGCTTCAAAGAACAGAATTAAATGTGGTCCAAACTAGGCAGCCATGGGTTCCAGACCCCAGCATATTTCAGGTTTGTAAATAGTTTATCAGTCGTTTCAACAATTGAGCTCCAGTGACCTGCTTGGCTTCATTGTCAAAGGCATCTGTTGTTACTCTGTAATGACAAAAGTGGGTCTGCCTGACAACTTAACAGCAAAAGCCTTTTCTTTGAATCTTATGCTTTAAATGTCTGCCAGGTAATTAACTTCCCAGCAGTTTTGTTGGCAAAGTAATAAGACAGGCAAAATGAAACATTCATTAATGACTGGCCATGGAAAAGGTAGTTAATGACTGTTGAGCTAATGTAATCAGTAATAGAGGGCTGAGTAGAATGGCTGAGATGTTGCAAAGGAAAAGTCATCCAAGGGACCTACTTTAAAGGGCTGAAAAAGAAATAAAAGCAGGAGATGGAAATCCAGAGACACTGTGTATAGGAGATGGATGGTAATTGCAGCTCCCAGGAAGTAAAGGCAGGATTGTAAGTTCAAGTTCAGCTTGGGCTACATGGCAAGGTCATCTTTAAAAAAGGGAAAAAGATAAAAAGCATTGTTCATGGCACTTAACATTTCCCATACTGAGAGGATTCTGTTTGTGTATTGTCAACAAAAGAGTAGAACCAAATTCAAATCATCATGGCCTAGAAACAAATTCTAGTTTCCAGAACACCATGCTCCAACATGGTGACTGCTCCATGAAGTTCTGTAGGGACAGAACAAAGAAAGCCATCAATCAATACACTTCAAATACTCTGGTGGAAACTTAGAGTAAATGAGAGACAGCAAAGCAGGAAATCTCTGCTATTGGCTTCAGCGAATCTGGAAATCTAGGGACTTTATTTTAAAAATAGAGAAAGAAATGCCTGATGTATTTTCTGTGTACTTTTGTTCAAAGCAAATAGCTCTCTGAATTAAGAACAAGTTAAGATTTGATTCATTACACAAAGAAACAAGAGAAAAAGAAAAAGAAAAAAAAAATGGGGAGAGATAGTAGTTAGTATCAGTTCTGATCAATTGGCACAAAGATATTGCATATGTCTTTCTGATTCCAGTATTTTAATTTTCCTTGATTCTTGGGCCTTATAAATAATGTCAAGTGGGCCATAGTTAAGGAATGGTTACTATGCTGTGAAAACCCTGGTTGAAGTTAAAAATAATCAATTATCTTGCTTTAAGTTGAAACATCATCTCATTCATTAATCAAAACATGATTTATTCATGAAAGAAGATATCAACAGAATAGCTAATGCCCAATTCTGAAAATTATACTTTTTGTTATAAATCATTGTTAAGGTTATTTTAATAACACTAATATATATACTATTTCACATTTTTATTTTCCTAAAAAACTTGAAATCCATTTCTAAACAAGTTTGGGTCCTATTACACTCATATATGCTAAAGAAAATTATAACAAATAAAGTTTTAGAGTAAAATTCAAGACAAATTGTCATAACTAGAAATATTCCAAGTGAAGAAAACTGTTTCATCTTTAGTTTTAACCACAATTGCAAGCCATTTGCCTTTCAAGACCTCTCTACTCAGGGTTTAGATGTCATTATATTGACTCATGGTTAAAACATTGAGGAACAAATTTCCCTCATCCTGCCCTCAAAATACAGCTACACATCTACACATCTAGAAACACAGAAGGCACGCTATGGAAGCCAGTTATTCTTTGCATCTCTCAGTGTACCAAACACACACACACATGTGTTGGTGCTGATCTATTTCAACAAGCCACACTTGCCTACCTCTTAAAACTGTGAGATTTATATTAGAATGCAGAATCTTCAGCTTTGAAATCAAGTATCTCAACTTCAGTTAAATGTGACCCTTACTCAAGGCCAGAGCTTTCTGAGCATGGACTGCCTTAATATTCACTTTCAGCACATATCTTCTCTAAGAAGTCTCCCCAATAGGTTAGCTGTCCATTAGATATTTACATTTGGCTGGGAATATTCTGTGGAGATGAACATTAGGTCCCTAGGATTGTCTCATCATTGTAACACCTAAGAACTCACTTCAACTTAGAAGTCATTCTCAAGAACATTGTTTTGTTTCTTAATATTTCTTTACTTTAGGCCACTTAACTACTCTGCTTAACCAAGGCTGTATAACTTCAATATTTAATAAAAATAATTTTTAATTATTCTGTTTAAAACAAAATTTTCACTTCAGTCACCACTTTTCAGACTACAGGCAAATCATGTAAGTCAGTTCCACTGAGGAAATGTTTGACCCAGTTGTAAATCTAGAATTTACCTTCAGAAGAAACATTAGAACAGCATCTTTTCATCTCTTTTCAAGTGATTGCAACTTAGCAATAAGCTGTTTACCAGTTTCTGCAAGTGCACCTTACAGAAGATGATACATTTTCCAAATGTGTTCATGGGATGAAAATCAAATGTCCCATGCCATCCAATTAATTTGAAACAAGAACTTGATATTTCAACAGACCATGATCCCAAATTGGAATACATGTAACCTGGCATGGTGTGTGTGAGGCAGCTACAAAATTTCTTCTAGCTAGAGTCTATACTATGAAATAGCAGAGGGGATGAATATCCACTTTTTGAGGAAATAAAAACAACTGACTTTTGTGGCTAGGACCAAATAAATAAATGAAGATTAAAAATAAAAAATAAAATAAAAGCCTCACCCACCCCTGATTCCTCATCCCTCATATACTTTACCTTAAACCCAAGTTTCATTTATAAAGATGAAACAAAACTTGAAGCTTTACCTTGTAAAAAGATCGTGGCCTGATGAACATAGGGAGCATTTTAAGCAGTATTGTACAGCTAGTCTACTGGGAGGGCATTCAGGCACCATGTTGTACTTATTGCTGTTTCCAAAAGCATCTGCCATGTTTGTGATGTGGGAGGTTCCTCAGAGGATGTACACCAATTGGAATTTAAACACATACCAGAAAGTGGGAGGAAAGAAAGAACATGAAGGAGGCGGCAGCCTGTGCTCATTCATTATAAACATACATGGAACAAGATCTTTCGAATATGTGCACAGAAATGTGTGTTTATATAGAAGTAAAACATGTTTCCAAAAGGAAAAAAAAATTGAAACATTACATGGAAGGCCAACTTTAGGAAGTAAAATAAAGCCTCACTCACCACATATTATGGGTGGGGTAGGAGTTTGGGGGTGGGCAGGGTGAGGTGTGGTGCAACCACCACACAGGCACAGGCTCTGGCTCCCCACTCCTGATTTATAGCCACATCATAAAAATGCCTTTGGAAGGACTTTGGCATTCAGCTGTGAAGCAAAAACAGCACAACACAAAATAAAGTAATACATATGTTTCTTTATGTCTCATTAACTTCTATAAATCACTAATATTTAGGCAACACAGCATGAATGAAGTACTATGAACCTTCACTATCAATACTAGAATCCATCAAGGTTTACAGTGTCACTAGGTTTCCATCGCAACGTTGACTTGACAGAACCTGCACAAATGTTTTCATGAAGAGAAGGATAACTTGAATGGGTATATCCTGTTTTGGGCACTATTAAGAAAAAAAAAGATGTTTTTTCTAATTTAAACCATGGTTTTTCACATAAAATTGGTGAAACTTGCATTTCTAGTAACAGATATAAATACCCCAATTCTATGATTGTTCAAAATTTGAAATGATGAAAGGCCCTCCTCCCTGTCCCTCCCGACTTTAGAAAAGATGTGGACTCTCCTACCACACTTACTGGCTGAGAGACTGAGCAGATTGGGTCAGTGGGACCATGGGACTGTCTGCTGTCTGCCCAGGGAGGGGATGGGGAGTTGTGGAGAAGAAAAAATGACCTGATGTGGCGGGAGGGGGAAGGGACCTTGAATAATGATATACAGGGATAGAAAGCATGACTTCCTTGTTCATAATAATAATAATAATAATAATAATAAGTATACAGAAGAAAAAAAGAGAAAAAAAAAAGATATTACCAGGAGAAAAGATGACTATTGGACAGAAAACAATAAGTAGCTACAAGAAGATTGAACTTCAGCATGACGAAAAAAGTTTTCAAAAATTGCCATAATTTTCAAATTTAAAATTGGCTCATTGAAGTGGATTTTTCCCCCAATCTCTTGAACCACTTTAGGTCCTATTTTTTTTAAATCAGTGGTTTTATTTATCGTGAATAATGAATGGATATAATAAGGATTGGTTTCCAGAGCTGGGTTCTTTTTTTGTTTTGTTTTGTTTTGTTTTTGTTTTTTTGTTTTTTTTTTTGTTTTTTGTTTTCTTCTTTATTTTGTATTTATCAAAAAAAAACAGTAAAAAGAATTTAAAATGCAGAAAAGTTAACAATAACTATACAGAGGATAAGAATCATAAGCATGGCTTATCAAGGGTAGAAATACAAATAAGATTGCTACACATATATTTTCTTTGTGTTCAGCTTTCCCTATATATCCTTATTCAAGGTCTCTTCCCCCTCCCAACACATCTGGTCA
>PVIH01001443.1:0-130024 GCA_004025045.1 Sigmodon hispidus
TATGGCTTTTTTAGTTTTACTATTTTCTTTGACTGATATATCTATTTGAGCTACTGAGTCTTCCACTTCAGAGATTCTATCTTCCATCTCTTGAACTCTGTTTGTTATGCTTGTATCTGTGGTTCCAGCTTTTTTCTTCAGGTTTTCTATTTCCATCTTTGCCTCATTTTGTGCCTTTTTTATTGCTTTCATTTCAGCTTTTATTTCAGCTTTTAGTTCCTGGCATGTTTCTTTCATAGATTTGTTCATTTCTTCCAGGTTTTTGTTTGTATTTTCTTCTATTTCTTTAAGGCTATTTTTCATATCTTCTTTGAGAGCTTCAATGATCATCAAAAAGGAATTTTTGGTGTTGCTTCCTTCTGTTTCCTCTTCATTGCTCAGATCCGGTCTTGTATTTGTAAGATCGCCACTCTCTTCTGGAGTTACCATGTTGTTCTTTGTATTATTATGTAATTTTTGCACTGACGTTTGCCCATGGCTTCAGTGGTTCACGATTAGATGGCTCCTGGTCAGTTGTGGCACTCAGGCTTGTGTGCCTCCTGTCACCTCTCTGGGCAGGGTCTGAATCTGCCCTTCAGATACCCCAGAAGTTATCTGTTCACTCAGTTGGAGGTTGAGGTGGGTAGCCATGCAAATTCTCTCAGCAGCAGCTGTGGGTATGGTGAGAGGCAGACTTTATCTGCCCCTGCTACAGAGTTCGCTGGGACCCTGCAGACAGCCGTATCTCACCTTTTGAACATCTATACAGAAAGCCAGTTCTCCCTCTGGGAGTATCTCCTAAATCGTCACCCTTCACTGATCACCTCCTTTCTCCCCTCCTCCACCACTTCCATTCTCTTCTATGGGATGTAATCATTCCTAACATTTTGCATGGCACAGCAATTCCAGCATGGCAGCAAACCCAGCATGATGCCAAGTATGCTGGCATTCACCAGGGAAAGCGGCAGAACACTGTCCACTATTGGTAGAGCACTGAATAAAGGTCATGCCCCCCAGGGTGTGGCTATGTAGATGGGCCCACCAGCTCTCTTATAAGAAAACACTCACTTGTAAGATTTTCTCTTTTTCTCTTCTGCTTTTTCCCTCTACCTGCTTTCTGATTTAGTAAACTCTAGTATGGTACACGGTGGTGTGGTACTTAACACATGCATAAAGCCAACAGTTGATTTTCTCAAAGAACCAACTCTTTCTTTCATTGAGTCTTTGTATTGTTCTCTTTGTTTCTATTTTATTAATTTCAGCCCTGAATTTGATTATTTCCTGGCACTTATTCCTCCTGGGTGAGTTTGTTTCTTTTTTGTTCTTGAGCTTTTAAGTGTGCTGTTAAGTCACTTGTACAAAATTGCTCCAAATTCCTTATGTCGGCACTTAATGCTATAAACTTTCCTCTTAACACTGTTTTCATTGTGTCCCATAAGTTTGGGTATGTTGAGGATTAATTTTTATCTAATTCTAGGAAGTCTTTTATTTCTTTATTTCTTTCTTGACTCAGAGGTGGTTCAGACTAGAGCTGTATAGTTTCCATGAGTTTGTAAGCATTAGAAACACAACTGCAGTTTGTGTTGTTCAACTCTAACTTTAGGCCATGATGGTCTAATAGGACACAAGGAGTTATTTTAATTTTTTTTATCAATTAATGTTTTAAGTAACACATTTTAAGTAGAATTTAAATCACATTATGTACATGAAAGTATCAAATGAACACATGTAAATGCAAGTGCACATGTAAGTATCAAAGAAACACATGTGTATATGCTCTATGCAGAGCGGTGGTTTTAAAACTATTTTTAGAAGGCAATAAGTTCTTACCTTAATTAATCAACACCAACGATGTACTTTTGAGTACTCAACTAAAATACAATTTGACAATTATATTTTTTCCTTCTATCTATTTATTATATTACCCTACTTTGTGGTAATGTAATTCTTAAATAAGTTCCAATGTTTAAAAAAAAATAAAATATGGGAACTAATAGAAAGAAACATGCCATCATTATAATAGGTGTATTATTTAATCACCAGCCATGTGCTTAGACAATTGGCAACTTAGAGCAAAGGAAGAACTTCTTTACTCACTTGATTCCTGAGTAGTCTGAGGAATCAGAAGACACCCAGAGTTTTTAGCTAATTTACTGTCCTTCAATTTTCAATTATAGCATTTACATAGCAGCAGGATCCAATTTGAGCTTGAATCATGATGCACTAAAGCCTCTGTGGAAGCCTTCAGAACCCTTCCCTACCAGGCAGAATAGCAGGCATGGAGCAGTGGCTTTTACATTTGCCACAAGGAACTACTGCATTGATATTAATAAGATTTAAAGGAATTTAGAATAACTGAGTCAGAGTTTTCTGAAGACCTAGGTGGCACTGGTGAAGTAATACCTAAGGAGGATTCTTCTGATCAGACTAACTGCTCTCACATCTTAAATGGCTCAGGATTTCAGACAGCTGTCAAGAGAAGATGCTTTTGCTCTTACTCTGTTGGAACAAACCTCGAAGCTTGATGATTCAATTCTTATGCTGACTTATATTTACTCCAATAATAGGACAATATTTAAAGGTTACTTCAGTCATTTCCTTTCCCACTTCTAGTTTCCCCTACCATCTGAAAGAATTTATCTTTACCTGCTAGTATAATTAATACACTATAATAGCTAGTTTTACATGAACTTGATATAAGCTACAGGCATATGAAATGAAGATACATCAACAGAGAAAATGCCTACATAAGATTAGATTGTAGGCTGTATGGCATTTTCTTAACTAGTGGATTGATATAGGAGGGCCAGGCCCACTGTGGGTTGTCTCTGGGCTGGTGATCCTGGGTTCCATAAGAAAACTAGTTGAGCTAGCCAGTTGGTCAAGCCAGTAAGCAGCACTCCTCCATGGCCTCTGCACCAACTCCTGCCTACAGGTTACTATCTCTCTTGTTTTTCTTTTATTCTATCCAAGTGATAAAACACATTGATAGATTTTTGGAGTTTTTTTGCTCCCCCTTGCTTTCATCCTCTCCATCCTCCCTCAGGCTCTCTGTGGTGGAAATACTCTCTATATGCTGTAAATAAAGTAACAGGTTTGGTCTATGTAGAGTGCTGTAGAAGTGGGTGGAGGATCAGAGGATAGGCAGGTAGAAGGAGGGTGGAGTTAGCCAGTGGCCATCCGACCCTGGAGAAGAACAGACACGTAAGAAATATAGGTGAGCCATGGGCTGGGCATGTGGCAGGTAGATTAGTAGATTACAAGAAATGGGTTGAATTAAGATGAAAGAGCTAGCTAGTAATGTACTTGAGACAGGGGCCAAACAGTATGAAGTTAATATAAGTGTCTGATTCATTTCTTTGGGGGACAAAAGTCGCTGTGGGCCAGGTCCCAACCCCTGGCCTAAAAGGGCCTGGGAAAACTACTACAACAGATGGCATCCCTGGGTTGGTTGAACACTTGCATAAAGCCTGAGAAAGTTTAAAAAGCTTAAAGAGTGTTCTAGATCACTGAAACAGAGCCAAAAGTGGCTTTCTGAATTGCATATTTGAATTGGTTTATGGTACAGAGACAGCGTGGTGTTCAGGCTAGAATTTAAAAATGGCACATCCACGGCACACAGCTTAAACCCCTACGTTTCACGGAAGGTTTGTCATAAGTGTGATTGATTTAAGGTTTCTGCTTATACTGAACAGAAAGGAAACAGAGTCAAAAACAATTTTTCTGGTAGCAGTTTCTGTCTGCTCTATTTGCTGTGGCAGAGATGCAGCAGGCACCTCCGCCATATTGAAAACCACCAAAAGGGGTAGAGTCAACAATTAAAGTGATACCGACATTTTAAAAGCTTGTTGGGTTAGAAAATGATTAAGAATTCTCAATAAAACATATTTAGACTCACAAAACCTCCAAACAAGTTACAATGTATGTAAAATATGCATAGGCTTCAGAGAGAGAAAAAAAGGGTAAAGAAAGCCCTTTAAGAAAGAGAAATAGGAAATAAAGATAAAGGCCATGTAAAGATGGCAGATAAATAGAGAGTCTGGATTATGGTTATTGTGTTTTCTTTTAACTTTTTAACTTTTAAAAATCTAACTGCAGAAAGACAATTGATTACTAAGGCTGCTAAGTTAAGCAAATACAAATACTTTAAAGATATCTTGACTTTGAAATCTGTTTATAAGAATATATTGCTTGGGAAAAGAGTTTCTGTTTTTATCTCTACAGAACATCAAAACCTGTGGATTGGTTTCAGGGAAATGTGGTTTCATTTGCCAAGGGCACCTGAACATTCTCAGCTTCCAAGATACCAGTTGAGATGATCCAGCCTTAAGACCCCATGAGATCAACATTGTCCTTTGTCAGCAGGAAGTAGTAAAAGAAAGAAAGCTACATCCAATTTCCCAAAAATATGTCTTATTAATGTTTGTCTTCATTACAAATAGTTAATGGTCATAGTCAATCTCTTTTTAAAAAAGGGGGGGAATATGATATATAAATGATTAGAAAAGATAAGTGGATTTTAGTTTATTGATATAAACTTAAGGTCAATTTTGTTATGCTGTATGTATTTTTCTACTCTTGATTAAGGTATGATGCTGATGTAACTCATTTAAAACTGTAATGTGTAATTGAGAAATGCAGATTAATAGTCATCTATGATAACCAAACTTATAGTCATGTTAGTTAGGTTTTTGTAGGTATACAAAGATATATTTCAATTAGATAAGTAGTCTTCAAACACTTCAAAGACATGCAAAATATGGCATTTAAAATATTTTAAAAACTTAGACTTTTCTGGACAGTGAGATAAGTCTGCTCCTGACAGCACCAATGTTTTTCAGGAAAATGATGGGTATTGAAGAAACTTCATGTGGAATTTATTTTGTGGCAACAGTTAGCCACTGGACAAGAAACTGTTCTGCTATTGACTTCTTGATAGTATGCTGTATAAATTGGACATGCAGGTTCCATAGGAAAGGGACCTTTGAACTTTGGCAGAACAAGCTGAGATGGTCCTTCAGGTTCCTGCTTTGCAGAAAAAATTACCAGGCATCCTTCTGGACACAAGGAGAAGTGACTGATGGACTGTGTCAAATTTCCTGTATCACTGAAAAGTATGACAGAGACTTTAGGCCTATAAGCTGAAGATGATGCCCCAACATTACAAAGAAACTTTGGGTGACTGTCCAGGCAGACAAGTGTCATCTCTGTCATTTTCAAGACTTTGGAAGTTGCTTGCACTTCATGTTTATTTGGATAATATTATATCCTTCTGTGGTCTTTGATGTGGTTGAAGGTTTAATAATTATAGATATAGTTCTCTTTAGTTTAAAAGGTATATTAGGTATGAAACTTTAGACTCACAATAATAAGGTAGATAATGGAATACTCTCTTTAATTTTGTGAATACAAATAGACTGGATATTGTGACTATAATTTTTGCTTGATAGCTGTTCTGTTGTAATTTTGCTGTATGGAAACTGAAACCTTCCTTTTTGATTAGACAGAAAAGAGGAAATGTGGTGGAAATATTCTCTGTATGCTATAAATAAAGTAACTGGTTTGACCTATGTGAAGCACCATAGAAGTGGGTGGAAAATCAGAGGACAGGCAGGTAGAAGGAGGGTGGAGTTAGTCAGTCTCCATCTGACCCTGGAGAAGAACAGACATGTAAGAAACACAGGTGAGCCATGGACTGGGACATGTGGTGGGTAGATTAGTAGATTACAAGATATGGTTTTAATTAAAATGAAAGAACTAGCTAGTAATGTACTAGAGACATGGGCCAAAAAGTATGAAGTTAATATAAGTGTCTGATCCATTTCTTTGGGGGACAAAAGCCGTCGCAGACCAGGTCTAAAACTCCCCACCCAAACGGTGTTGGAAAACTTTCTACAACAGCTCTCCTCCCTACAAACCCCCATTCGTTCCCCAGGGAGGGCAAAGAATCCAAAGGTGACTCAGTTCAGTCTAACATATCCACTTAGGTAAGTCCAAGTCCTTCCCTCAAGTATCAAGGCTGAATACAGTGTTCCTCTGTAGGGACATTCACCAGGAGGCTGCACAAACTACCCACACCTTTTTACTGTCATCTACATTTAGTTACTTTTCATAAATGTTTTTCAGCAGTTACTTCAGAGTCAGTGAGCCCCCAATAGCATGGGTCAACCCTCTTTGTGGATCTCTTTATGATCCTGATCTGATCCCTCTACTCATATACTCTCTCCTCCCTCTCTTCAACTGGATCAGGAGCTCACTTGACCCAGTGCTTAGCTATGAATCTCTGCTTCTGCTTCTATCAGTTGCTGGATGAAGGTTCTATATTGATAATTAGGGCAGTCATTTATTTGGTTATAGGGGAAGTCCTGTTTAGGCTTCCACTCCACTATTGTTTAGAGTCCTAGCCTGGGACACCTTGTGGGTTCTTGGACGTTTCTCTAGGACCAAGTTTCTCTCTAATCCCTCAGTGGCTCCCTCTATCAAGATATCTATTTCTTTATTCTCCCTTTCTGTTGCTCCTCCCAATCAACCATCTCATTCTTTCAAGTCTTTTCCTACCTCTACTTGCTTGTTCTTCCATATGATTCCAATTCAGGAGATTTTTCCCTATTTCCAGGGGGAATCCATGGATGTTTCTCTTATGTTCCTCCTATTACTTAGTTGTTCATGGGTTGTGGTTTGTAGCCTGGTTATCCTTTGCTTTATGTCTAACATCCACTTTTAAGTGAGTACAAAGCTTGTCTATCTTTCTGGGTCCTGTGTTACCTCACTCAGAATGATACTCTCCTGATCCATCCAATTGCTTGAGAATTTCAGGATGTTATTTTTTTACTGCTGAGTAGTATTCCATTGTGTAAATATACCACAATTTGTTAATTCATTCTTCAGTTGAGGAGTATCTAGGTTGTTTATGGGTTCTGGCTATTATGAATGATGCTGCTATGAACATACTTGAGCTAATGCTTTCGGGGTAAGAATGTGCATCATCCTTTAGGTATATGCTCAATAATGGTATTGCTAGATCTTTGGAGAGAATGATTCCAAGTTTTCTAAGGAAACAACATACTGGTTTTCAAGTGGATGTACAAACTTACACTCCCACCAGCAATGGAGGAATGTTCCCCTTGCTCTACATCCCCTCTAGCATAGGCTGTCATCTGCCATTCTGCCAGGTGTAAGATAGTATCTCAGAATTGTTTTTATATGCATTTCTCTAATGGCTAAGGTAGTTGAGCAAGTCTTTAAGTGTCTTTCTGCCATATGAAATTCTTCTGTTGAGAATTCCCTATTTAACTCTGACCCCCATTTTTAAATTAAATTATTTGGGACTTGGTCCTCTAGTTTCTTTAGTTCTCTATATATTTTGGAGATCAGTCCTCTGTCAGATATAGGGCTAGTTACCTCACTCAGAAAGATACTCTCCCAATCCTGTCTTTTTTCCATTCTTGTTGCAGTACATTTACAATAAATACTCCAGACAAAATGAAATCACAGTACCACCTATACTGTGTACTATACTGTATATAATTTCTGCTATTCTAGATAAATCTGTGGGAGAAAAGCTAGTTTATACACATAAAAATATCTGTTCAAATAGAATGAGGAAAACTTTATCCAATACTACTATGGTAAGTTAGAGATACTAAGCTCAAGGTCACTGAAATGGAAGGCAGAAGAGATGAAATGCTAAGTAATTTTGGTGGAAAAGTACTGGAGGGTATTATGGAAGAAATTGTCAGTAAAATTAGATGTCAATTTTTGCTAATTTGTGACCAGATTAGGTTACCGTCATCCCAGTGGATTGAATAGGATATAGAAAACCTGTCTTTCTCAGTGATTGCATTTGACAATGAGGACTTCCAAGTCCTCAACAAAAAATTTATCTTGAAGGAACACAGAAGAATGTATAATTACAAGTTTCCTGATGTCTTGGAGACCAGAAAAAGAGGCAGAGCATTTTTCAGAATCTAAAAGGAAAAAAAAACCATCAAATTAAAGTTATATATCAAAAGACTAAATCCTTGGAGAATTAAGGAGGAATGGGAACATTTTCTAAAATAGAAAAACATAACATTTGACGCAAGCATTCCTAATATTTTTAATTATGATCTTTTTTTAAAAAAAAAAAAACTTTATTTATTTATTTATTTGTCTTGGTGTTTTGCCTGGAACTGGAACTACAGACAGTTGTTAGCTGCCATGTGGGTGCTGGGAACCAAACCCGGATCCTCTGGAAGAGCAGACGGTGCTCTTAACTGCTGAGCCATCTCTCCAGCCCCTTTAATTATGATCTTGATAGTATAATTACACCATTTCTCCTTTTCATCTTTAAATTCTTCCATATATTTCTCCTTGCTTTAGTCAAATTTATAGCCTATTTTATCAATAATTTTATATATTTATTATATAAAAGTATATATATATAATTTTATATAATATATATGTTTTTACATATATAAATTTTTATATTTATTTTATATATAAAATAAATTTATATATACTTTATATATAAAGTATATGTGTAACAACAATTAATACACTCACATATATCATTACACAAGTAAGTAAAACTTGCTGTAAAATGTTGCCTATATGTATGTATATTATAGGGGCTGACTACAAGCAGACCTGGTTTTTTAAAAGGCTAATGAATTTCTTCAGACAGAAAAAAAAGCCAAGAAGTCAGCTTAAGATTTCATGATGTGCTTTGATGAAGCTTCAACTACACTAAGCATTCTAAAATTGATTGAGTTCCCCTCATAGTCATTTGCTAATGACCTCTGCTTCTTACTTAATGTCTTTGTTATTAAATAAAACTCTCAAAATGTGTGACTTAGAAGGCTACTAGCACTGGGTGGTGGTGGCTCATGCTTTTATTCCAGCACTCAGGAAACAGAGAACAGTAGATCTCTGAGTTCAAATCCAGCCTGGTCTACAGAGTGAGTTCCAGGATAGCCAAGGCTACACAGAGAAACCATGACATGGCAGGGGTGGGGGTGGGGAACAGGAGGAAAAGGGCTAGTGGCTTCCATAAAGCTGAAGCTCTGGGCTTCATCAGGAGGCAGCATCTGCACTCTGTTGTAACCTGTGACTTGTGCTTTCCACAAACAGATATAGAAACGCACTGGTAGATATTTTGTTGTTGTTGTAGCTGTAAAAGTTCATTGCTCAGTGGAACATGTTATTTGGGGTGACTGTAGTCCATGCTCTCAGGACACAGCAATTATTTTTTCCTTTTGTTTCCTTTGAAGAAAGGGCTGTTTTACATCAACAGAAAGGGGGGAAGAATACAAGAAAAAAATAACCAACTGGATTTTAAGGGAACATTTAGAATCATGGTTACTGGTAGTCAAGCCAGAAAATTCTTATTGATCTTTGAATTTACTGATTCATTTCTCAGTTACCTCAATTTTGCTGTTTAATCCTATTGAGTTTTAATGCTACTGCATTAGTCAGTACTGTAATTCCTATTTGGTATTTCTTTACATCATATTTCTTTGATGAGATTTTTTTAATGCTGGATTTTTTTTATTACAGTAAAAATATTTTTACAGTAATTTTTATTATTATTATTATTATTATCAACAAAGAAGTCACACTTTCTAACCTTCTATATCCTTATTTAAGATCCCTAACCCCTCCCACCACATCAGGTCATTCTTTCTTCTCCACATATCCCCATCCCATCCCTGGACAGGCAGCAGGCAGTCCCATGGATCCACTGCCCCAATATTCCTTAGTTCAGTCTCCACTCCTAGCAGATCCAGTTTTCTCCCCCCTCCCTCAAGAGTGAGTCAGGTGTTCCTCTAGGGGGAGTGGTATCCAAGGTGTCAGTCCAGGTGTTTCTGATCCCAAGCTGTTCAGTGGTTGTGGTTTGTAGCTTGGGCATGCTTGGCTTTTTTCTTGTTTGTTTGGTTGGTTGTTGAGAGTCCACTAATGAGTGAGTACATCCCCTGCTTATCTTTCTGAGTTTGTGATACTTCACTCAGTAGGATATTCTCCAAATCCATACATTTGCCTGCAAATTTTAGGATATCATATTTCCTTACTGCTGAGAAGTACTCCATTGTGTAGATGTACCACAGTTTGTTAATCCATTCTTCAGTTGAGGGACATCTAGGTTGTTTCCAGGTTCTTGTTATTACAAATAATGCTGCTATGGACATAGTTGAGCTAATGCCTTTGGAGTGTGACTGTGCTTCTTTAGGGTATACACCCAGAAGTGGTAATGCTGGGTCCTTGGGGAAATTGATTCTCAGTTTTCTGAAAAACTGCCATACTGCATTCGAAAGTGGCTGAACAAGTTTACAATCCCACCAACAATGGAGGAGTGTTCCCTTCGCACCACATCCTCTCCAGGATAGGCTGTCCTCTGTGTCTTTTATCTTAGCCAATCTAACAGGTGTCAGATGGTATCTCAAAGTTGTTTTGATTTGCATTTCTCTGGTGGCTAAAGATGATGAGCACTTTTTCAAGTGCCTTTCAGCCATTCATAATTCTTCTGCTGAGAATTCCCTTTTTAGATCAGAACCACATTTTTTGATTGGGTTATTCAAGGTTTTGGACTCTAGATTCTTGAGTTCTTTATATAACCTTAGAGATCAGTCCTCTATCACTTGTATGGTTGGTGAAAATCTTTTCCCATTCTGTAGGCTGGCATTTTGTCCTATTGACAGTGTCCTTGGCTTTACAGAAGCTTCTTAGCTTTAGGAGATCCCACTTATTGATTGTTGTTCTTAGTGTCTGTGCCACTGGTGTTATATTTAGGAAATGATCGCCTGTGCCAATTCGTAGAAGTGTATTTCCCACTTTCTTTTCTATCAAGTTCATAGTGGGTGGGGTTATGTTGAGATCTTTGATACACTTGGATTTGAGTTTTGTGCAGGGTGAGAGTCTAAGACCTATTTACATTTTTCTACACACTTCCATCCACCTATGCCAACGCCATTTGTTAAATAGACTATCTTTTTTCCATTGAATATTTTGAGCCTCTTTGTCAAAGTTCAGGTGTTCATAGGTTTTTGGGTTAATGTCTGGATCCTCAGTTCTATTCCATTGATTCACAAGTCTGTTTTTATGCCAGTACCAGGCTGTTTTTATTACTGTAGCTCTATAGTACAACTTGAAGTCAGGGATGGTGATAACTCCTGAGGTTCTTTTATTAAGTAAAATTGTTTTGGCTATCCTGTCTTTCCTGTTATTCCAAATGAAATTGAGTATTGTTCTTTCAAGGTCCAAAAAATATTGTGTTGGGATTTTGACAGGCAGTGCATTGAATCTGTAGATTGCCTTTGGTAGAATTGCCATTTTTACTATGTTGATCCTACCAATCCAGGAACATGGGAGAGCTTTCCATTTTCTGATATCCTCTTCAATTTCTTTCTTCAGTGATTTAAAATTTTTGTCAAATAGGTCTGTTACTTCTTTGATTATAGTTACTCTAACATATTTAATACTATTTGGTGCTATAATGAAGGGTAATGTTTCCATTATTTCTTTTTCAGCTCTTCTATCTTTAGTATATAGAAGGGCTACTGATTTCTTTGAGTTTATCTTGTATCCTGCTACATTGCTGAAGGTTTTTATTAGCCGTAGCAGTGCCTTAGAAGAATTTTGTGGGTCACTTATGTATACAATCATATCATATGCAAATAGAGATAGCTTCACTTCTTCTTTTTCAATTTGTATCCCCTTAAGCTCCTTTTGTTCTCTTATTGCTTTAGCTAAAACTTAGAGAACTATATTGAATAGATAAGGGGAGAGAGGACATCCTTGTCTAGTTCCTGACTTTAGTGGGATTGCTTTGAGTTTTTCTCCATTAAGTTTGATACTGGATGTCGGCTTCTTGTAAATCACCTTTATTATATTTAGATATTTTCCCTGTATTCCTGATCTCTCCAGGGCTTTAATCATAAAGGAGTGTTGGATTTTGTCAAAGGCTTTTTCCGCATCTAAGAATATGATCATGTGTTTTTGTTACTTTAATTTGTTTATATGATGTATAATGTTTAAGGTTTTTAGTATGTTAAACCAGCCCTGTATTTCTGGGATGAAGTCTACTTGGTCATGGTGGCTGATATTTCTTTATACATTGTTGTATATGGTTTGCTGAAATTTTGTTGAGAATTTGCGCATCAATATTCATGAGGAAAATTGGTCTATAATTCTCCTTCTTTGTTATGTCTTTGGGTGGCTTGGATATTAGGGTAATTGTGGCCTCATAGAAGGAACTTGGCAATATTCCTTCAGTTTCTACTGTGTGAAATAGTTTGAGGAGTAATGGTAGTAATTCTTCTTTGATTGTCTGGTGGAATTAGGCACTGAAACCATCTGGACCAGCGCTTTTATTTTTGGGGAGGCTTTTAATGAGAGCTTCAATTTTCTTAAGGTTTATAGGCCTGTTTAGGTAACTAATCTGATCTTCATTTAATTTTGGTAGATGGTGCCTGTCCAGAAAGCTATCCATTTCATCAAGTTTTTCCATTTTTGTGGAATACAGATTTTCAAAATATGATCTGATAATTCTCTGGATCTCCTGGGGGTCTGTTGTTATGTCCCCCTTTTCATTTCTGATTTTGTTGATTTGAACACTCTCTCTGTTTTTTGATTAGTTTGGATAAGGGGTTATCTATCTTGTTAACTTTCTCAAAGAACCAACTCTTAGATTCATTGATTCTTTGTATTGTTCTTTTTGTTTCAATTGTATTGATTTCAGCTCTAAGTGTGATTATTTCCTGCCATCTACTCCTTCTAGGTGAGTTTGCTTCTAATTGTTCTAAGGCTTTCAGCTGAGCTGTTAGGTCTCTTGTGTGAGATTTCTCTAGGTTTTTCATGTAGGCATCTAGCGCTATAAATTTTCCTTTTAAGACTGCTTTCATTGTGTCCCACAAGATTGGATATGTTGTGAATTCATTTTCATTGAATTCTAGGAAGACTTTGATTTCTTCCTTAATTTCTTCCTTAACCCACAGATAGTTCAGCTGAGTGATGTGTGATGTTTAGTTTCCATGAGTTAGTAGGTTTTCTTTGATTTTTGATGTTGTTGAACTATAACTTTAGGCCCTGGTGGTCCGATATGTTACAAGGGATTATATTCATTTTTTTGTATCTATTGATATTTGCTTTATGACCAATTATGTGGTCAGTTTTGGAGAAAGTTCCATGAGGAGCTGAGAAATATGTATATTCCTTTGCCTTTGGGTGGAAGCTTCTGTAGATATCTATTAAATCTATTTGCATCATAACTCTTTTAGACTCCTTTTTCTCTGTTGAGTCTCTGTCTGGTTGACCTATCCAGGGTTGAAAGTGGGGTATTGAAGTCTCCCACTATTAGGGTATAAGATTTGATGTGGGATTCAAACTTTAGCAGTGTATCTTTTATATAGGTAGGTGCCCGTATATTAGGGGCATAAATATTCAGGATTGAAATTTCCTCTTCTCCAATTTTTCCTGTGATGAATAAGTAAGGACTATCGTGGTCCCTTTTAATTGCTTTTAGCTTAAAGTCTATTATGCTAGAAATTAGGATGGCAACCCCCGCTTGCTTCTTAGGACCATTTGACTGGAAAATCTTTTCCCAACCCTTTACCCTAAGCCTGTGTCTATCTTTGTGGTTTAGGTGTGTTTCTTGTAGACAACAGAAGGATGGCTTCTGTTGTTGTATCCATCTTGTTAGTGTGTGACATTTTTTAGGAGACTTGAGTCCCTTGATATTAAGAGATATTAGTGACCACTGTTTGATATTTCCTGCCATTTTTGGTAGTAACTTGCTTGTATTTCCTTTCTCTGGAGTATTCTTCTGTGGAATTATTGATTGTTTGTGGTTTCATGGGTGTATCTGGGGTCCTTAGGTTGGAGTTTTCCCTCTAATACTCTCTTGTAGCGCTGGATTGGTACACAGATATTGTTTCAGTCTGACTTTTTCATGAAATATCTTGCTTACTCCGTCTATGGTGATTGATAATTTTGCAGGGTATAGTATTCTAATTTGGCAGCCATGCTGTTTTAGCATCTGTATAACTTCTGACCAAGCCCTTCTAGCTTTCATCGTTTCCATTGAATAGTCAGGCGTTATTCTGTTGAGTCTGCTTTTATATGTAAGTTGACCCTTTTCTTTAGCAGCTCTTAAAATTTTTTCTTTGTTCTGTATATTTTGTGGCTTGATTTTAATGTGGAGCGCTTTTGGGGGGTCATATGTATTTGGTGTTCTGTAATCTTCTTGTATCTTTATAGATATTTCCTTCTTCGGGTCAGGGAAATTTTCTTCTATGATTTTATTGAAAACATTATCTGTGCCTTTGAGCTGGTATTCTTCTTCTTGTATTCCTATTATTCTCAACTTAGGTCTTTTCATGGTATCCCAGATTTCCTGAACATTTTGAGTTATGGCTTTTTTGGTTTTAGTATTTTCTTTGACTGATATATCTATTTGAGCTACTGAGTCTTCCACTTCAGAGATTCTATCTTCCATCTCTTTAACTCTGTTTGTTATGCTTGTATCTGTGGTTCCAGCTTTTTTCTTCAGGTTTTCTATTTCCATCTTTGCCTCATTTTGTGCCTTTTTTATTGCTTCTATTTTAGTTTTTATTTCCTGACATGTTTCTTTCATAGATTTGTTCATCTCTTCCAATTTTTTGTTTGTATTTTCTTCTGTTTCTTTAAGGCTATTTTTCATATCTTCTTTGAGAGCTTCAATGATCACCAAAAAGGAATTTTTGGTGATGCTTCCTTCTGTTTCTTCTTCATTGCTCAGTTCAGGGCTTGTAGTTGTAGTGAAAGACCTCCGGGGAGGACTTCCCTTCAGGACGAGACCCCAACCCAAGGAACAGGTCGAGACCACTCAGGTGCAACAGCAAGAGGATTTTTAATGGGGGCGAAGGTACCTCCGGGCAGCAGCAGCTCGGGGAGCTGACTGACTGGCGCGCCGAGTCTTTGTTCTAGGGCATTTTATAGCATAGGGGAAGCGGGAGGCAGGCTTACAGAAGCAAAAAGGCGTGGTTATAGGGAAAACAGAGAGATTATTTGTTCATTTAAACAACAACTCTTACTTATTGGATGAGGGCTTAGTGGCGGGGAGAAACAGCGGGAAGAATCAGTAGCTTGCTGGGAGGGGGAGTCTTTGGTTACAGACTTCTTGTGGTATGTGGTCCTGGTCACGTAGCTCCCTGCTATCTGATTGTTTCTTAGCAACCCTGTATTATCTGCCTGGTCGCAGCCTTGAGCTTGTGTGGGAAGGGACGTGGAAGCCTGGGTATGTCTGGGCAGACCGGGACAAGTTTTATCTACTAAACTGAATGTCTGGATCCAGCTCTACAATCTAGAGTCTTTCATTCCTCTATTTTTTTTTTTTTGACAATGAGTAAAATCTTTTACTCATAGGTTTGTATCATACTGCCTCACGGCCTGGTACTGTTGGGCAAGTACCATTGCTTGCACAACTGACAACCTATCTTTAACAAACTGAGTTAATCTATTGATGATGCATGGCCCAAAAGTCAGTATTAACAGGAGCAAAACAAGGGGACCCATCAGGGATGACATTAAAGTGGTGAACCAGGGTGACCTGTTCCAAATGCCCTCATACCAAGATTGTCGGGAATCAAATTCTTGTTTTCTTTTGTCTAGCCTTTCTTTGAGTTTATCTAAAGTCTCAGTTACTAGCCCAGTTTTGTCAGCATAAAAACAGCACTCTTCTCTAAGGGCCGCACAGAGGCCTCCTTCTTTCAGGAACAACAAATCTAGCCCTCTCCTGTTCTGCAACACTACTTCAGAGAGGGAGGTAACTGAGTCTTTAAGGTCCCGGATAGCTTGTTCAACTGCTCTGAGGTCCTCGTTCATGGCATTGTGTAAGAATTAGTACTGACCTGTTTTAATTATGGCTGTCATCCCGGTTCCTATACCTGCAGCTATTCCTCCAACATCCAGTAACATGGCTAGAGTCACAAGGGCCACTGGTTCTCGCCTTTGCCTCGTCTTGAGATCGCTCCAATCATGATAGTTTAGGACTACTTCATCTGTATGGTAGGTGATCCGAGGCCACAACTGGACCAGCACGCAGTAGTCACGCGTCTGGTTGAGGACAGCAGCAGACACACACGGAGTCAGCCCTGTATTACAAGCCCAGAAAGTCCCAGCGGGAGAGGCTAGATAATAGGAACCAGTCCAGATCTTTAAAGTGGTGTTACAAAGGGTTGTCTCAGTTTCTGGTGGTGGAGTGCCTATACATAATCCTGATCCCGTGACTTGGGAAAGGGTTAAGTGGTGATCTGAGCCTAGGCAGCTCTTACCTGGGTTTGTGGAATTGGAAAAATTTCCAGTAAGAGCGATTCCCTCGTAATACGGAGGGCTTGGATTCAGGCACAGCCAGCAGTCCTTGGCCCTATCGGGGCTGGTAGAATTAAGGGCTTGGTAGGCCCCTTGGACCAAATTTAGGAGCCTGTCGCCTGTTCCAGGGTAAACAATCGGTCTTTCAGTGGGAGTTATGGAGGCTTGGGTTACAGGTATTGGAGGGGGCCTGACTCTGGCTGCTTTCCTTGTCGGAGGCTTCTGCTCAGGGAGCACTGGGTTTGGGCCTATGGGAATACTGACTGACTCAATCCTGAGTCTGATCTGAAAAGTGAATCCCCTGTCTTGTCCTGTCATGTAAAACTTGACTCCCCATGACCGGCCTGCCGTCCAGGATTGAAAGGCTTTTCCCATCTGGGTGAAAGTGATATTTAGAGCATCTCCTTTCTGCCCTCGTCCTACTTGAATAAGATCCCACGAGGAGTGGGGTCCCCAATAGGCATCTCCTGTTGTCTCACAACCCCATGCAGCACAATAAAGAGATTCTATTCCTCCACATTTGTATGTCATCTCCCAACTCCTTCCATCTCGGGGACATACATATAATTGAGTTTGTTGCATTGTTCTACAACCAGGCGAGTCAGCCATATGTTTTCCCTGGGAAGTAACCCCTGTGGTTAGGGTCCGTCGTTTCCTAGACAGGACACTCTCTTTTTCTGACTCTATCAATTGTGGCCTATCAATGAAGGTATATTCTGGAATATCCCAGGAATCTAATCTGGCTATTAAATCACAAATTTTAGGGGTCAAAGGGGGCCACCAGCTGTTAGGGGCGTGCCAGCCGTCTGTAGACCAAACCATGTCCCCCGCTTGGGAAAATACCTGCCAGGTGAGCTTTCTAATCCGATGAGGACTAGCTGTAACTAGGCTGGGCGGAATCAGAATTAGTACCAATAACATCAGTATTGTCTTAAGAGTCTTATCTTGAGTGGGTTTTGAGTGCGTTGAGCCTTCCATCTCTGTACAGCATCAGGATCGGCAGGGTGGTCCAGGCATGCAGTAGGACTGTTGGAGTCCAGGTGTGCCGGTTTAACATGAGAAGCGTGGACCCAGGCTGCGATACCGTCAACTTTCAGGGCCATGGGGGTGGTCAGGAGAATGGTGTAGCGTCCTTTCCACCGGGGCTCGAGATTCTTAATCTGATGTCTGCGGACCCAGACGGAGTCTCCAACCTGGAACTGATGTGGCGTCACAGGTCAGTCTAGCTGGTCACGGTAGGCTGCCGCCAGAGGTT
This sequence comes from Sigmodon hispidus, assembly GCA_004025045.1. Lineage (NCBI taxonomy): Eukaryota > Metazoa > Chordata > Mammalia > Rodentia > Cricetidae > Sigmodon > Sigmodon hispidus. The sequence goes on from PVIH01001443.1 coordinate 17,558, forward strand.
TCCGCACTTCTTTCTGCACAATCTGGAGTGCCCTTAGGTGGGCTTCAAGGGAAGATCGGTCAGCAAAAGCAGAAATATCAGGATCAAGGAAGTTTACAATAGGAGGGGGGGCTCCGTATAGTATCTCAAACGGGGTTAAACCATGGGGTCCCGGGATGTTCCGGGCTCTATAAACTGCTAAGGGGAGGAGGAGCACCCAGTCTCTAGAGCCAGTTGCAAGTGTTAATTTAGTTAAAGTCTCCTTAATTGTTCTATTCATGCACTCTACCTGCCCTGAACTTTGGGGTCGATACGCACAGTGCAATTTCCAATCAATCCCCAATAATCTGGCCACTTTCTGACTTACTTGGGAGACGAAGGCTGGCCCATTGTCAGTACCCAAGACTTTGGGCATTCCATACCTGGGGAAGATTTCTTCCAGCAATTTTTTAGTCACCACATTTGAGGTTTCATGCTTCATTGGAAAAGCTTCTACCCATCCTGAAAAAGTGTCTATAAACACTAGCAAGTATCTGTAACCATACAGTCCAGGCCTTACCTCAGTGAAGTCTATTTCCCAATGTACTCCTGGCCGGTGCCCTCGGGCGTGCACTCCTGTGACCAGATGAGTCTTTCCGGCATTTACCTGTGCGCAAGCTGGGCAATTAACAGTCACCTGTTGGAGTACCTTATCTTGATTGAGGAGCACGACGAATTGATTTTCAGTGTCTAAAAGAGTCTTCATTTTTTTCTTACTTAGATGTGTCAGAGAGTGCAAGAACCGGATGATGTATTTGGTGTAAGAAGTGGGCATAACAGTCTTACCATCTACCATCCAGGCTTACTTCTCTGGATCCCATGTAGCCTCTATTTTTTTTGCCAACTCATGATCCTCTGGACTGTATTTTATAGGTTCCCGTTGCCTTGACGGGTGGGTTTCTAAGGCAAGGACAAGGACTGACTCAGTCTGTCTTAGTGCCGCTTCTTTAGCTGTAGAGTCAGCCAGGCGGTTGCCTTTTGCTATAGGGCTGTCGCCTCGTTGGTGTCCCAGACAGTGTATGATGCTTAGCTTCTGGGGTAAGAATAGGGCTCTAAGAAGAGCTAGTATTTCTGCCTTGTTTTTAATCTCTCTTCCTTCTGAGGTGAATAGTCCTCTCCTCCTATAAATCTCACCATGTATGTGAGCTGTCGCAAAAGCGTACCTGCTGTCAGTATAAACATTTAGCTTCTTACCTTCAGCCATCTGGAGGGCTTGAGTCAGGGCGATGAGCTCTGCTCTCTGCGCTGACGTGCCAGGTGGTAGTGCCTTTGACCAAATGACCTCGTTCTCGGTTGTCACTGCGGCCCCTGCTCTTCCTTCTCCATCCCTCAGGAAGCTGCTGCCATCCGTATACCAGGTAAAATCTGCATCCGAGAGAGGTTGATCTGTCAAGTCCTGACAGGCACCATGCACTTCAGCCAGGATTTGGAGGCAGTCATGTGGCTCAGGCTTAGTTTCATCGGGTAGAGGAAGCAGGGTGGCGGGATTGAGAGCCACGACAGGGCCGAACTGTACCCGATCTGTGTCTAGGAGCATGGCCTGATAGTGAGTCATTCTGGCGTTGGACAGCCACCGGTCGGGAGGTTGTCTCACCAGAGCTTCCACTGCGTGAGGGGCCAGGATGGTCAGGGGCTGTCCTAGAGTCAATTTCCCTGCATCTTTGATCAGGATGGCAATAGCGGCCACCATGCGCAAGCAAGGTGGCCATCCAGCAGCAACTGGGTCGAGTTTTTTGACAGATAAGCCACTGGGCGTTTCCATGGTCCCAACCTCTGAGTCAGTACTCCCTTTGCAAAGCCTTGTTTTTCATCTACAAATAGTTCAAAGGGTTTTGTCATATCTGGGAGCCCCAGTGCTGGGGACTCTAGCAGGGCCTTTTTAAAGTCCTCAAAGGCTCTTTGTTGTTCTTCACCCCATTGGAATAGAGTGCCTTTTTTAGTGAGGGAGTATAAAGGAGCTGCCAATTCAGCAAACCCGGGTATCCACAAGCGGCAGAACCCAGCGGTTCCCATAAATTCTCTTAGTCGGCGGGGAGTGCTTGGGATAGGGAGGTTGAGAATGGTTTGCTTACGTGCTTCAGTCAACCACCTCTGGCCATCCCGCAGTTGGTATCCTAGGTAAGTGACCTGTTTCTGGCATATTTGTGCCTTTTTGGCTGAGGCTCGGTATCCTTTCTGTCCCAGCTCCTCTAGAAGGGCCCGTGTACCTTTTATGCAGTCCTCCTCCATAGTTTTGGCTAGAAGAAGATCATCAACATACTGGAGGAGTGTCAGGGACGGGTGTTGAACTCGGAAGTCAGCCAGGTCTCGGTGTAAGGCTTCATCAAACAGGGTGGGGCTGTTCTTAAACCCCTGAGGCAGCCTTGTCCAAGTCAACTGTCCTGAGAGCCCGAGATCAGGGTCTTTCCATTCAAAGGCAAAAAACAGTTCACTCTCAGGGTGCAGTCTCAAACAGAAGAAAGCATCTTTTAAGTCAAGTACCATATACCATACGTGTGAGGGTGGAAGAGCACTCAGCAGGCTATAGGGGTTGGGCACAGTGGGATGAATATCTTCTGTTCTCTTATTTACTTCTCTTAAGTCCTGTACTGGCCAGTAGTCTCCGGTCCCTGGTTTTTTTACAGGAAGGAGAGGTGTGTTCCAAGGCGACCGACAGGGGATGAGGATCCCTTGGTCAAGGAGTCGTCTTATGTGGGGCCTTATGCCCTGATAAGCCCCTTGGGACATCGGGTATTACTTGATGGAGACTGGGGTGGCAGTCGCTTTTAACTGAATGACAAGGGGAGGTTGGCGGTGTGCCATTCCTGTTCCCCCAGTCTCCGCCCAGGCCTGTGGAAATTATTTTAACCAGTCAGTCATACCTTGTCCCGTTGGCCCCTCTCGTTCATAGAGTCTGTACTCTTCATCTAGTTGCAAAGTCAGTACCTGCAGGGGTGTTCCCTGAGGGCCCATTACAGTGGCTCCTTCCGTATTAAAGTGGATTTGGGCTTTAAGCTTGGTCAGAAAGTCTCGTCCCAATAAGGGATAGGGACATTCAGGCACGTGTAAAAATGTATGTGTCACCTTACCAGTTGCCAGTTGGACTTTTCTCTCAGTTGTCCACCGGTAGTTCCTGCTTCCAGTCGCTCCCTGGACCCAGGCAGATCGGTTGCTGAGGGGTCCTAAGGCTTGAGTCAGGACCAAGTGCTGGGCTCCGGTGTCTACTAAGAAGGTGACTGGTTGCCCCCCAACATTTAGAGTTAGCCTGGGCTCAGGGGGGGCTCCTGGCCCTGACCCCTCTAATCTTCTAAATTGAGGAGAGAGATAGGGGGGTGTCTGGATTTTCGAGGGCCCTGTGGCTTATTTGGGCAGTCACGGGCCCAATGGCCTTTTTCTTTGCAGTAAGCGCACTGGTCTTTGTCTAACGGGGCCTTCCTTCGTTCTCCTTGCCTGGCTCCCTCTCTATTCTGTCCCTGCGAGACTACCGTGGCCAGGACTCTGCTCAATTCCTTGTTCCGTTTTCTATCTCGTTCTTCCTGCCTCTGCCACATTCCCTCTTCTCTCTCTTCTGGTGTCTCTCGCTTGTTGAACACCTTCTCTGCTTCCTTCAACAAGTCTGATAAGGTATACCCCTGCAATCCTTCTAATCTGTGCAACTTATTTCCAATGTCTGGACTAGACTGCCAAATAAAGGACAATGTCATGCTAGCGGCTTGGCCTGGGTCCTCAGGGTCATAAGGGGTATATATTCGGTATGCTTCTTTCAGTCTTTCTAAAAAAGCAGATGGAGTTTCCTCTTTCCCTTGAACTACCTGCTTTACCTGAGCCAAATTAGTGGGACGGCGTGCCGCCCCTCGGAGACCCGCTAGGAGCAACTGATGATAGAGTCATAGGCGCTCCCTACCTGCCGGAGTGGTGAAGTCCCAGTCAGGACGAGTCAAAGGAAAAACCTCATCTATTACATTCAGCAGCTGGGTGGGGCGGCCATCTTTCCTGGGCACGTGCTTCCGTGCCTCTAGGAAAACTCTCTGTCTCTCCTCCGCGGTCAGGAGAACCTGCAGGAGCTGCTGGCAATCATCCCACGTGGGTTGGTGGGTAACTAGAATAGACTCAATCAAGTTAGTCAAAGCTACCGGGTCCTTGGAGAATGGTTCGTTATGTTGTTTCCAGTTATAGAGGTCTGAGGCTGTGAATGGCCAGTACTGCAGTCGGCCATTTGGACCCTCCTGGAGCAAGAAGGCCTGGGTTACTGGTGTTGGGCTGTTCCTCCTTTCTCTCAACTGTCCAGCTATCGGAGAATCCGCGGGGGTCTCGACTGGTGCAGGAACTTCGGCTGGCCGGGCCCCAGGGTAGGGTGGGGGATCATTAGTCAAAAGATCAATCAAAGGGGAGTTCGAGTCGGGGGGAAGAACAGGGGTAGGTTTCTTGGGAGAACAGGATAAAGGGAGGAAGAAGGGGGGCAGATGGTGGGGAAGTGGTGGGATAAAGGGAGGAGGAAGGGGGAAGGGCAGATGGTGGGGAAGTGGTGTTAGGGAGGAGATGGGGTGTGGTTGAGGGAGGGTGAACAAACGGGCGGACCCACGCGGGTGGATCCGTGGCTAGTGGCCTCCACGTGGCAATGTAAGGGCCCTGATCCGGATGGCCACGTGGTCCTGGAACAAAAACTTTGCTCTCTACCTGTGAAATAATATTCAAATTAAAAGTTCCCTCTCTGGGCCATCCGATATTCATCTCTATCCATTCTGTCTTACAATATGTGATCCACTTCTTTTTCTTCACATCGACTCCTTGGTGGCTGGCCCTCTCATGGACCTCTGACCAATGATCCAGAGTGAGACTCAGGGGAGTTGTTACTGTCTGCCCCATCTTCTGGAGATGTCTTGTTGTTCTTTACATTATTATATATATTTTTGCACTGGCATCTGCCCATGGCTTCAATGGTTCACGATTAGATGTCTCCTAATCAGTTGTGGCACACGGGTTTGTGTGTCTCCTGTCACCTCTGAATAAAAGGTTTGCTCAATCTCTACCTTGTCTCTGGGCAGAGGACTGGATTTCAAGTCTTCAATCCTTCTCTGATTGATCCGTGGGAGGTTGTTGGCCATGCAAATTTCCTCAGCAGCAGCTGGGGGGACCCTGGCAGACCGAGTTTATCTGTGTCAGCTACAGAGTGTATAGGGACAAGCTCCTCAGACAACCCCTGATCCTAGAACCAGTACTCGACCAGAACACAATTTTCCCTGGCAAGGATTCAGGCACTGGGGCCTGCTGAACCCACCTCACCTTTGGGCGTAGTCTGAGACTGTCAGAGTCCTCACTCCTTCTCTGTTTGATCCCTTCAAGGTGGATGGTCCTGCAAAATCCCTCAGCAGCAGCTGGGGGGATCCTGGCAGACCGAGTTTATCTTTGTCTGCTACAGAGTGTATGGGGACAAGCTTCACTGAGATTTTTTTTACCTGTTTCTAGACCTCACATAATTACTAAGGCAGTTAACCATAATTCTCTTAGTCCCCATAAAAATGTTATTGTCTTATCATCTACATTTTTTTCTTATTCAAGTTACCAATTAGTGCTGCCTTGGGATGTTTATTGGATTCCACTTGCACACAGCATTTTCTGAGCTGCCAATGTGAAGATAGACAGATGGAGCTCATAGGCACAATGTTTATGAACAACCTTAGTTTAAAGATCAGCAAAGATTTGAAGCTATCATAATGCCTAGCCAGAAGGAGAGATGAATTCAGTTCTCCCCTGTAGCTGTAGTGAACTGAAGCAGGCCAGAACACCAAGCTAGCTTTTTCTGAAGGAAGGAGTGGCAGACAGACAGATTTCGTAGGCATGCATACTTGTACCTGAAAAGTGGGAGCTGTCTCACTACTGGAGAACATTGACAGATTCATGTCCTGTCTATTACCTTAGCCAATGCCACTCCTGCATTTTGGAGTAGCTTTGTTCTCTGATAGGACATTTAATACTATTAGCCCTTTCTCATACATAATTCCCTATAGATACCCAACAACTGTTAGATGAGGCTAGCCCTGTATGTACAAAGATAAATGGACCAAAGACAACCAGTGAGGTTGTCCCTAGACAGGGTAGAGAACTTTGATCACTAGAGTAGAGCCTACCTTGTCAATATATCTCTCCCTAAAGTTCCCCTTCTCCCCAGTTCTCTGGCTAGAGGCAATAGGTATATCACATTCTCTTGTTTGCTTTGTTTTGTTTGTTGAAACATGAGTTCTAGTTGTTATTTAATGAAAATTCCAAAGCAGATATTGGAGAAAAGCTGGAATATCAGAGAGAGGAAACAGAGCACAGTCAAATGTCACTCAGCCAACTTCTCAGGGTAAAAGCTATCTTCCAGATTCCTCAGCCTGGTTCTTTGTCACTTCTACAGAATACCACACCCTCTGCCTATGCCTCTTTAAATATCTTCTTTGCCCAGTTATTTTACTTCCAGGTTCAACTATGCATCATATTCTAAAGTTAAGATTAAAGGTATGAGCTACTACTATTTGGTAGTAGCTTGAACTCACAGAAACACAGAAAGATCTCTGTCTCTGAAGTTATGGGATTAAAGGTGCAGGTCACAACATGATTGTTTTGCTGCTGGGATTAAAGACGTGAGTTACCACTCTCTGACCCTCCTGGCTTGACTGTGGATGGATCTGTTCTCTGATATTCCAGACTGATTTTATATATATATACATATATATATATGTATATATATATACATATATATAACAAAATAAAAATAAAAAACATATTTTTTTCTATTTGCATAATATTTGGGAATGAAAACTTATCTTGTATGTAGATTGGGAGAAGAAAAAAAGGAGAGGGTAGGGGCAGACAAGAACAAAAAAGAGGACACTAAGCAAAAAAATGATTCTTATGTTCCTGAGGTTTCTTGATAGTCTACGTTCAATGTATAGCATTTAGAGTCTCTTGAAGCTTCTGTCTCCTTCTCGGGATTTTAAGTATCAAAGGCAAAAATATTATAGTGAATTTGCTTTCTCCATTTACAGGACCATGTGTCCATTAAACTTCTAATAATTTGTAAATCTTATTTGAGATATTTATGTGTAAAAATCCACTTATTTATTATCAGAAACTGTTCAGCAAATATTCTAAGACAAACCTTAGCATTGTGGAGGCTACCTCAATTGATTAGGCCCATAAAGTCTTCCATATAAAAATTCTCTTTGAATATAGACTATTGAAAATAGCTCCTAAGATTAAAAACAAGAGAGAGAGAGAGAGAGAGAGAGAGAGAGAGAGAGACCATGTGCTATTTCTATCAATGTGACAAATAACTGAAAGAGGAAAGATTTATTTTGGCTCCTGGTTCCAAAGACTAGGTAAACTGGCTTCACAGTTCTGCGGCCTAAGGTAAAAAAGAATATCATTGTGGACTGAGGCATGTGGGAGAAGTCATTCACCCTATGGGAGGGAATCAGGAAGCCAAGCAAGGACTGGCAGGAAATGACAATGACAAGTTATACTCTCCAGAAAAGACCCCCAATGACACACTTCCTCCAACCCTCCACAGGGCCCTAACTTCCAATTCCTCCAAAAAGTCCATTTAAACTTTTAATCTATGAACAGATTCATCCAGTTACCAAGACAGAACCAGAATGAGCCTACCACGTCCTTTTCTAGCTTCAGGGCTCAATTTCACACAGTCTAGAGATGTCTAAGGGGCTGTCCTTAGGGTTTTACCTCTATCAGATTAGCCTGTCTACATACCTGTGGAGCATCTTCAACATAGTTTCTCTGTGTAACCTTGTCTGTCTGGGAACTAGTTTTGTACTCTATGCTCTACTCAAACTCAGAGATCTGCCTCTTGATGTTGAAGTTTCCAGCCTAGTGTGAGTGGTACATCTCTAAACAAAGGATCCTGAGATGTCTAAGAAAGACAGCTAAAGAACCCAGGATCAAGCCAGGAAGCAGCATTCTCTTGTGATCTCTGTTTCATTTCTGTCTCTATTTTCCTTCCTTGAGTTTCAGCCCTTGCTTCTCTTGATGATTAACTGTTAGAAGGGTAAGGTGGAATAAAGCCTCCCTCCGCTCCACAGTTTTTAAGCAGTGTTTGATCACACTCATTGTGGACTGGGACAACTCTCAAAAGCTCCACTTGTGAGGTTTGCTGCCCTGATCAACAGGTGATTTCAAATACATTAACTTCTTGAGATGACATCTCATTTCTAAACCACTGAAACCACTGTCAGCAAACATAAATAGTCTGAAATGTGTTCCTAATAATGCATAGATGAAAGGGAACTGTGAAAGCAGAGGTTTAAATTGCTGAATTGATTGGTACAATGATCCAGAGAAAGAAAAACAAGTAACAATGCCAGTTTTTTTAAAGAAAGGAAATGGAGCCATTATTTTATTCATGATTGTACCTCCATTTATTTCAAAACTTGTTGTATAATAAAAAAAATGTGGGAAAATATTTTCTCTATTTTACTTTAATTCAGTAAACATGCTCATAGTCAGACATAGTATGAATTCTATAATCATATAGTTCTCTTTACATTCAATTTGATAGTTAAGAATAAACAGGGAACCATTGTGTGAGATATAAAATTATGTGAATTTTCCTACCTGGGCAAGGCTGTTAAAAAATTTTAAGACATAAAGCATAGAAGTTTCAAGTAAACTCTTTTCTACAATGAGGCCAATAAATCATGTCCTTAGAGAAAAGAATGAAACCAGTTTTACTACGTATTCAAAAGTCCCTACAAGCAAATACAATGAGAATCATCTTATTCTTCTAGATGGGGATTTGGAAAAAGTCCTTATAAGTACAATTATCTTTTCAACTCATAGGAGTAAAGCAGTAGGTTCTCAGTTTTGATGGTAACATAAAAGCTATAAGCCTTTTTTAAAAAATATAGAAGATATGGATTTAGTTAAATATTATCAGTGTGTAGAGGCAGATTGGTGCTCTTTCAACAAAATAATCATATGTTTTAGTTTGAAATATAATATGTTTTAAAGCATCACTGAAGAATAAGATATAGTAAAAAATGAAGTAAAATGTGTGCTGGTGAATAGCTTAGCAGATAAAGGCGCTGGCTTTCAATTCTGACTACCTAAGTCCAGTCCACAGGACTCATATGGTAAAGGAAGTTAATTGACTTGTGGCACAAGTGCATCCCAACATACAAATAACTAAGTAAATAAGTAAATGTTATAGGAAAAATTATTTTGAATAAATATTTACTAAGGAATTTATAATTGTTGATTTAGATGTCCCTGGTCAATTTGCTATAGAACTAAACACAATGTTTTAACATGCATTGGACAGCAGCAAAAACTGTATCAATTTATACATTTTGTTATAAATAAAAGTCTTAAGTATTTATTTTTGTACAATTTAGATTTCACTTCCTGGGCCAGTCATTTATAGTAAATAATTTTTAACTAATCATCTCTAATTCCTCAACTTCTGGAGTGAGCAATATTTTATACATCTTTTTTTTTAAAAAAAAAAAAAAACAAAATCCTGTGTGGTTATCATTCCTGGATTCCCTGGTGATCTGTGAACACAAGGACCTTTGTGCTTCCAACATTTTACCTTATACAAAGACTACAGACTTAAAGGAGAATAGGAATTTAAATGTTGCTTTCATGTGGAAGAAAAGGTAAAAATTAAAGCAAAGCAATTACATTGAAGATTCTATATTGACTAAAGATGTTCAAGATATTTTGAGGAAGAAGAAAAGATGACCAATTCCTGTTATAATTAAAGACATGGAATTTTGGGAGGCAGAAAACATACTAGATTTAAACATAGTAAGTTTAGTATAAATAATAATTAACTTTGATATTGCCTTAACTATAGAGTTGTTCTATAGAATTCTAAGCAGAAAGAAGTATCCTAAGGTAGTAGTATATCAAACTTTATTTAATATAATGTAAGCTGTGACCCATAGAACGCCTGGAAATGTTTCTGTTGTGTAAATTACCATTTTCCCACCATCATAAGACACAAGAAGCAACAATGTCAAGTACAAGTTAGCTAATTAATACTTATGGGTGGATGTGCAGAGGAATCTGAATACCATTGTGGAATGTTTCATGTTAATACCAAGATGTCACAAAAAGTTGCTCTGAGGTTCCTGAAGGTCTGTACTTATTGCGGGCTTATGAATAGGTGGAACAAGACTGGATGATTACTAATGGACCATGAGACAGAAGTGAAAACATGAACAAAACCTAGTTCTCTGTAACCTGAATAAGATGTACTTTCTCCCCCAATGTTTCTCTTAGTGGCTGGTAGATTTTGTTCACTGTAAAGGAGAAATACTTGAGGAGTCTAGTCCATTATCTCAGAGCTGGTGCTGAAAATGAATTTGCAGCTGAGAGGCATTGTACCAGTACCTAGAAGATGGAGAAATAGAGGGAGAACAACTTCAACACAGAAACCCCTGAAACATTGGTTATTACTGACAACAGGAAAAAAATCTTAGTTTGTGTTTGACTCATGCATCAAAATAAATATCTTTTACTGTATTTTATAATCTATATGATGCAGCTTCCTGCATTATGATCTTTATCCTGGGAACCAATTTAATGTATCTAGGACTTAAAACCTTTTGAGATGACATGAAACAGCCAGTTAATTTATAAGAAGATGTGCAGTACATCACATATATAAGTGGAATCAACTAATTCATCCCCTTTATCATTTTGAAAGCTTTCATTTAATGTGTAGCTGCCTTCACATAAAGTTTAATAAATGAATGAATAAAACAAAAGTTTAGAAATAACCAGTATATAATTTATATTATATAAAAATAAAGTCAAATGGTAGTACAAGTTTGTACTTCTACCAGTAATGGAGGGGTGTGCTCTGCATCCTTGTCAGTGTGAACTATCACTTACGGTTTTTTATCTTAGCCATTTTGACAGGTATTGATTTGCTTTTCCCTGATGGCTAAGGATGTTGAGCATTTCTTTAAGTGCTTTTCAATAATTTGAGATTCCTATATTAAGAATTCTGTTTAGATCTGTATCCTATTTTTAAAATTGTATTATTTGTTTTCTTAATGCCTTTTTAAAAGTTCTTTGTATAATTCAGATATTAGCTCTCTGTTGGATGCGGAGTTCGTAAAAGTATTTTTCCATCTTTTAAGTTCCCACTTCATCTGATTGACAGGGTTCTTTGCCCTGCAGAAGTTTTTCAGCTTCATGAGGTTCTATTTATTAATGGTTGATCTTAGTGCCTGTGCCATTAATGTTCTGTTCAAGGATGGCTCCTATACCAGTGCATTCAAAGCTATTTGGTACTTGGTCTTTCAGCAGGTTCAGTGGTCTTGTTTTATGTTGAAGTGGTTTTTTTTTTTTTCAGGTCTGTGCATTCAGAAAGATAAGCAGGGGATGTACTCACTCATTAGTGGACTTTAAACAAAAGCAAAGCATACCCAATTTTGAAAACCTTTTCAATTTTTAATCCCCTTGATCTCCTTCAGTAGCCTTCTTGCTCTAAATAAAACTTTACCTACTATATTAAATAGACATGAAGAGAGTAGGTAAACTTGTCCTGTTCCTAATTTTAGTGGAATTGCTTCTCTCCATTTAATTCAATTTGGCTATAGGCTTGCTGTAAATTGCTTTAATTATGTTTAGGTATGTCTCTTGTATCTCTATCACTCTGGGACTTTACTTATGAAGGAATGTTGGATTTTTATCAAAGGTCTTGTCTGAATTTAATGAGCTGAGTATATTTTTTTTCATTTTTTTATATGGTAGATTACATTGGCTGATTTTTATATGTTGATTCCCCCCTGTCTGCATCTCTGAGATGAAGCCTACTTAATAATGGTGAATGATCTTTTTGATTTAATTTGCAAGTAATTTATTGAATACTTCTGTATGTATATTCATAAGGAAAATTGTTCTGTAATTCTCTTTCTTTGTCAAGTGTATGTGGTTGTAAGTATTAGAATAACTATAGCCTTATAAAATGAATGAAGCAATGTTCCTTTTTTATGTTTTGTAGAATAATTTGAGGACTATTGAAGTTATCTCTTCTTTGAAAATCTAGGAGAATTCTGCACCATCTGGCCCTGGGCATTTTTTGGTTGGGAGACAACAGCCTATAGAATAGAAAAAGATTTTCACTAACCCTACAAGTGATAGAGGACTGATCTCTAAAATATATAGAGAACTCAAGAAACTAGAGTCCCAAACCCTAAATAGCCCAATCAAAACAATGGGGCTCAGAATTAAAAAGGGAATTCTCAGCAGAAGAATTAAAAATGGCTAAAAGACACTTGAAAAAAATGTTCCACATCTTTAGCCATCAGAGAAATGCAAATCAAAACAATGTTGAGATACCACCTTACACCTGTCAGATTGGCTAAGATAAAAGATACAGATGACAGCCTATACTGGCGAGGATGCAGAGCAAGGGGAACACTCCTCCATTGTTGGTGGGAGTGTAAGCTTGTTCAGCCACTCTGGAATCCAGTATGGAGGTTTCTCAGAAAACAGGGAATCACTCTCCCTAAGGATCCACCAATTTCCATTTTTAAAAATTTATTTATTGATGTATTTTATGTAATTTACGTGTATGCCTTCATGACTAAAGAGGGTATCAGAGAGGAGAGAACACCAGAACTCATTATAGATGGTTGTGAGCCATGATGTGATTACTGGGAATTGAACTCAGGATCTCTGGAAGAGCAGCCAGTGCTCTTAACTACTGGGCTATCTCTCCAGCCCCCATCTTTTTTTTATGTAGGCACTTAGTGCTCAAATTTTCCTTTTAGCACTCCTTTCATTGTACCCATAGGGTGTATATGTTGGGTATTTATTTTCCTTCAATTCTACAAACTTTTTTTTAAATTTTTTCTTGATTGCATTTTCATTCAGTAGAGAGCTGTTAGGTTTGCAAGCTTCCTGTTGTTTCTGTTGTTGTTAATAGCTGGCTTTATTTCATGGCTGGAGAGGCAGAAAAACTACTAGCTACTGATTTTAAAAGTTTAATAATCTCACTATCTTTTTGAAAGGCAAAATCACTCTCGAGAGTCATTGATATTGGGTCCATGCCAGCAGTACAGCAATAGAACATGCCAATTCAGAAAGAAAGGGTGCTCACAGGTACATATGTGGGTTTCTCTATAATTTCCTTTACATCAAGGTCTGGAGACTATTGAAAGGTACAACTTCCATTCACAGTGGATCTCATTATCCCACAGTCCCATGTATAAATTCTCTGTGGAAATGCTCCATAAACACAATAGTCTTAGATTGCTCTTAATCTAGTCAAGATGGTAAGTAAGACCAAACAGCAGAGATATTTTCTGAGTATAGTGTTTTTGGCGAATTCTTTATTGTTTCCAGATTTGCCTTGGCCCAGATCAGTATCTCCTTTGGAGTGTACTATTTTTAATAAGTTACCTATGCTGCTACTGCAATAATATGTGTCTGCTTATGTCTTTGTTCATGTACATATATATAAAAAAACCCTATGGAAGTACTCTTGTGTTGAGAGCATGGAACAAATGTCCTTATAACCACAGATCTCCAGATAGAGCAGGCATGTAGAGCACACAGGATTGTCTTTCAAGTGGGAAAGATTAAAAACTTGTTCTTCCATTCATAAAGCCGAGAATTGGAAGTAATTAGTGATAGCCTAGTAATCTGTGTTATCTGTTGGGCCAGGTCATATCAAGCTTTTATGGCCATTACCAGAGGTGGCTGGTAATCTTAATTATCCTTATAGCCACAGCCTCCCCAAAGCTCCCACAACAAGAACCAAAGGTAGCTAATAGCCTAAATGACATCAGTGCTATTAAATGACCAAGACCAGGCCAGATCCATAAAACCTTAAGCTAGTACAAGTAGCCTATCTTTAGAATCCACCTTTTTGGAAGATATGAAATGTATTCTGAGTTCAGTTTCAATATAATTATGCTTTCTTATACATCAGGGGTTGTATTACACCAGGAATCTTTTCCAAATTATTCTAGACTTAAATACATTGGAAATTTAATAGAATCCCTGAAGTCTGATCCAGGTTAACAAAATTCAATCTGCACCAGGTTTTGATCTTCACTTTCCTGTATGATACCTGCAGGGACCTTTGGTGTTTTTTTTTTTTTTTGTTTTGTTTTGTTTTTTTTCACGTGATTAGAATCTCAGCGCCACACTAGAGTTTATTAGAAGCAGGGATGCAGGAAAAGCAGAAGAGAAAGAGAGAAAATCTTGCTTGAGCACTTTCTTTAAGAGGGTAGATGGATGGACCTATGTTTGCATAGCCACACCCAGGGGTGTGGCATCAGCTCTGCTAAGGTCCCAGGCGAATGCTGACCTTGGGAATGCTTACAGCCCTCTTACCTACAAATCTCAATAGCCAGTATCTATCACCAATATTCATCATTTGAATACAAGAAATTAATGATATCTCTGCTAGGTGATCAAAAAGTACTCCATTGAGCATTCCAAATCATGTACACAGCCCTCCAAATAGAACAACTTCATTATTTATTTAGAAGTTGAGAGATTTAAATATTTAAATTGATAACAATTATGTAAAGACAGGACAGGCATAACTTTGAGCAGATGTTCAAGAAATTGCCACCATGATTATGAGAGATATCTGCTTCAACAGTTGTAAATCAAATTGCAAAAAAAAAAACCATTTAAACATATATAATTTATATAAAAAAATCAGAAAAATACATATAATAGAACTTCATGTAAATTATCATGCCAGGGTAACACAAAGCAAAATAAATACTTATAACTATCAGGTTTTTACATTCAAAAGCAGTATATAAAACAAGTCTAACCACAGCATTATATTGTTAAAAAAATTCTTTACTAGCTCTTTGCTCTATGAAATATAGCCAAGAGTTACTCTGTGGTTTCTTTTTTGCAGAGAGTTTTAGGTTTTAAATTTTTTACTCTTAAATTTATTACGCAATGATTTACTCTTTGGATTGTCCTAATAATAACCTAAGAAAATGAAGTAATAATTTTTCTTAAGGCTTAATGTGCAAATATTGTTTTTTTTCTATGCTATGTTTAATTATTCTCAGCAAAGCTATTTGAAATGGAGCTGAAAGATAGTTTATTTTCTTTATACCAAATATAATTTATTTTCTTTCAAAGCAGCAGAAATAAATTTGCAGAGTTTGTAATTTGAACATTCCAACTTCAAGAAAGATGGCTCATAGTTGTTTATATAATTTTCTCACATTTAAATTCTGTTATCTACAAAATGCAAAAGCATAATCCTTAAAAATCAAATGGTCTAGAATTATTGAAAAATCATAATACTGTCATAAGACATGAGTAATAGCTGTTGTACAAGTACATTTTAATGAATGTCTTCAGGTGTGTTATATTCTGCCATGATTTTGATCTATGAACACTAACTCTAACTATGAGTCACACATGGCTTTGCTTCACCAGTGGGAGGACCTTGGATTTTATTTGATTTTAATAATTTTCTTTTAGGATAGCATCATTAAAAAGAAATTGGCAGGAAACACCTTAAATGTGAACAGAAGTACAGTGAAGAAAGGAATTCACTAAAATGGCTCAAAGAGGACTTCCCCATATGCAAGCAAAATGTCATCCTAGAAAGCTCACAGACTGGCAATCCATCTCAAGAAGGAAGAGTTTCAGATATGTCTAAGCTGAAACTTGTGAGCTATAGCATGTGGCCAAGGATAGTGGTGAATGCAGAACACAAAAACCATCAACTCAGTCACCTAGCATAGTGGTACACATCTTTAATTTCAGCACTTAGGAGGCAGAGGCAGGCAGATCTCTGTGAGCTCAAGTCCAGCCTAGTCTATATAGTGAGCTCAAGTGCAAAAGAGCTGCAAAGAGAAACTCTGTCTCAAACAAGAATCATGAACATTTTTGCTGTTATTTAGCTAAGTTGATGGCATGGTTCTTGAATGTGACCTTTGTGCAAGAGGGAAGGGAGTTTGAACAAGGGTATACATGGATAAAAAATATGACTTTATTCATAAAAAAGATGATGTCAATTTGCAATTTTCAAAGGTTGGGTGTGTCAGAAACTTGGAAATGTTCTACAAAAGGCTGTCAAAAATGAAACACTGTAGCAGTTAGGGTCTATACTTAGACTATGCATATAGCATCCTTGCTCTACAACCCAGTGATAATTTGAACTCAAAAGATAAACAACAATCATACTTTCAACTAAGACAGGCTTCCTGTTGCCTTCAGCAGAATTAAAGATGAGCAGGCTTTCTGTTCCCCAAAAGGTTAGCTTCCCTTCCCTTAGAACACTGAACTTTAGAATATTTCCAAGTGTCTGCAGTCTACAGAAAGAGAAACATGGACACCAACTTTTTTGCCTATAATCTATCCTGCAAAATATGCTAGGTTTGTGATAGTAGCCCACTAACTTATGTCTGATTTGACATAAGGCCCACTACATGAGAAAGAATCCATAGCTGACACAGCTTGAGGAACCAAAAACCAGAGACTAGAAAGCCCAGACACCTTGTGTAAACGCAAACACTTCTGTTTTTTTTTAAGTATCAATATATACATGGATTAAAAAATATGATTTTATTCATAATAAAAAATGACTTCTAATGACCCTTACTGATACTATATCAATGCCTTATCCAGGGATCCTCAGAGAGGTTTCTTCCAGCAACAGATGCAGAGACTCACTGCCAGAGACAGTCTAGATGGGATATCTCCATCAATTTCTTCCCCTCAGAGCTCAGGAAATCTCATGAAAGAAGAAGCAGAAAGATTATAAAAGCCAGGAGGAATGGAGGGCACCAAGACAACTAAGTAAGGTGTATATGAGTTCACAGAGACTGCAGCAGTAAACATAGGACCTACATGAATCTTCACCATATGTATATTATATATCTATAACTTAGTATTTTTATGGGACTTCTTTCTGTGAAAATGAGTAGGTCTCTGACTCTTGTGCCTGCTCTTGGGAATCTTCTTCCTTTTAGATTGCCATATTCAACTTTGATATTCTGTCTTATTATATTTTATTTTGTCATATTTTGTTGTTATCTCTAAGAAGTCTAGGGAAGTGAGAAAAATGGAGGGAGAGGGAAAAACTATAATCAGGTATATTTTATGAAATATTATATGAAAAAATAATATTTTCAATGAAAGAAAAAAAGTGGGAAAAAAGAAAATTTCCAAGTGTCAATTTTTTCTCTGCCTTTTGAGATACAAATCTCTCTTTCAAATTTTCTCTTTAGTTTTACAACTTAAAATTATGTCTGTCAAGAACCTTGAATTTTCTCTTTAAAATGTAAGCATTAAAAAACCAATTCCCTTACATCTTACTCTCTATGAGAAAATGAAAATCTAACTTTAATAGATCCCTTGTTCTTGGGTCAAAGGCAAAGCAGACAAGAGCTGCTTTTAATAATTTAAAAATGTACTTTTAAAATTTTTTTAATATTATTAACTAATTATATTACTTTCTCTTTGCTTTTCCTCACCAAACCCCTCCCATGTACCCACTCCACTTTTTTTCCCAAATTCATGACCTCTTTTTCAATGTCTGTTACA
Source organism: Sigmodon hispidus (assembly GCA_004025045.1). Taxonomy (NCBI): domain Eukaryota; kingdom Metazoa; phylum Chordata; class Mammalia; order Rodentia; family Cricetidae; genus Sigmodon; species Sigmodon hispidus. Next base: position 35,105 of record PVIH01001443.1, read on the forward strand.
TATGCATATTTCTTTCTACCTAATGTGTCTCTCTACCAATGTGTTCTAAAAGTTTCTTAATTCATGACTTTCTTTGTTCTATTTTTAAAAACGTTTCATAAAACTGCTTCCACATTGGAATATAGAATGGATGTTCCTGGGCCATGGTCACTCGTATTTGGCTGCAAAATAAATTATCTCTCATCTCCTTTGAGGTGAGATCAGTGGTTTATACTGGGAAGCTCTGAAAAGCCTTGCCAGCACTCACTGAAGGATGAATTCTAGCAAATTAATAATTTTAAATAGCCTTACTCCCTCACTCACTATAAGTCTTCAGGTTTCTAGGATTATCACCAGAAACCCTCATTTACAGGAGAAATCATGTCCTGATCCCCTTGTGCAACTTATCCTCTCTTTTCATTTTATCAAACTATGGTAATATCCTGTATCCAGAGACAATCTGTAATCTCAGTTGCCAAAAAAGTAAAAAGGTAAAAGGATGAGAGAATCCCAGAAATCAGTTGAACAATGCACTTTCAAAATCTTCTGAAACCCTATATACAATTAACACCAGGACACTTGAAATCAGGCTCTCTCGGAGAGTCTCCCACACATGCTCCCAGATGTGCCCTTAGTCTTTCCTTGAGTGACTTTTTCTCTCAATATATTTGACAACATCTCTAACTCAGCTTTATAATATCAGCTAACCCTGAAATTCTTTGTAGTATCAAAACTGTAAATCCTGGTTTAGTCTGAGTTGAAGCCTGAAAGATTAGGGAAACACCTAGGGCCACTTAGAGTATAAGCATTGACCTATGTCTTGGTCTCCCACGTCACTGATACAATGAAGTCTAGGCAGTTGAGAACATCATTGTCTTCCTAGGGCTAGATTCTAGGGCTACATATATGACTCAGACTCCATTTTCTTTTTTTTTTTTTTTTTGATTTTTAAAAATAGATTTATTATGTATATCGAAGAGGGCACCAGATGTCATCATAGATGGTTGTGAGCCACCATGTGGTTTTGGGAATTGAACTCAGGACCTCAAGAAGAACAGTCAGTGCTCTTAACCTCTGAGCCATCTCTTTAGCTCCCAAGTTATGAAATTTTAAGGGGGAATTTTTTCTCTTAGGTGTACATTGAAATCTCCAGGTCCATGGTCCTGGCAGATGGTAAATGGATTTGGAACACCAAACCAGGGAAAGGGGATAAGGTTCCACCTCCTGAGGAACAGGCAGGTGGAGAAACAGACTCTTGATTGGTAGGACTTATCTGGACTTTATTTGACCTGTGGGAAGTCAGGAAATCAGAATGGGTCTACAGGCCCAGCAACTCGCATCAGTTTCTGTGGGCTGCTACAGAGAGAACCTGGGCCTTACATGGCAGGCACACACTTTACCACTCCCCTCCTGTGGGACACAGCCAGCCAGCTAGGTGTGCTAGCTAGCACAGGTGTAATCCTTGAACTTAAAGAAGGGGCAGAGGCCAGAGGATTGCTGCAAGTTCAAGACCAGCCCTTGCTACAGTCTGAGTCAATAAACCCCTCGCTCCCAACTCCAGCAGCAGCTTTCCCCTGCCTTAGGGACAGACCCTTGCTCTCCATATGTCAGCCTCAGCCCTAGCTTGGGTGACTGTGCATGTTTACGTGATGAAGTTTCCAGGGCACTAAACTCTCCTCAGCCAATCCATTCCAGACAAAGGGCTGGAGAGGACACCTAACTCTGGGATCGGCCATCATCTATCTGCAGTGCTGTGATGCCAGAGAGCTGGGATGTGCAGGCCCCAAACAGAAGCACAGAGCTGAAAGTCTTTTTCCTAGAAAAAGTCTCATGCTGTCTACAGGAAAAATCCTGTAAACAAAATTTTATTCTTTGTATAAATAACTTCCCACCTCAACAATCTCCCTTGTATTTTTCCCATAGCAAAATACATAGCTGCTCCCTCCAGAGGGGTGACAGCAGTCCTGGTCGTCTACTGGAGATGAAGAACTTGCTAGAAGGCCTTAGTCACACGTCCTGGAGTCAGCTGTCGTCCTCCTTCTCTTCAGACTCTCCCTCTGACTCAGCTGCACTCTCAGGTAGGTCATCGTCCATGTGCTGGAATCTTCCCGACTTAGCATCTCACATATCTGATGATCACTTTGAATTCAGCCATCTCATACCCAAAAAGCTTCAAGATACGAGCCTGCTCTGGAGTCAGCATATTGCCCTCCTTGCATACTTCGTAGTCAGACAGCAGAGTTACTACACCTTTCTTGAGGGCAATGGGCAGGCCCAGCTGCCTCAGCTGCGGCTCCATGAAATGAGGAAACTGTCTCAGGGGCCCTGGATCCAGGCTCACAGTTAAAGTTGCTTTGTTCTCAGCTCGAGCAAAATCCATTTCTGTATATTTTGTGAACCACTCATTCAACTCCTTCCTGCGGTTGGTAAAGAGGAGCCCAACTTCACCCCTCAACTTCTTGTTGACTTGGTGCAGGTTGTCTTTGTATTCATCCGATGGGCTTCGACCAAAGGCCACCATCATCACCTTGTTTTTTCCCAAAAAAGCATCCAGCTGTGCTTCCAGGCATTCCAGATGTCCTTCAGCTTGCTGTTCCTCATTTTGGCCACAAAGAAGATGAAGAGGTACTTGTAGGTGTCCACCCATTTCCGAAGCTCTTCTATCAGGTTTGGCTTCAGTTCCAAGCCTTTCTTGGCAGTTTTTGTTAAGGAAACTTTCTTATCTCGCTTTGATTTTGGCATTGTTCTGAATACACGTCTCACACTACATTTTCCTGACCAACAACCAGACTCCTGTAGGACCAGTCTTCAGCATAAAAAGCACTTGAATATGAAAAGGATCCATCAGCAGCTGTCTCCAGGCCCACTAATACCCAACAGCTACCTGACAGTATCACTAGTTTCTAAACAAATGATTGACTGACATGGATGTATATAGTTAAGCAGGAGTAAATGTAAGCAGTGGTCCAAGGTCTTTATTTTCATTTTAGTTGCCTTGGGAGCCCAGGCTATACATCAGTGCTGTTCAACAAAATCAATTCTTAAGTACCTGTTATAATTTCATCACAAAATGACCAGATTCATACAATAGAGATAGTAGCTACAATTAAAATGTTTACTTCTGTGGAAACAGCTATCAAATGCAATCAAACTGCACTGCAGTTATAGAGATTTGTTTTTTATATCTCAGAGTTATATTCTTCTAGTTTTTATGACTTATCAAAAATGTGAGTAATTTTCTTACTAGTTAAAATTTAAAGGAAATTTAAAATCACTTTATTGCACAATCTACTTATTCTTCTAATAAAAACCTAGAGCCAGATATTTTGAAAAAGCTAAAAGATTAGAGAGACAGAGGAACAAGCCACAGCTACTTCTCACCTAGCCAACTCCTCATGAATCCTCAGACTGAATGCCTCTGAGCCCTCAACCAAAATGGAAGAGGGTCAAATGCAAAACAGTTAAACTTCCTTCCACCTTATTTATTTTTCTGTCTCACTATCTCACTTCCTATTTCAACGTTTCTAGTGCTAGAATTAAAGGCAAGAATGCTTCCCAAGTACTGGGAGCAGACCATAATACCCAAGTGCTGGGATTAAAGGTATGTGCCACCACAGCCTGGCTTTGTTTGGCCTTGAACTCAGAGATTCAGATGGATCTCTGCCTCTGCCTCTGCCTCTGCCTCCTCTGCCTCTGCCTCTGCCTCTGCCTGAGTGCTAGAAATAAAGGTGCGTGTCACCATTCCCTAATATGGCTAACTCTATGACTGGCTTTTCCTTCAGATCTGCAGACAACTTTATTAGATGCACAATATATCACCACATCCATCACTTATTACATATAAATGTATAAAAAGCTGAGTAGATTATTCTATTTTTAAACTTGCCCAAATATTTTGACTAAATGTTGTCATGTCTATGAAAAAGAAGAACTTATAAGAGCTACTGAGAAGCAATATAGCCTCTTGCTAGTTTTATAAGTCATCCTCATGCTATAATATTGTTTTTGTTTGTTTCATTTAATTGTTTCTTATACAATTATTTAGCATAATAATTTACTTTAGTGTTTAGAGTAAACCAGAGTCTAATTGTCTTCAGAAATTTTTTATAAAGCTGTACACAGAATAATCTGTGCTCTTTCTTATTACAGTGACATATTTTGTGATCAGCATAAATATTCAGCACATGAGTGATTCCACACAAATGGTGTCATAAGAGAATGTGATAATTATGGAATGTTAACCTCCAAAACTAAAGAACCTGTTGGATTAGAATATTAAGGCATAAGATTTATATTTGTGTTAACAGTAGAATGAAACTGCTGAAAAATTGTATTTCTTATGACTCATTTTCTAAGGCTATTGACTCATATTAAAGTATAATTTCTTGAAAAAAAGCTAGAATTATGCAGAGCGTTTTGTGGGGATGATGATTAGTAGTATTTTAAAAGGGTGTGTGGTTGTTTAAAAGAAAATAGTTCCCAAAGGGAGTGACACTATTAAGAAGTATGGCTTAGCTGGAGTAGGTGTGGACTTGTTAGAGGATGTACGTCACTTTAGGGATGGGGATTGAGGTCTCCTTTGTTCAAGCTGTGTTTACTGTGGTGTACAGTTTACTTCCTGTTGCCTATGGCTCAAGATATAGAACTCTCATCTCTTTCCCCAGGACCATGTCTTCCTGCATGCCACCCACTATTATGATAAGGGACTAAACCTTTGAACTGTAAGATAGTCTTAATTAAATGTTTTTGTTCATGAGAGTTTCCATGGTCATGGTGTCTCTTTATACCCCTAGAAACCCTAACTAAAACAGGGTGGGATGGCATCTCACCTTAAAGAATATTTGAAGAAAGGTTAGAATTTCAAGTTAAAAGGCATTTTGATGGGGCTGCCTTCTCCAAAGGAATCAAATATATACACTGCTTCCCTCTCTCACATTACTTGCAGATTTAACAGGAAGCAGGGGAAATAGAAATAAGCATTACACTAAGTGTTGGCTATTAGGTTTTTTTTTTTTAATTCAGTCTCCTGTACCTACATTTCTATTCTAAGCCAAAAATATTGACAGTTTATTTTTCTCCTCAACTTGGCTGTCAAAGGTATAGGAATTTATATTATTTCTTTTTTTTTTTTGAAAGAATACTCATTTATTTAAAGATTTTTTTGTTTTTGTTCTAGAATAAGAAAAACAAGAACTATGTGAATCTATCATATAAATTCACTAATAACATCATATTTTACAATGTTTTCCACCTTCATTCCAAATTTCAGAAGCATAATTTGATATATATACTGAATGCACCATCACTATCTCACCAGCCCCAAAATGAAATGTTACAACTTGTAAAAACTCAAACAAGCAAGTTGCTTCTTTTAATATGACTAAAACAGATCTCACCTGATCTCAGAGGATTATGATTCATAAAAAGGTTAAAAAGGGAAGGAGCTCCAAAGTGCCAGTCCATGCTTAGAAACACAGTCTGATCTCTTCCCTTGAGACTCCATGTACTTCCCATGTCAGTCAGGTCCTATTCCCTCATCCTAATGTCAAGACTGGGTTAGGTGTTCCTCTGGAGGGAATGGACTCCAAAGTGCCAGTCCACACTTAGAAACACAGTCTGATCCCTCCCCTCAAAGCTCCACATACTGCCCATATCAGTGGACACTCGCCTATCCTTGAAGGGCCTAGTTTTGTTTTGTTTTAATTCTGATCCAAGTCTTTAATGAAGTTGAATGAGAAATACCTTTTGATCAGTGGACCCCATTCTTAATGATTTTTAAAATAAATTTTTACTTATATATGTAACATGTGTGCAGATTCCCAAGGTGGCCAGAAGAGAGCATTAGATAGCTGGAGTTCAGTTATAAGCAGTTATCAGTTGCCCATTGTGGGCACTGGGAATTGAACTTTTTTTTCCTTTTTTTTTTTTTTACTATCATGAATAAAGAAGACACATTTTCTATCCTTGTATATCCTTATTAAAGGTACCTTCCCCCTCCCAAAACATCAGGTCATTCTCTCTTCTTCACATCTCCCCATTCCCCCCATGGGCAGATGATCCCAAGGTCCCAAGGTCCCAATATGCTTAGTTCAACCTCCACTCCTCACAAATCCAGTTTTCTCCCATTAACATCCAGACTAAGTTAGGTGTTCCTCTAGGGGAAGTGGGATCCAAGGTGTCCAAGGTCTTTACAATTCCAAGCTGTTCAGTGGTTGTGGTTTGCAGCTTGGGCATGCTTTGCTAATTTTCTTTTCGTTTTTTTGTTTGTTTGTTTGTTTGTTTAGAGTCCACTAAAAAGTGAGAACATTCCCTGCTTATCTTTCTGGGTTTGTGATACCTCGCTCAGGGGAATATTATCCAAATTCATCCATTGGCCTTCAAATTATAGGATATTATATATTCTTACTGCTGAGTAATACTCCATTGGGTAGATGTATCACAGTTTGTTAATTCATTTTTCAGTTGAGGGTCATCTAGGTTGTTTCCAGGTTCTTGCTATTACAAATAATGCTGCTATGAACATAGTTGAGCTAATGCCATTGAACTGCAACTGTGCATCTTTTAGGTATATGTCCAGGATCCTTATGTAGATTGATTTCCCAGAAGGATCGTGGGAAATATATACACCTAGAAGTGGTATTGCTGAGTCCTTGGGAAGATTGATTCTCAGTTTTCTGTCTTTTTTTTTAGTTAATGAAGAACAATTTAGTCAATATTTTTCTGGCAAATAAAAAAAAAAAACCTAATTCATCTTAATTCCACAAACAAGAATAGTAAAGTACATAACAACTTATAAACCATAAATAGCATAATAACTTCAACTGAAATACAAAAAACTATTCTTTTTTATGGACACATTCAAAGAAGAATTACTACCATTACTCTTCAAACTATTTCACACAGTAGAAACTGAAGGAGTATTGAGAAATTCCTTTTATGAGGTCACAATTACCCTAATACCCAAGCCACTCAAAGACACAACAAAGAAGGAGAATTACAGACCAATTTCTCTCATGCATATTGATGCAACATTCTCAACAAAAGTTTGGCAAATCATATACAAAAAATATATAAAAAATATCATCCACCATGACCAAGTGGGCTTCATCCCAGAAATGTAGTGTTGGTTTAACATACCATAAACGTTATCCATCATTCAAACAAACTAAAGAAACAAAACTACATGATCATATCCTTAGATGCTGAAAAAGCCTTTGACAAAATCCAACACACTTTTATGATGAAAGCTCTGGAGGGATCAGGAATACAGGGACAATATCAGAATATAATAAAAGCGATCTACAAGAAGCCGACAGCCAACATCAAACTTAATGGAGAAAAACTCAAAGCAATCCTACTAAAATCAGGAACTAGACAAGGATGTCCTTTCTCCCCTTATCTATTTAATATAGTTCTCGAAGTTTTAGCTAAAGCAATAAGAGAATGAAAGGAGATTAAGGGGATACCAATTGGAAAAGAAGAAGTTAAACTATCTCTATTTGCAGATGATATGATTGTATACATAAGTGACCCACAAAATTCTTCCAAGAAACTTCTATGGCTGATAAACACCTTCAGCAAAGTAACAGGAAACAAGTTTAACTCAAAGAAATCAGTAGACCTTCTATACACTAAAGATAATAGGACTGAAAAAGAAATAAGGGAAGCATCACCCTTTATAATAGTTGCAAATAGTATTAAATACCTTGGGGTAACTATAACCAAAGAAATAATAGATCTATTTGACAAAAATTTTAAATCACTGAAGAAAGAAATTGAAGAGGATATCAGAAAATGGAAAGCTCTCTCATGTTCCTGGATAGGTAGGATCAACATAGTAAAAATGGCAATTCTACCAAAAGCAATCTACAGATTCAATGCACTGCCCATCAAAATCCCAACACAATATTTTTTGGACCTTGAAAGAACAATACTCAATTTCATTTGGAATAACAGGAAAGACAGGATTGCCAAAACAATTTTGCTCAACGAAAAAAACCTCAAGAGGTATCACCATCCCTGACTTCAAGTTATACTATAGAGCTACAGTAATAAAAACAGCCTGGTACTGGCATAAAAATAGACTTGTGGATCAATGGAATAGAATTGAGGATCCAGGCATTAACCCAAAACCTATAAACACCTAACCTTCGGCAAAGAGGCCCAAAATATTCAATGGAAAAAGATAGTATATTTAACAAATGGTGTTGGCATAGCTTGATGGTAGTGTGTAGAAAAATGCAAATAGATTCAAGCCTGTCACCCTGCACAAAACTCAAATCTAAGTGGATCAAAGACCTCAACATAAACCCAGTCACTTTGAACTTGATAGAAAAGGAAGTGGGAAATACCCTTCTACGAATTGACACAAGCAAACACTTCCTAAATATAACACCAGTGGCATGAACACTAAGATCAACAATCATTAAGTGGGATCTTCTGTAGCTGAGAAGCTTCTGTAAAGCCAAAGACAATGTCAATAGGACAAAACGACAGCCTACAGAAAGGGAAAAGATTATCACCAACCCTACAAGTGATAGAGGACTGATCTCTATGATATATAAAGAAATCAAGAATCTAGAACCCAAATCTTGAATAACCCAATCAAAAAATGGGGTTCAGAATTAAAAAGGGAATGCTCAGCAGAATTGCGAATGATTGAAAGGCATCTGGAAAAGTGCTCATCATCTTTAGCCATCAAAGAAATGCAAATCAAAACAACTTTGAGATACCACCTGACACCTGTCAGATTGGCTAAGATAAAAGACGTGGATGGCAGACTATGCTAGAGAGGGTGCAGAGCAAGGGGAACACTCCTCCATTGGTGGTGGAAGTGTAAGCTTGTTCAGCCACCCTGGAATGCATTATTTCAAATTCTCAGAAAACTGAGAATCAATCTCCCCAAGGACCAAGCAATAACACTTCTGGGTGTATACCCAAAAACACAGAGTTGCACTCCAATAGTATTAGCTCAACTATGTTCATAGCAACATTATTTGTAATAGCAAGAACGTGAAAATAACCTAGATGTCCCTCACATGAAGAATGGATTAACTAACTGTGGTACATCTACACAATGGAGTAATACTCAGCAACAAGAAAAAATAATATCCTAAATTTTCAGGCAAATGGATAAATTTGGAGAATATCCTCCTAAGTGAGGTATCACAAACCCAGAAAGATAAGCAAGGATGTACTAACTCATTAGTGGACTCTAAACAAAACAAACAAAACAAAAAACAAAAAAAAAAAAAGAAAAGAGAAAGAAAAAAATAAGAGAATGCCCAAGCTGCAAACTATAACCACTGAACAACTTGGGATCGGAAACACCTTGGACTGACACCTTGGATCCCACTACCCCTAGAGGAACATCTGACTCAGTCTTGATGTTGGGGGGGAGAAAACTGGATTTGCCAGGATTGGAGGCTGAACTAAGCAATATTGGGACCTTGAGACCTTGGGATCGCCTGACCATAGGGAGGATGGGGAGATGTGGGGAAGAGAGAATGACCTGATGTTATGGGAGGGGGAAAGGACCTTGATTAAGGATGTACAGGTATAGAAAATGTGGCTTCTTTATCAATAATAAAAAAATAAAAAGACTTCTTTCATTGTGTCCTACAAGTTTGGGTACATTGTGAATTCATTTTCATTAAATTCCAAGAAGACTTTGATGTCTTTCTTAATTTCTTCCTTGACCCAGAGATGGTTCAGCTGAGTGATGTTTAGTTTCCATGAGTTGGTAGGCTTTCTTTGGGTTTTGATGTTGTTGAACTCTAACTTTAGGCCCTGGTGGTCCGATATGTTACAAGGGATTGTTTCCATTTTTTTGTATCTGTTGATATTTGCTTTATGACCAATTATGTGGTCAAATTAAAGAAAGTTCCATGAGGAGCTGAGAAATATGTATATTCCTTTGCCTTCGGGTGGAAGGTTCTGTAGATATCTATGAAATCCATTTGCATCATAACCTCTTTTAGACTCCTTATTTCTCTGTTGAAGCTCTGTCTGGTTGATCTATCCAGGGTTGAAAGTGGGGTATTGAAGTCTCCCACTATTAGGGTGTAAGAATTGATGTGGGATTCAAGCTTTAGCAGTGTTTCTTTTACATAAGTAGGTGTCCTTATATTAGGGGCATAAATATTCAAGATTGAAATCTCCTCTTGACCAATTTTTCCTGTGATGAATAAGTAGTGACCATCTTGGTCCCTTTTAATTGCTTTTAACTTAAAGTCTACTTTGTTAGATATTAGGATTGCAACCCCTGCTTGTTTCTTAGGACCATTTGACTGGAAAATCTTTTCCCAGCCCTTTATTTTAAGCCTGTGTCTGTCTTTGTGGTTGAGGTGTGTTTCTTGTAGGCAACAGAAGGCTGGCTTTTGTTGTTGTATCCATCTTGTTAGTGTGTGATGTTTTATAGGAGAGTTGATCTCATTGATATTAGGGGATATTAGTGACCACTGATTGATATTTCCTGCTATTTTTGGTGGTAGCTTGTTTGTATTTTCTTTCTCCTCTGGTATTCTTCTGTGTGATTATTGATTGTTTGTGGTTTCATGGGTGTATCTAGGATCCTTAGTTTGGAGTTTCCCTCTAAAGCTTTCTGGAGGGCCAGATTGGTAGATAAGTATTATTTCAGTCAGACTTTGTCATGAAATACCTTGTTTACCATCTATGGTGACTGATAATTTTGCACGGTATAGTATTCTAGTTTGGCAGCCATGCTTTTTTAGCATCTGTATAACTTCTGACCAAGCCCTTCTAGCTTTCATCATTTCCATTGAATAGTCAGGTGTTATTCTGATGGGTCTACCTTTATATGTAAGTTGGCCTTTTCTTTTGCAGCTGTTAAAATTTTTTCTTTGTTGTGTATGCTTTGTGGCTTGATTATTATATGGTGCGCTAACTTTTTGGGGGGTCATATCTATTTGGTGTTTTGTAAGCTTCTTGTATTTTTATAGGCATTTCCTTCTTCAAGTTAGGAAAGTTTTCTTCTATGATTTTATTGAAAACATTATCTGTGCCTTTGAGCTGGTATTCTTCTCCTTCTTCTATTCCTATTATTCTCAAGTTACATCTATTCATGATGTCCCAGATTTCCTGAACATTTTGAGTTTGGCTTTTTTTGTTTTAGTATTTTCTTTGACTGATATATCTATTTCAACTACTGAGTTTTCCACTTCAGAGATGCTCTGTTTCATCTCTTGGATTCTGTTGGTTATGATTGCATCTGTAGTTCCAGATTTTTTCTTCAGGTTTTCTATTTCCACTTTTGCCTCATTTTGTGCCTTTTTTATTGCTTTTATTTCAGTTTTTAGTTCCTAGCATGTTTTTTTCATTATTTGGTTTACCTTTTCTTCGTTTTCTTTCAAGGATTTGTTCATCTCTTCCAATTTTTTGCTTGTATTTTCTTTTATTTCTTTAAGGGAATTTTTTAATATCTTCTTTGAAGGCTTCAATGATCTTCATAAATGTGTTTTTGGTGTTGCTTTCTTCTGTTTCCTCCTCATTGCTCTGTTCAGGTCTTCTAGTTGTAGAACCATCACTTTCTTCTGGAGTTACCTTGTTGTTCTTTATATTCTTACATGTATTTTTGCACTGGCATCTGCCCCAGGCTTCAGTGGTTCAAGATTAGGTAGCTCCTGGTCAGTTGTGGCAAGAGGGCTTGTGTGTCTCCTGTTACCTCTGAGCAAGGTGTCTGCTCAGTCTCTGACTCTGCTCTGGGCAGGGGTCTGAATTTCAAGACCTCAGTTCTTCTTTGATGATGCATTTGGAGGCGGAGTGGCCGTGCAAGGTCCCCTGTTTTAGTAGCAGTTAGAGGAGCCCCTCACAGCCAAACCCTAGTCCTGTCTGCCAAGGAGTGTCTGGAGACACGCACCACAAACTGAACCTGGTCCTGGAACACAACTTACCTGGAATTTATATTATTTCTAGCATGGACATAGTGTCAACATTCAAATAGAATAGGATATTGTAGTATGGTTTCTTTGGTGTAACGTAGAACTGTTCTCATGGATAAACAAACACAAGAGTAAGACTCCTCTGCGGAGACAGAAGCTTGAACATTAACAACTCGAAGAGCTTTCCCTGTCCTAGAGATTAAAATTTGGTGATGCTGGACCTTCGTTTTTCAATGTGTAAGCATCATTGACCAGAGAGTGTAAAGTTTTCACCAATGAATTAATCCAATTAAATTGTGAGGGTATGCTATTAATTAATAAGGGAATCCCTTTGAGCTTTGCCATTTCTTCCATTGATCTTCTCTCACATAGTAAGAATAATGCAATTAAGGCTGAATTATTATCTGAGCAATTCTCTAATTGTGGTTTGTGCAGACTGAGTCAGGCTTACCCATGTCAACCAAATCACAGGTGCATTTATCTTACACAGCTGGTGTTCACAAGAAAGTTTCTGCCCCAGACACACAGCTGTGTCATCAGGAACAAGTATACCACATTTCATCCAGATCTTGTTGCTCTTTCTGCTTTTCTATGCCTTGAAATATTAGGAAATTCTGCCTTTTATTTTAAACATGTTGCAATAAGAACTAGTCTCAACTATTACATATGACTTTATGATAAAAGATTAACCTTATTTTTAAGCTTTACTGATACACAGTTGACATAAAAAATGACCTATTTAAAAGCTCTTTGAGTTTGAAATAAAGTCAGCAATAATAGTAAAGAAGTGAGTTTTATTTTCCCTTTATTTTTTTAATATTGGACTTGCCTGTAAACTATTAAATCCTTATGATTCACTGATGAGGATGAGGAAGTAGAAGAACTTTAGAAGAACAAACCTAATGAGAGTTGTATTTCACTGTCTAGGAGGATGTGGTTCTTCTGCAGTCATTGTGGCTTTATGAAAAAAAGGGAGAACACACAAGTGAATCCTTTCCCTCTGTAACTCATATCTCTCTCTTCTGTTTAGATCTCTTATTAGTTTATTTGGACTTTGGCTAGGTATTGAACTACTACATAGAAGTAAATCACAGTTCAATACAAGCTATGCTTTGGAGTTTTGTTAAAATTGATCATTTTTTAATAAGGCTATAATTCAAAGCCAACTGGCTATAAGAACAAGAATTGGCTAGAGAGGTGACTCGGTGGAGAAAGGGCTAGCTGTGCAAATATAAGGACCTGGATTCAGATCTCCACCATCCAAGTTCCTTTTTTAAGTCAGAAGCTATGGCAACAAGAGCCAAGCCAGGCCTAAATGAGCCATTTAAGCTACTCAGTCCATATTAATTTACCCAGGTGACTGGATGGAGGAAGAAACATCTGCACAGGCTAACAGCACTGCTCTCCATCATATCCTTCCTCCTCAGTGTTTTTCTTGTCTGTCATGCCTATCATATTCTTCATAACCTATTGAACTTTCTCTCACTCAAACTATTACACTTTTAAAAATTTTACAGTGATTTGTTTTCTCTATTCTGGAGTCAGCCAATGGTGGGATTACCGTTTTCTTTCTGCTTGAGAACAATCTGCTCAAATCACTCAACAGCTAGAGAGACCTGAGAGACTAAGGGCAGTGAATAACTCACTGAGAAACAAATGAGAGGAGTGTAGAGAAGAAAGGAGGAAGAAGAGACAAAAGGGAGGAAGATAAGGATGAGGCTAAGGAGTGGAAAGGGGATAAGAAGAGAAAAACAAAATGGTATTGCATTTCATCTCCAATGGCAAAATTAGTCAAGAGTTGAGTAGGTGAAAGCGGGGTTGGATATCTTAGTTAATGTTATCTGTGTGTATCTTACACCCAGGTAACCCTTGAGGATGTCGTCTGTATGTGGAAGCAGCACAAACACTGGAAGAAGGGTGTGGTGCCAGAACTCAAGCTTCAGGAGAGATGTAAGCATTGTCAGAGGCGTTGCTGTTTGCAAGCAACATATCATGAAGGGAAAAAATAGAACTAATGCAGAAGGAGAAGAAGAAGAAGAAGAAGAAGAAGAAGAAGAAGAAGAAGAAGAAGAAGAAGAAGTCAAATTTAGTGCTCAACGAAGCTTTTTAGTTTTTTGCTTGTTTCTGGAGACAGTCTCCTGTCTCATGTGCTTTCTTCAGCACCATCACTGGAAAGATATTTTAGAAAATTAGGTGAGGTTGATGGTGTCCAACTCTTTCTTTTAAAAAAAATTACAATAAGCATTTCTCATTTATTGCTAATAATTCTAGAATTCAAGTTTAATAAATTTGTCTTTTGTATTCTAAAGTCAAAATCAAAATCTAGCCAATTGTGTATACTCAGTATTTGTGTGTTTAATGACTTTTGTGTTTTTCCTGCATGTACAGCTGTGAAGCATGTGCATTCAGTGTCTTGGAAGCCAGAAGAGGGTGTCAGATGCTCTAGAATTGGAGTTACAGATTGTTGTCAGCTTCCATGTGTCCCCTGGAAGAGCAGCCAGTGTTCTTAACCATGAAGTCATCTTTCCAGCATCCACTTTTGATTTTTTTAAATTTTGAAATATTTATACACTTAGAGTAAGTTGCAGGGATAATACAGGAAGGATCTGAGTCCCTTTCCCCAATATCCCATAATAATTACAATTTTCAAAATTATAGTACAATGTCAAAATCAAGAAATTAATATTGATATAACACTTTCACACTAAGACCTGACCAACTCTTTCAATACTCCAGGTCAGTGTGCAGAACAACCCAGGACAACATGTGCTTGCTTCACCTTTCTAGCCAGGCAAATTGGACCCACTGTGGTCTCTGAATGGGGCATAAAGAAAGAAGTTAGCAATGCCCAACTGAGTGAATCTATAAGGACTAACCCCAAAGTTATGTGAAGTGGCACTTCACTTTTTCAATACCATCCATCCCCAGAGATGATTCCCAGTCATTATAAAGTTTTAGTGAGGTCAAATTGCCAAAACAGCTACCTCTGCTAGCCTCATGTGACATTCCATACAGGAACAAACCAGTATCTATTGTATAGCAAATGTGCTACACATTTGTCCCTATACGTGTGAACTTTTAAAAATGCATTTCTACATTATATTTGAGTATAGCTTAATTTTACCCAGGGATTCTGATATTAGCTACTCCATTCTAACTTCAACAAAATAGAGTGGCAAGTTTATTTGTTCTTCTAGTTGTCACTTCAAAGTGATATCCTTAGTGTCATCTGAAAGCTGAAGTGATTAGGAAAATGTAGCTTTGACACACTAAGCATGTTATTAAACTACTACTGAATTACACTCACAGGAGTTTCTTGCTAAGCTGTTAAGAATGGGACAGTTTCTGACACTTGACAGCAGGAGTATGCAGAGATCCCTGAGAATTCCCTAAAGTCTGCCTCAGTCATTCACGGAATAACATCATCATGGGGAAGAGAGGATTCTAGGGATATCTAAAGCCATTTGTTTGCCTTTCTAGCATCTCTTTAAAAACAAAAGCATGTTAAATTACAAATATTTATTTGGGATATAATGTACATGTCATATGTATCATGGGGTATGTATGCCATTTGATGGTTATCTTTTTTTATCTTTTACCTTTATTTTTTGTACATTTTCATTTTATTTTTTAACTTTTTTTGAAAATCATTATCAAAATTTATATAAAAGAGCAAAACATTCGGAATAGCAAAAAAAATACAGTAATAAAATTCTTTTCTCTAAAATACATGAAACATAAAAAATAAAATCTAAAGCTCTCGAAGGTTATCTTATTGGAGCTAGTACTTGCCTTCTATTATATGGGCCTAGAGATTGAATCAGGTCATCTTTTGAGCATCTCCTTGATGCCTTTATTGTCATTTTAGTTTTTAAAACATTATTCTTGATACTTATTTAAAATTCAATCCAATTTTACTGATTGACAAACTCCTTTTCTTTTTCTTTTTTTTCCTTCTTTATTTTGTATTTATCAAAAAAAAACAGTAAAAAGAATTTAAAAATGCTGAAGAGTTAACAATAACTATACAGAGGATAATAATCATAAGCATGGCTTATCAAGGGTGGAAATGCAAATAAGATTGCTACACATATATTTTCTTTGTATTCAGCTTTCCCTCTGAATTTTTTTTCCATCCCTGTATATCCTTATTCAAGGTCTCTTCCCCCTCCCACCACATCTGGTCATTTTTCTTCTCTGCAACTCCCCATCCCCTCCCTTGGCAGGGAACAGACAGTCCTATGGTCCCTTTCAAAACTGGCATATTAGACTGGGACAATGACAGAGTGGCCACAGTGTACGTGAAGATTTGAATTAGGATCTAGCATTTACACAGAGTTTATGTGAAGCCATATTGGCACACATCTGTACTCCTATAAGTATGGGTTGAACTAAAGGGTAGAGACCACAGAATTCCCACAAACTTGAATGCCAACTAGCCTGTATATGCAATGATAAGCAAGGTATCCTATCTCAAATGAGACTGAAGGCAGTGAGTGACTAATTTCCAAGGTTGTTTTTTGAACTCCATGTATGGACCATGGCATTCATGTACAGCCACAAAAATATACACATATAGTTAAGAGGAAAAAAAAAACCAGAAACACAGGCCTCTTGTAGAAGCACAGAACTCCCACTGAGTCCTATGTTAATCATACTGTGTTCCTTCCTTCTTTATTCCCAATACAATTATTAGTTGAGTTAGCTTCATAGCATTCTCTTCACAACTTTCCAGTAAAGAATGCAGAGGTAAATGATTTCTCTAACATTTTCTGAACCCCTGAAAAGTATCTGGTCAACACTATGTTTTCTGCCTGGAAGAATGCTGTCATCTGCAGCTGGGATTAAGCCATCATCTCATCTATACACAGTCAGTCATATCTCATTTCTGACAATTCCATTATTATTTTCATTATTATTTTTATTATATATATTTATAATCCATGTTTTCTCTTTCTATGCAATGCACCTGGAGTTTTAATGTCTTCAAATAGGAGATGGATAAAACTAATAAAATACAAAAATAAAAATTGGAATGCAAAATTTGTCATGAATTTCCAATCTTCCAAAAGGCTGTTACTCAATCCCATGTGTAATTTATTTAATCATAGGCTAGTGGCACTGTGCTATAGAAATAGTTGCTTAGAAACATGAATGTTGGATGGGGCAATTACAGGCCCTTTACTGAACCACTGATGAATTATAACCACTGAGCTTTAAATTGCTGAGCTGTTAATACAATGTCCAGCATGACTACAGCAATGTGGTTCCATCACTGAGAATGCACTAATGTTTGCCTGCATTATTCATGGTACTGCATAATTATCATACAGAGATGAGAGGATTCTGTATGTCAATCAACAGCCACCCAGCCACCTCGAATCATGGCTTGCTTTCTCCATTTTCTCTCTGTTGTGTTGCTTTTGATCTCTTTCACATTGCATTTGCTTAAGGTACTGAAGGCTGTGTGCAGAACAAAGTCAGGAGCTGGCTAACTGCTTACCCCTTAACCAGTGGTGCTTTGCAAGCACCCTCTAGGTATGGTATACGAGCCAGCCAAAAGTGCACCTATACACTTGTAGCTCATTATAAATGTTTACTGCTTAAGCACCATAGAAATTATTTCTGGATTAAATATATAGACACTAATATATTAGAAGGATAGTCTGTGAGTTATGATGATAGCTAATCTTGGACATTTCAACTAGGACTGATTAGTTAGAGAATAATTTCAGCTAAATAGATGATTGTCAGCTGACACTAGGCCTTGCTATCACTGACAGCCAAGGTTTTATGTACCATAGCTTTCCAAGGTGTGTCCAACAAGAGTAGTACACATGCTACTATATGTGTGCCATTTATACTCGGAGATACTGCATACACTTAACTGTACTGCTGCCGTCAGCAATTTGAGGGTATGAAGTCTGACTTTTATGTAAGGTATATAATAACCTCTTGCTATAATTAAGATCCATCATCAGGGGTCCTTCTCCTGTTTGCCTGTAACATATACCAAAGACCTAGAACAACACTTGACAGAGTAACAAACACTAGTGAAATAAAAGATGCTAATGATTCAGAACCCAATGGGGATGTGGTCATGTGAAATGTGGAATGGTCTGCTCAGTGGACTAGATGCATGAAGCCTTCTGGGTCATGGTGCTGTCTTCCTTGCCACTTCCTCCTAGCTAGCAGAAAGATGTTTCTACAGACAGCAGAGGATTTAGCCTAGTGCACAATGTCCCAGATACCTTTGGAAATGGAAGTTAGAGAAAAGATGGAAGTGACATCTTCTTCCAACTTTCAAATGATACCAAAAGAAGAATTACACAGGTTTCAGCTTCTTAATGCTCTGCTTCTGATTAGATATTGGCAGCTGCCTAAACCATTCTTGAAGATGATGAAAGAAACATTCTTATGTCGCCAATGAAGTTGAGGGCTATTTTCCTTGTACAGGGATATATTTCTAAAACACTTAATAGGCCATTCGTTTTCATTCTTGTATTATAAATTTTCTCTTGATAAACTGTGAGTTGGATTCTGGTCAGGCATCTCTGCATCTAGATTTTTCTTACTCAGTCTCACTCTAACATAAAACACCTTTGGTCTTCTATTTTTCTTACAATTTCCACAGCATGCATTTTGTTACAGTTACCTGTAAAAGTTTCCCGGCCCTTTTGGGCCCAAGGTTCAGACCTGGCCTGCAGCGGCTTTTGTCCCTCAAAGAAATGAATCAGACGCTTATATTAACTTCATACTGTTTGGCCCATGTCTCATGCACATTACTAGTTAGCTCTTTCATATTAATTCAACCCATTTCTTGTAATCTACTAATCTACCTGCCACGTGGCCCAGCCTGTGGCTCACCTATATTTCTTACATGTCTCTTCTTCTCGGGGGTCAAATGGAGACTGGCTAACTCCACCCTCCTTCTACCTGTCTGTCCTCTGATCCTCCACCCACTTCTACAGTGCTCTACATAGGCCAAACCAGTTCCTTTATTTTCAGCATACAGAGAACATTCTACCACAGTTACTAAAGGCTTGCAAGTCATTTCCATCCTCTTAGCCTCCTCTGCTGAGCCTTACCCCTGTGGATGCTCTCAAGGATTCCATAGCAACCACAGACCCTCTCTCTTTTCACTGTTATCTATTCACTTACACTACAGACTTCAAATGGCAGCTGCATGCTAACAATTTTATGTTATTACTTAACTCATTCAAACAAGCCAGAACATATGCAAGATAATATTTATTTAACAATCAGAAAGAAGAAACTGCAGAACCAGCACTCAGATCACATGGAGAGTCATAGATAGTACTTATGATTTTTATTTTCTTTCACGGCAATACTTCTGTTTGTACCTCTCAATGCCAGGATTACAGGCAAATTGTCCTGTTATCTACAACACACACACACACACACACACACACACACACACACACACACACACGCATCTGTGTGGGTATGTGTACATGTGTGAGTAAATATGCCTTTGCAGTCTAGAAGAGGGTACTGGAATGCTCTCTATCCCAGAGCTGGAGTCCCAGGCAGTTCTGGGTCTCACCATGTAGGTGTTGGGAACTGAACCCAGTTCTCTGCCAGGGTAGTCCATGCTCATAGCCGCTCAGCCATCTCCCCAGGCTATTACTGAGTTTCTTAAGGAAACAGATTTGATACGTAGTTCTGTGAGGACAGTAAATATTCTGAACATAATTTGATACTTTTTAAAATCTTCAAAATAAATTTTAGGGCCCAGCATGCAGCCTTCTTTGAGGAATATGTTCTACATGCTTAAAGAGAAAATTGGATATATTGTCATTAAAATTCTAATTTGACTAAAATGTTTGCTAAAGGGGGCCCTATGATCAAACATAATTAGTACTCTTTTCGTCTTGTTGCTGTACCAGTTCCTCATGCTGTTTTAAATTTTTCATAACTATCATTTGTTGCTGTAAATTCTATTTTCAAGTCTCCGTCTTAGACATTCTACAAAATACTGCTGAATATATATCCATCTTTACATTTGTTTCTTCTTCCTGTATTCACCTTCTCTGCTTTTATTTTGAGTATTTAAACAGTTCTACTTTTCTATTTTGATTTTCCTATCCTAAACTTACTTCCCTGTGTAATTTGGTTACTACATGCTGATATATATGAATGTAGAGACACAAACTCTTTCATAGTATAGTTAGAATGATTATAGCATTATATCTTTTGAAACATAAAATCCTAGAATCCATGCCACTCTGTCACACTACTCAACGGTAGTTGTCATATCAATTGCATCAGCAACGATGCAGTTTTATTTTAAATGATAAATTATAAATACTGAGCTATTTTTTATTTTACATATATCTAGATACTATATAACCAGTGAAGGACTGGTAGTGAAAAATACTTGCAATTGTCCTTTATAGTTTCAGTTTTCTCTTGATTTACAAGGAGAATTTCCCTCAGCAGAGAACCCAAGTTTGTTTATTGCTTTTTATTTCTGTTTTCCCTTTCTTATTTTAAAAGCTTTTAATTTTTGTTTAGCTTCTGTGCTTTATGTTAAATTTTCTATTACCCAATTCATTGCTCTATACATGGAGAATGAGAGAAAAATGACCTTTTCAGATAATGTTTGCACATATTTGAAAGTTACATTTTGTGATGAATTAATATATGTCATAATTCTACTGACCAAAATTAAATTTTTAGGAAACTAAACTACAGCAAATTAATCAGAAAAGAATGGATTTTGCTCTACTAACTGGCATTCAGAATTATTGAAAGAACTGAGATAACAAAGTTTAAATTTTGTTTATTGATACGATTTTCAAAGCTCATCCATAGATTTCAGGCACAGGAAGCTACAAGTGTTCTGTAAAGATATGTCACAAAGTAAGACACTGAAGCTAAGCAGTGGTGTCACATGCCTTTAATCCCAGCATGGAGGCAGAAGCAGGCAGATCTCTGAGTTTGAGGCAAGCCTGGTCTACAGAGTGAGTTTCAGGACAGTCAGGGCTAAACATAGAATTCTTGTCTTGAAAACTAGAGAAAGAGAGAGAGGGAGTGGTAAAAAGAGAGAAGAGAGGGAGGGAGGGAGGGAGGGAGGCAAGGAGGGAGAGAGTGAAAAAAAACAGATACTTTAAATGGTAGAAGTACAGATAACAACCATAGCTTCCTTTTTTATCTTATTCTATTTTCTAAATCTATACTTAATGAGATGGATATAAATCTTACAACAAATCCTAACTAGTGGGCACAGAGGAAATACAGTTTCAATTTTATAGCTTCTGTGCTAAAAGAAATGGAATATGAGTATATACCGTTCAATCAGCCCATTGTTATACTTGTTTGTATCCAAGAAAAGATTAGATGTCATATTGATCTCCCAGGGACCTCATTTTCAAGACAAAAGAACTAATCCATAACTCCAGCACAACCTCTCTATACTTTCTTCTCTCCTTCTCCTATCTCATTCCTTATTTTTGCCTATGCTTGCCTTTTAATTCTCTATCATGAAAAATTCAAAATAATCGGATAGTTTCAGTTACCAAGTCAATGGAAACATTGGAAAATTACAATTCCTTGGGCACGAAGACTTTTAATCAGAAAATCCAATGCACTAAGTTTAGAAACAAGCAAACAAATCTTATTCGAGTTCAAAAGCATAGTGCAAGATATCAAACTTATAGGTAACTGTTTTTTCTAAACCTAAATAGGATTTGCAGATTACAAAGCTAGAATGAAAACAGGGAGAAGAAGGAAAGAATCAAATGGGTCCTGCCATAGCTCTAGGTAGCCCAGGGCTCTCAGAGTCTTAACCAGGACCATATAATTACCTAAAGTCCAGCATTCTGAACTCTGTCTTCTACTTTCTAGGACTTTGCTAATGGAATTATTAATAAAACTTTTATCTGAAATAGAGTAATTATCAGAACAACTAATAGAAGTTAAGTCAAGCTTTCACCATTGTTACAGACTTATGGAAGAAAAAATTTATTTCTTGTATTTAACAAATTCTTTTGTAAAGAAAGATAATTGTTATTACTATAGAAATTTATGTTGTTATTATTAATATCATTTATTCTTTACTGACTCAAGAAAGATGGCAAAAAAGAAGATATCCTACCAACTTTAGCTAAAATCTCCCAAGTTCAGTGAGCCATCTATGCCATCAGATTTATGTTTATGACTGTGAGATATCTTTCAGAGAGTCTTGATAATAAATGCCTTTGAAATCTGTTCATAAATTAGTAAATTAGAAATTATCACCACAGTCATTAGGAGTGTGAAAAATGTCTTCTGAGTGATAGAAAATTACTTTGGAATTTACAAAGCAAATGAATAATTTTTAATTGAACAATTTGATAAAAATTTTCTAAAGAACTGAATTAAGCTTTACACATATATAATTATTGGATCAAATAATCAATTATGATAACATTTATAATATAGTTTAAACTAGTAAATGACAGAATTGTGGTAAAAAAATTATTATGCTGCTATACAATGCACAAATTCTTAATGAACATGTTAGAAAAGAAGAAATATTAAAAAATTCAATGAGTAACTTGTTATCTCAAAATCTAAAAAAATAGTAAATTAAACTCTGAAAACTTTCAGAGGAGAAAAGAATTACATGAGAAGAGATTAATGAAATACAAGGCATATGTGCATTAGAAAAAAGGCAATATATGTAACAGAGAAGATGCAGTACATTTGTTTTTGACTCTAAAGAAAAATAAAGCAGTTAATCAGTGTCAGAAGTAAAGCAAAGTTGTCATTATATACTCATCAGAGATAAAAAGAAAAGTCTACCTGAAGGTACCATATGCTTTAGGAAAGCCATGTAATTACTAGATCTATTTGGAATTTTTTAAATTTACCTTGCAGTTGAATATTTTAATATTAAGTGAATTAAGCCAGTCTCAGAAAGTCAGCTGCTATATTTTTCTCCACTGTAGTTCTAGATTTTATTCAGAAACATAAAACCACATGTACAATTATGACATGAAAGTCAGTGGAACTGTGCAGGGGAATATAGTAACTAATGAAGGCAGGAAGCAGGGTATTATCAATGTACAATATCTTTTTGTGCAAATTTTCAAATAATTTAAAAAGCAATACTAGAAAGAAATTAACATATCAAGATCAACAAGAAATACCAAATTTTCAGTGGGTTTTTAAGATTGACTATTCCTGGGAGGGAACTTGCCCTGGGATACACTCAATAGCATCCCATTGGAGAAACTGATTTTCCCTTTCCCAGGAGGCAATAATTGCAAATAGCTTCTTCCTTTGGTTTGGGACTTTTTGTCTTACTTCTGTTCTCAGTGATAGGACTTTTTCTAGTTTGAATTTGTATAGGTCCTGTGTGTGCTGTCACACTCTCTGTGAGTTTGTATGTAAATTAAAACTAAATCAATAAATTTAAAACTTTTCCATCAAAAAGCTTTATAGCACATAAACTTCAAATTATTTCAAATATTTAAAACAAATTAGTCTAGCCTGATCTATCAGAAATTCTTCTGAGAATAAAAAAAAAAAAGAAAGAATATTCCCTAAATTGTTTTATAGGTCCAAAATAATCCTTATAATCGCAAATCCAAAAGGACTGGTTAGAGACAAGCTTGCAGGCCAAAGATGATGAATGACTAGGGTATGAACATGAGTATTGACCAGCTTGATGTTAACTTGACAGAAGGCAGAATCATCAGAGAGGAGGAAACCTCAACTGAGAAAATGCATTCATAAGATTTGACTATAAGGCATTTTCTT
Source organism: Sigmodon hispidus (assembly GCA_004025045.1). Classification (NCBI taxonomy): domain Eukaryota; kingdom Metazoa; phylum Chordata; class Mammalia; order Rodentia; family Cricetidae; genus Sigmodon; species Sigmodon hispidus. Next base: position 58,753 of record PVIH01001443.1, read on the forward strand.
AACTAGTTATTAATGGGGGAGGACCCAGTCCACCGTGGGTGGTGCTATCTCTGGGCTGGTGGTCCTAGATTCTAAAAGAAGACAAGCTGAACAAGTTGGGAGGAGCAAGCCAATAAGCAGCATCCCTCCATGGCCTCCACATCAGCTCCTGCCTCCAGGTTTTTGCACCATTTGAGTTCCTTCCCTCACTGCTTTTGATATTTTACTGTAACATGGAACTGTGAGCAAAATAAATCTTTTTCTCCCCAAGTTGCTTTGGGTCATGGTCTTTCATCACAGCAACAGAAGCCCTAACTAAGACAGACAGGTAAGAATGTTCTAAGTGGGACATAGTTTACCTATATCAGAAGCAAGAGCAGTTTGTCTCTTGATTTTGAATGTCAAGTTTGGTCTGCTAATTCACGTTATGATTTTTGAAGCTTGCAGGATAAAGAAAAATGACAAATCACTTCAATGACACATGCTAGTGTTGTATGGAACCAAAGGACTAAACCTTACCCTGTGTATTATTGAATCTTACCTATGTTAATGGTCTAGTTTAAACTAATAGCCCTTAGTACTAAATATAACTAAACTCAAATCTTCATAACTGTTTAAATAGTATATATAATTATAGCTATACCTTGTTAACTTTAATTATTATCTAGCCTTATTTTTGATTGCAACAATTACTTAAAGTAATATGTCAATTTGAAACATAATACAAAAGCCTTTACCATCTGTGTATGTGGCATATGTATTTATGTGGATGTGTGTTGAATGTACTCAACTATGTGTGTGAATATGGATTCCTGAGGTCTATGTTAACTATCTTTTTTCTATCCACTTTAAAATTTTGAGACAGGGTATCAAATTGAACCTATGGCCTACCATTTCAGCTAGACTTTCTGGCTTGCAGGCCCTAGGAATTTTCCTATTTCATGCTGTTCACTGGGAATAAAGAAACCTGCTAATAGACCTGGCTTTTAAGTGGGTGCTGTAGAGTCAAACTCAGATCTTCATTTTTGAGCATCAAGCATTTTACCCACTAAGCTGTCTCCCAAGCCATGGGTTTTATAATATTCACAATTTGTAATAATTTTCTTATTTGTTAAATCATTTATTTTGATCTTCACAAATTCAGAGACATTTCAAAGTATATTTAACTTCCTTATCACTTAAAAAAATTACATTTCCCAGAAATTAAATGTCTTACTGATTAAATAATTATAACTGTAAAGATAGTATAATGCAAGAAAACATAGTTATAAACAAAAATCTGTTAGCCAAAATAAAACTGATTTCTCTTCAGATCCTATAAATCTTTCACCTTTTAACAATCACATTAAGACAATTTGCTAACAGTAGTAGGGAAGTCTCAAGTCTTATTTGTGATGTAATTCTCTGTTTTCTATGTTTTCCTTCAATGTTCTCTCTCCCCCCTCCCTTCTCTCTCTCTCCTCTCTCCCTCTCTCCCTCCCTATTTTCCTTCCCCCCCCCCTCTCTCTCTCTCTCTCCCCCTTCCTCTCCCTTTTCCTCTTCCTCTCCCCTCAGTGTTGCTGTGTAGCTCTGGATAGCCTATAGCCAATTACTTCCTTTATAGGCTAAAATTGTCTCTGACTCCCAGCAATCACCCTGCCAGAGACTTCAGAGTGCTGGGATTATAGGAATGTGACATGGCACCCAGCTCTGTTTCTCACCATTCTTCATCATAAAGGAACCTCCTTGTAAAGAGAAGCAGCTGAGATGACTTTAGGCATGTCTCTTTCCAACTTGGCTAATATTTAACATCATGAAATTTAATATGTTATTAATTTCACTTTATAAAATTAGGAACCCAATAAATATGTCTTAGGCATGTCCCTATAGCAGGATCTCTGTAATTTTTTTTAAAAAAAATACTAGATCTATTATTCACCAGCATAGCATCTTAAGAAATGTAATAGCCAGTTTAGAATCTGGAATATCAATTGATAAGTTTCAAACACTGAAGAATCTTTGCTGCTTGAAGTAATTGACTTTGCTCCCCATGCTGATCCATTGCTTACTCTGGGAAGGGAATGCATATCTGGTATGGAAACATTTGGAGAACTGCTCAAGGAAAAAAATAACCCTGTGAACAGTGCAACTTAGCTCTTTAAAAATAGCACAAGTACACCGGGTAAATTGTCAAGTGTTCTAAACTTGTTGGTATACGAAGTAACTAAATGTTCACATAGATCTTGGGCAAGAATCAAAGATGTGGAGTGCCTATTTATAGTATGCTTTACTAAAGAAAGAGTGACATCTAGAGGCCCTAGCTTATGCTTATTAAAACATCCTGGAGTGTTCACAGGATGAGGAAGTCCTGTATAAAAAGACAAGGCTCACGACAACTAAAGGTATTGATTGCATAGGGATTGATACAGTACATTCTTTAGGCATAAACACGTTTATACATGTGCCAAATAAATTTTAGCATTTGGCACAACTTAACAAAGTAATAACAATAAAATATTACATTTGATATAAAGCAAATTGAGGTACTGGCGAGTGATGCTGTTATTCCCAAACATGCCATTCCAAAAGCAGTGGCATCTCAGGCTTCAAAGTTCATATCTAAATATGCTGAAATAAATGTTCTAATGTGTCAATAGCTTAGAAGCCAAAAGGCTTAATAACTAATCTTCCATTGCTACACTGGCAACTCTTGACATTTCTTCCTACATAACTATTAGCTATAACTAAAAGAAACCATGAACTGGCAACAGTAACAAGGAAAATGGCACAAATGCTCTCCAGTGTATGAATAATTCCCAGGAAGAGGAGAAAGGTCAGTTTCAGAAATGTGATCTTATAGGACTTAACTAGCAGAAACAAAACTACTTTTAAAAGAACAATATACTTTTATAGCTTTGCAGAAAGTCTATAGTTTGAAATATTTTTTTGTATTTTACATGTACTTGTGTATGTCTACAGGTATATAATGCACTATATGTAACCCAGATACCCACAGAAAGCATCAGATCCCCTAAAACTGGAGTTTCAAGTAGTAATATACTATCAAGTAGGTGCTGGGAACTAAACCCAGGTCCCATGAAAAAATTATCAAAAATGTCAGCTTTTTTAAAGATTCAATGGTGAAAATCAAGTTAGGCAATCATCTCACGGAAACTTCTTTCAATAAAACAAAAAACAAAAAAATTCCAAATTTATACATTCAGGTATCATGGCCCACACTCCAGAAGATATTGTTAGATAATCACCTACAGTTTAAGGTCAGCAAGAACTACAGACTGAGAGCCTGTCTCAAAACCCCAAAACAAAACAAAATTTCCACCAGAATTGTCCTCCATGTCATTAAGAAAAATAATGCAACTAAGAATTTTCAAACACCTAGTAGGTGGCAGATATTAAATTTGTATATATTTTAAGTTTGTTGTTTTGTTAATCCTTGAATTAACCAAATAAGGTAGTGCAACTCTATTGTAGACATGAATGCACAAGGGCATAGAAAACTTTCAGTAACTTTTGCAAATCACAGAGTATATGAGTCCTTGTCCAATAAATAAAATTTCTTAGATTTCTAAAAGAAGTAATTTTAAAAAGATGGTAAATAGTGATGAATTAGAAAAAAACTCAGACTTTATGTCTGAAGATGTGGAACTTTTTCTTGAATCAAAGTATTCACCATGTCCTTGACCTAATCACTCAGACTCTTTCACCTTGATTTTATTCTTATTCTATTTCTGAAATTACATTTGAGTTTGTAGATAAATAGAATTAGTATGGTTTTCTCTAACAATCTTTCAACCCATCAGAGAGAGAAACATAGGACTGTGGCAGAATGAGGAATTGGTTGTTATTCTAGGGGGAAAAGTGAAACCAGAGATTAAGTCTTAAGCCAACTAGACAAATTTCAACTCCACTCACCAACAAAGAGAGAAAAGATGAGTAAATAACTTTTGGTTCTGTGTTTTAGTTTCATCCTGTCATAAAACTTAGATATTTCACACATTTCATGGTAAAGGAAGTTGAAACTACTTAGGGTAAGTATTACCTTAGAAGAGAGAAGTTTCACTGGGAATATTACCACAGGGGAAGTTCATACAGAATCTGTACACTCAAGCCCCTATGAGATACACTTTTTGAAAAAAATTAAACATATTATAGCAATGTTGTCAGAGTCACAAGAAATTTTTATAAAATAAAAGATAGGATTAAAGTATTTTGGAAATTATACATAGTATGACTTACAAATATAAGGAATTATAAGTCACATTAAAATACCTTATAAGTGGGGGCTGGAGAGATGGCTCAGCGGTTAAGAGCACCGTCTGCTCTTCCAGAGGACCCGGGTTCGATTCCCAGCACCCACATGGCAGCTAACAACTGTCTGTAGTTCCAGTTCCAGGCAAACACCAAGGCAAATAAATAAATAAATAAATAAATAAATAAAGTTTAAAAAAAAAAATACCTTATAAGTTAGCTACTCCATTCTGTGTTTTTAAGTTGCTTCCTGCAAACACTGTAGGTTTTCTTCAGCTTAGCTGTGAGATTAAATAAGAGCTCACTGGAAAAAAATAAATCACATTTATTGAAAACTTCTAGGATGCAAACTTAGGTATGGGTATGCTTTTAATCTCCAGAAATGTCCTTGGAATTAGCAAATAAATTTCAGACTCAGAAGAGTCATGCAACAGTTTGCATAGCTAATACAAGTAACATTGGAAAGGCCAATGAGATGGGGAAATTGGTTAGAGATCATTGCATTACCCTTTGAATTCTTACCATGCCAGAAGCAAATCACTAGAAGTCTCATGCAAAGAATATTTAATCATCATTTTATTATTAATTTTTAGACTAATATACATATATTAATATTGATTTCTAAATATTAGAATGCATAATATTAAACTAAGTCTTTTATATTTGCTCACATGAACACTTGCCTTTATTATTTTGAATTTTAATGATATTCTGTGTAATAGGTACTTTCCCCATGGGTAGTTTAGTTGTGATTCTTTACTCTGATTCCCTGAAGAAAAATATAGAATAAACCGTGAATTAATTAGTAATTATTCATTCCACACAAGGATGCCTTTGATTATTTGAAATCAGCGGATGAATTCTTGGGTCACCACTGTAAGCATTTTTCTTTCCACTTCCCTCTTTGTGTCCACACAACCCATAGTGATCATCCCATGGATAAAAGAGGCAGGATGCTCTCCTTGGTTTCCCATGATTGTATTATTGTTGAAGGTCCCAAAAGAAGCAGCCATTTCAGTCATGATGGAATAAACTGTGATGGTTACTCTTGGGGAACTTCCAGAAAAAAAAAGTTCAATTTATCTCATCAATTTTAATTTCTTTCTGTCTTCTCAAATTACTACAAAGTCATCTATGTTATGCTTATTCAGTCTATGTATTTTTTGCCTAATCCAAAGGTACAGCACAAGACATAGATTGAATTGCCTATTTTAAATGAGTAAATCTGGGTACTTCAAAGTTTATGGTTTGCTAGGGTAATCACAGAACTGAGTTGTGTAGCTGAGATTACAGCTCAGGTCTGTTCAGTTCAAACACATTCTCTAACCAGGACATAAGTTGTCTGAGGAGATAAAAATGTATCACAAATCCTTAAAGAAAGTATATATGGAAAGCACTTCTGTATTAAATAAACCAAATTCTTTAGAATAACTTTACCTCTGTGATGATTCTGATCATTTATATTTTGCTTATACTGTTTAAAAACTTTCCCAATTTATACCCTATGTGATCTTCTACTATGCTGAATTTTTACAATAAATGACTTACTTAATTATTAAAGATGTATTGCAGAAGTTTATGGGAACCAAAATTATTTTTTCCCAAGGGAGTCTTAAAAAGACGAACAAAGTCTTTTTGCTATTCTCATGTTTAAAATAAATACAACTACTTTTTCAGAAAACAATTATATGAATTTGCCCACTGTTTTAAGTAATGGAACATATCTTTGGGAATTTCTTGAGTGAGATACTTTTGTTTTTCTTATTAAGCTGTGCTGCACATTAAGTTTCACTAGAAGGAAATGCTTTGGCTGCTCCTGACTGAAGAAGAAAAATCTACAACCCTTGAAATCTGAAAGATTGTTAGTAGAAATGCTGATTTCCCTGAGGGATATTTTTTCCTCTGCCATCTTTACTCATTCTCTCAATGGAAAGAGTAATGAAGTGGTTAGCAAATCCAGGCAAAGTGTTTCTTTTTAGCATAAACTCCAAGTTAACTATGAAAAAGTAGATAAAGTCCAAACAGGATAACATATACCATGCTACTAAAATATATTGTAGATTTTACTTCTTTGTGAGAAGTCATTAACTTATGCTGTCATGAACTTATTTGGAAACAGACCTCTTTCCTGGAAGTATTAAAATGAAAAGCATGTTTTTGAATAGAGGAAGGTCTATTAACTACACAGCTCAAAAAAAAAGACAGGCAGGTGGGAGGGAGCAAAGGGGAAAGGAGGGATTCCACAAATCAGTTAAACAAATTGTAGTGTCATGACCATACCATAAGCTGTGCTGTTACAAATCAAGTACATATCTGAAAGAATCACAAAACAAACTGACTGCACCTTTCTCACTTTCTTATTGTTTTCACAACCAAAATGAAAATGTCAAGAACTTTTTAAGAGTAGTGTTGCCTTTTTTTTTCCACTGCCTATGTGTAACAGCATTGTGTATTCTGTTTAGGAGTTGAAGTCATATTACCTGAATATACATACTTTGAAATGTATATATACTACCAGTTATAAATCTAGCTTCCATCATCTCAAGAACATTATATGGGATGGGTCAATCGGCATTTCATATATAACCACCAATACTCTATGCCAATTATCTGTGTGGTTGGGTAGCTATTTTCTCCATGTTAATTTGAAATTGTGATTTCCTTGTATAGATAAAGATGATAACCAACTCTATTAGGACTATCAGGAGTTGACAGCAAAAAATTTCTTAGTGTCCCTTGACAGAGCAAAGAATGCATTTTTCCAAACATAGGATTCTGTAAAGATTAATGGTAGACATAGCAGCACATAATACAGGAAAAGGCAAAGGGATCTTAAAATAAATTAAACAGAGCCTACTCTAATTAAACATTAACAGAATCAAAGCAGTGGACTGTATGACATGAAAATACCAAAGCACATACTTTGCCACACAGTGAAACATCAATTTAAAGAGATGATTCACATAAGGCTTTTCCTTTTATATTTATAGCCTCTTAATTGCCTTTGTGGCGTGGGGAATGAATGCCCCATAGAGTGGATAAACTTTCATAGATGTCCCTAAAATGAATTTAAATGTTATGAATTTATTTCTATTGAGTAATTCATGTGAAAACATAAAATCTTAAATGCATTAAAACAGGTTTTTGCAATTTTATTTAATTTCCAATCACACATGTCTCACCTCATGGAAATCTTATTTTTAACTCAGTAATTTTATTTTATAAGAAATGCAATAGAAATGATAGAAAATGTTGCCATTTAGATTATAACTATTCTAAGAAAAGTCTGTATTTTCAAAAAAAATTCTGAGACTAATGTTTGTCTCTTTTTTTATGTATTGTAAAACATTTTATCATTACCAGCATGCAAAAGGATCAGAATTTCAAGCAGTATCCTTGAACAAAACAGTGTTCCCATTACTATTAAAAGGTATAAGCATCACTGATGGAAAAATACTAAGAAAAGCATAAAGCTGTGCTAATAATGCAATGTCAGTATGCAGCAGTAGAGCATCCATTCATAATAAAAATGCCCAGATAGTACATTTGCATCCTTATCTTATGAACAGAACATGGCTCAGACGAATTGTTAGGCATTCCTTATCTAACACAAGGATGTTAGAAAACCCAAATAGTTGTTTGGGCATTGAAGGAATGAATCAACATTTGAAATCATCCTAGTTACTATGGAGACCCTTAGGATTTACTGGACACTTGTACAGCACTCCTCAGAAGCCAGCCTTTGCCTCTGACATTCATTTTGCTTGAATTAAGGGAAAAGTTGCTTGCTTTTTGAAACACTGGTGTCAGTGCCTCTGATCCTGTTCTCTTCCTTCTCTTAGGAAACCTGAATGAGGCAAAAATTGAGGGTATGAATAGTTACCATTAGTCATCATTCTGTGCACAACAGATTTTGCAAACCAGATTGACACCTCATAGGCTGCTCATGAGACAAGCCTATTTAGAAGATGCTCACCTAGTTCTCTACTTCTGCAAGTCTGAATCCACACACTGATCATCCATCTATTTTTTCTCCTTAAGAAATGGGTGCCATTTTAAAAGATCATCTCTACCTATGTATCTACCTACCTACCTACCAACTGGTCATTTAGGGACTGTCATGTCTATACTCAAGGCTATATATTTGATATTATAGCATTCCATTTTGTGTTCTTTAACTAATTCATAACATATTTTTCTACAATATGAGAAATTGTACAAAATGTAATGTAAGCATTTCATGGCCTGCAGATACATGAAACCATGTGGGTTCTGGGAATTAAACTCAGATCAACAGATTTGGGTGGCAAGATTTATCTTCCTGAGATACCTCTCCAGCTCATAATTATATGACCCCTTAAAAGTAGAAATAAAAATTAAACCAAAATTGATGAGGCCTTTATTAGCTACATTCTGGTACATTTTAGATTTCTTCTTTAGTCTCAAAACTTGATTATTTTATAATATTTTGGAGCAGATATTATTTGCTAAGTCAATAATTGTATAATTGTTACTGTTATTTTTCTTACTATTTCATCTACCTTGTTATTTGAAAGTGTTGATGAAAATGATGGTAATAGTGATTTTGTAAAATCTTCAGGGTAATGCTCATGTGACAATGTTCTGAAAGGGACTCAGGGAAATAAATGTTCTTAAAATGTTTATCTATAATATGAATAATAAATGAAAAGTAAATGCTGTCATTGATTCCCAAGAAAATAAAATGCAGGCAAGACTGACACACAAAGTATTAAAAACTGATAAACAAATCTAAATCTTAAAGCTCAGGGACTTTTGCGGCTATTTGTATTAAATAAAGACATATGGGAATCTGCTGAAATTATGCAAAGCAACCAACCAAAGTAAAAAAATCCACTAAAATCACACAGGGTTTGGCATAATTGAACCAAACTTCTTTTTAATGAAAGAGTCACTATTGTTTTGTACTTGTAACAGCAGAGGAAATCCTTCCACAGCCTTGAAAAGGCCATAGGACATTTCCTCCAGAGGTAAAATGGGTTATCAATGCTCATGCCCTCACACACTTCCATTATCAAATTGTTTGTTGTTTGTTCAATTTTTTTAGGTGATACTATCTCTTCCTGAAATGTGAAGTAAACAACATTATCAAACTCAATAATAAATGCCATCAGGAAAAAGCAAAAAGAGTTCTTTCTGTTCTGTGTTGTACAAACATCCCATTGTGGAGGTCCTGTGTCTCTCCTGGGAGCACTCAAGATCTGGACAAGATTATTATTCCACAATAACAAATCTAATCAATTACTAGAGGAACATAAGGTTTGAAGAGATTAATAGGGAATAGACATTTTAGGGTGTCAACATAGCATAATCTACATAATCTACAACTTCAAACTTACATTTTTCTGAAATCTTCTTGTGTTAAGATTTATCTTAAGTATCTCCAAAAAGAAACCCCCAGAAATGACCTATTTCCGGACTGTGCAAACATTATAACATTCTTTAGGTCTATTTTCATGTTGCATTGTATCCTGATCATTAAAGCTTTGTATTAAGTCTAAAAATCATACATAACAAATCCTTGACCCTTGTTATCTCCAAATTAAAAAGGAATATTTTCACATATATGTACAAAGCCAGAATTACTCTTATTTTAAAAACTAGGATGTACTGATTTGAATAAAAGTGGCTGCTACAGGATCATATATTTGAATGCTTAGTCCCCAGTTAGTAGAACTGTTTGAAAAGGATTAAGAGGTGTGGCCTTGTGGAAGGATATATGTTACTGAAGGTGGGCTTCTTGCTCAGGGTGTGGGGAATGAGGAGTCGTGGAGAAGAGAGAATGACCTGATGTGGTGGGAGGGGGAAGGGACCTTGAATAAAGATATACAAAGATAGAAAGTGTGACTTCTTTGTTCATAATAATAAAAATAAAGATTTAAAAAGACTCACACCACTTCTGTTTCTTTTTGCCTCTGTCTCTCCTTCTCCATTGCCATGACTGCCTACCTGCTGCCATACTGACCACAATAAAAGTAATGAACTAAAACTATAAATGCAAAGTTACTCTTTTTTTCTGTAAGTAGCTTTTGTCTTGAAGTCTTATAACATTAATAAAAAAATAACTAAGACATAAACAATGAACACAAAGTGAAAGTATTACAGAGTAATAACAAATAAATAAATATGAATACAAACATGCTTTTATTAGCAAATAAAATCTAGCAATATATGAAGGGAATAGTATTTTTGACCAAGTAGATTTTATTTTCTGATGAGCTCAAATGTGTTTTGACAAGTCTAGAAACTTTGCATTTTCTTATAAAGTTTAAAATAAACTTGTTTAACTTCAACAAAACATGATTCACTCAAAAGGATGCCTGGATGCTAAATAAGCTTATGCTAAGATGTTCAATGTTAATTTTAGCCATTAGGGAAATGAAGTCATTAAAACTGAAATACAATTCTATCTTTTGCCTATTACTGAAGTACTATTTATATAAAATTTTATATGAAATGCTAACAATCCAATATATATTGGAAATATATATATATATATATGGGAATGTCAAAACTGCACAACCATTAAAAAAAAACTATTCAATAGGTTTTACATCTATTTATATATCACATATGAAGCTCATTGCTAGTTTTTTGCCAAAATGAAGTATAGCTTATATTTATATAAAAATCTGTACATGAACATCTATAGCAGCTTGATTATAATTGCCAAGATGGGACACAAGGGAATTCTTTTTTGATGAATTTTAATCATCACTAAAATGCCTGGCATCTTCATTATGCTGGTAATTACCTGAGTATATAAATTTGTCAAATATCATTAAAGTGTATATTTCAAATGGAAAAGTTTCTTTATAGCAACCATACCTCAATATACTTCACTTATAAATACTGTAGTCATTTCTAAAATTACTACAAGAAAGGTGATTTTTTTAAGAGGAGCTGGAAAGCTGTGCCTGAATAAGGAAAATAGAATTATTAAAATCCACAAGACTTTGATTTCCCAGGATTCAGTTTAATGAACAATGCTTCATTGATAGCAGCTTCAAGAGCACTTGTATTACTTTGCCTCTCATTTTTTGCATCCATACTTTCAAAAAGATGAGATTTCCTGCCTCCTGGAGAAGTAAAGCAGAGTGATAGCACAACAAGAATGACGCATAACTTCTCACAGTGTTCATTCATATCTTTTATAGAACAAATTTCATTTTCAACATGAGAGGATTTCTTAGTTTTATTTGAAAAGTCATTACCTGATGAACGATTCTTGTTCAAGAGTGCCTTATCATGACAAAGCTCTCTTTAAGTCACATCTATTTATTTCTTCTGAATAAAACTCTGATTTTCACTACAGGACAAAAAATACTACAGTGTCCTAGAACTCTGGGGGGATAAAAACTCTCATCTTAAATAACATGTCATTTTATAGACATGGAATATATATAAGGAATGCCTTTCATCCAGTATATATGTACCTTCCAAAAATTATTTTCAATGTTTATCATCTCTGTAATCCTGACATGTAAAAGACATTATCCTTAAATATCATGAGTCTCATAAAGATAATAAATGGAAATATGGATATTTAAGGACTAACCCAAGTTAAAAATCACTGATGTTTACACATACACACACACACACCCCACATATAAGCATATATATTACATATATATGTGTGATGGGACTGTTCTCTGTATCATCTTATAAATAAAGAAACTGTTTTGACTTATGTTGGATGCCATAAAAGTGGGTGGAGAAATCAGAGTAGAAACAGGTAGCAGGAGGGCAGAGTCAGACAGTTTTCATCCAGTCTCCAAAGAAGAAGCATGTAGCACCCAGGACAGCTAAGTGCCATTGGGCCACACGGCAGGTAGATTCATGGAAACGGGTTGAATTAAGATGAAAGAGCTAGCTAGCAATGTGCCTGAGACATAAATCAAACAGTATGAAATTAGTATAAGTGTCTGAGTCATTTTGGGGGAGGCTAAAAGCCACCTCAGGCAGGTTAGATCTCTGGCCCATGTAGGGTCAGAAATCATATACAACATATATGCATATATATATATACATATATATTTCTTACAATATCTAGCATGTTATACCTGCCCTCATTGGTTTCAAAATACATAAAATCATTCCCAGGTTGTGATATGTTCAGGAACAAATTTGTTATTATTGAAGTCTTTATTTAATTTGCTTATTTATAGATTTTCCTTACTAAAAGCACCTTAAGGACACAAAAGGAAAAGGGAGGGTACAAGTTTAATGACCACAGAACTAGAACCATCTGAGCTGTGTCAAGTTACAATCAGCTGTCCTTCAAAAGATAACTACAAAAAGTGAAAATGCAATTCTTCCCCTATGGTCCCAATTTTCTTAGGGGACCTTATCTATTTGGCCTTCCCAAGGGCATTCATGAATATCTCTCGTAGGTTCCTCCTTTTTATCTAGCTGTTCTGCTGTCATGGATTGTAGCCTGGTTATCCTTTGCTTGATGTCTAACATCCACTTATGAGTGAGCACATACCATGTTTGTCTTTCTGGGTCTGTGTTACCTCACCCAGGATAATAATTTCTAGTTCCATCCATTTGCCTGAAAATTTCAGGATATTATTTTTAATGCTGAGTAGTACTCCATTATATAATTATACCACAGATTTTTAAGGGATGCAAGTTTTTCCACAAGGACATTAGCTCAACTATGTTTATAGCAGCATTGTTTGTAATAGCCAGAACCTGGAAACAAGCTAGTGATAGACCCCAAACTCAGGGTACTATCCTCGGGAAGGGGGGTCCCAAGAACCCAGACTCCAGGCCGTTGATGTAAAATAACATGAGGTTTATTACATCTGCAGACCGGCTACCTCCCTGCCTCGGGAAGCAAGGGAGTAGCAAGGAAGGGGCAATCCCATATCTCTTTTAAAGGCCAAGACCATAAAATCACCATAGCAACTGGGGCAAAACATGATTGGTCACTTTAAAGGTCATACTTTAAAGTCATAAGGTTGCTCACAGTAGTCATGGGGTTGCCTTAAGACCAGCTGGTCAGGGGGCTTTTACAACCGGGTGTTGGTCACCGCTATTCTGCTTGGAACTTCTGGTATTTTAATCACAGGTTTGACCAGACCATTATGTCCTAACTGAGTTGATTGCGGCTATCTGGGCTGGGTCACTCTGTTTCCTGGGACAGACTTTTAGACTTTTACTTCCTTGTTCTCATGGGGGGTGCTCTGCTGAATATCTGAACTGAATGCCTGAGTCAAGCCTTAGAACCCAGGGTCCTTCACTAGATGCCCTTCAATTGAATAATGGGTTAAAAAAAATGATGGTTTTGTTTTTAGCTCACTAGAAACAACAAAGTATATTATTATTTCTAAATTTACAGAGTCTACAATCTTTTTGAGTGTGTATGTGTATGTGTGTGTGTGTGTGTGTGTGTGTGTGTGTGTGTGAGAGAGAGAGAGAGAGAGAGAGAGAGAGAGACAGAGAGAGAGAGACAGAGAGAGAGACAGAGAGAGACAGAGAGAGAGAGAGAGATCTTGTTTGTACAGGTTATGGCCACTGCCGTTATTTGTTCAATGTTACCATGTTATCAGCACTTTTTCCTACTCCACTCTTTCTTCCCTAATGTTCCCTGAGCCTTGGAAGAGATAGGCTAGAATTTCTAACAATGAAGTAGAAACTTACGTCTTACTATTTTAAATAATATTGACATTTATTAAGTTAAAGTATTAGAAGATCTTTTATGTAAAAAGCTAAAGTTTCCCTTGAAAAGAAAATGACATGAACATCCATTTGACTAGCATAGATTGGGTGTCAGCCACTCTAAGTATCAGACTTCTCCAACTTTCTTGCCGTGAACCCCATGCCTTTTCTCAGTATGTTTGATAGAGTGCTTATAAGAAAAGTTCACAAGCTTCAACTCCAATCAGACATGAAGATAGCAACCTTTAATTCAGCTTCTTGTAAATCTTCTTAACATGACACCCATTAAAAATTTAAAACATACCAAAAAACCCTCTAAACTGATCTAGGCTTTAATGAACTAAGATTACAAAAGCTGCTGAAAAAAGACTGGAGGAAAAGCTTAGCTTCAGATCACAAAATAAAATGAACAAAAGTGGTCTATATCTACACTATTAAAAATTGGATACCTGATAGCCGGAGAGTTATCTCAATGGTACAGCACTTACCTGACAAGTACGAAGTCTTGGATTTAGTCTCCAGCATCACAGAAAAAGTTGGTCAACTGCTAATAACAATGTACTATGTTCTTAATGTTTTTTGAGTATAGAAATTTTATACATTCTCTGTGGAAAACACATATAATAGAGTGATGATATGTCAATAAGCTCCTTTTAGACACTCCACAATGTACATTATTTCAAAGAAATGTATTATAGAAGAGTAAATACACTGTTTTGCAATCTTAAAAGTAAAAATTTTTAGAACCTCTCCAACCAACCAGATCCTTCAGGATCTAGTCAAACAGTAGTCCTCACCTTAATCAAGGAAAATTCTCTTTACAACAGTTGGAGATCCTTACAGAGAAACTAAGTGATCAAAATGCAGAGTTGTAGATCCCAGTCTCCAAGGATACATCTACAACACAATTCCCACACCTAAGGCTTATGGATTATTGTGGAAGAGGCAAACAAGTATTTTAAGTGTCAGAATTCTGGGAGCCACAGAAATACAATGTAGGAATGTTGGCACAACAAGGCTGACCCACCAGAGGCAAGGGCCTCTGATGGAGGGATAGCCAAGATCTCAAGGAGTCTTGGTGCTAATTGTTTTTGCAGGTGCTGATCTCTTCCTACAGAGAATGTTTGTATATGAAGGCAGCCTCCTCTATTTGTTATTTCCTTGGGATTTATGGATACACACACACACACACACACACACACACACACACACACACACACACCATCCCAGTGAAAAAATGGTCTCACAGATAAAATTTTCCAGACCTTTATTCCTCTTGCCCAGAGCAGACTCACTGTCTGCCTTCCCTATGATTACCTTTGCTAGGAAAACCAGTAATAACTCATTTAAAACTTCTCTTTGGCAACTATGTTCAGCCACAGACAAGATAACTTACTAACAAGTCAGTCATATTTCACCCCCTCCTACTGATAAGAGAGCTATCTAGAGCCAATTAACCCAAGAAAGCTTTCTGAGGCCTCCAAGCACCTGAATTCATTAACACAGATGCTAACTTGAAAGTATAGTAATGCAAATTAAGCCTTCACTCAGTCTCTCCTAGGGAATGTACATTAGCAAGTCAAAGAGCTTCAAAAGGGTCCCTTTCGTTTAAGTCACCTAGAAACCCAGGCCCTAATGGCCTTGTCAGTGAACTGGCCTAGTTGGAGTATATAAGACCTATGCCTTCATTGTTGCCTTGCTGTGCCATCAACATTGTATCTTGTTATGAAGTTGCTGTACTAATAAAGAAATATTGAAAAGGAATTGCTCTAAGTTTGATTCTGAGAAAAATTAATAGAATCCTTTGCTGCTGAAAACCACATCATCTTGAAGTACTGAGTGGAAACTTTTCCTGGAACTGGACCCCAGAAGGTTTTTGTTATCAGAAGAATAGAGTTTCTTATGAGACTGTCTTCTATGTCAGAAGCTACACTTACAAAGTCTTACCAACATCACCATTCAAGTATGAGCTAAATAAGGCCAACATCAATAGGCCTGCCAAGTGGATAGGACCTCAGTCCTAGAGAATGATAGGACACTAAGGACCACTGAGAGCAGGAGAACTAGTCTTCCTCTGCAATGATCACATCTTTTGGCTGTCCCATACCAAATGTTCAACGTGGAACATGTACATATAAATAACATTATACAAACTACATTGGGTGTATTTGTGTATTTCAGAATACACAAAACACAAACAAGCAAAAAAAACAATTAAGGAAAAAGAGGTTCTGAAATTGAGAGTGAGGAAGGAAGACATAGGAAGGTTTGGAGGGACGAAAGGGAAGAAGGAAATTATATTATATTTTATTTTATATTATATTATATTATATTATATTATATTATATTATAATTATATTATAATTATAATAATATATTATTATATTATTATATGTAATTATATGTAATTATAATATAATTACATATAATTACATATAATAATATGTATGTAATTATATTATAATCTCAAAATTTTTTAAGAAGATGGGGAGAAGACAGAGTGACTGGGAGGGGTGGGAGGAGGAAAGGAATTTGAATGGGGAGATACATGGATAAAAATGAGACTTTATTCATAATAAAAAGAAAATCAATATCAAACTTTATATTAAAAAAGCAAAACATCCTGGATAGCTAAAAAAAAATATATAGTACTAAAATTTCTTTTCTCTAAAACACATGAAGAATAAAAAATAAAATCTAAAGCTCCCAAACACAGGTTAGGCTCAGCTACAGATGAAGAAAACACAGCTAATGCCCACGGATGCACTATGGCCACCACTAATTCCTGCTAAGCAACTCTTCTACAGTCAAATCAGAAGTTTTTGTTTGTTTTTTTTTTCTTTTGTTTTTTGTTTGTTTGTTTGTTTGCTTGTGTGTGTGTGTATGTGTGTGTGTGTGTGTGTGTTTTAAATCACTTTATTCACCCATCATCTTTCAATAAAATAAGAATGCTTTTGCTTAAAGTACACTAATGAGTGAGTACATCCCCTGCTTATCTTTCTGGGGTTGTGATATCTCGATCAGCAGGATATTGTCCAAATCCATCCATTTGCCTTTGAATTTTAGTATAACATTTTTTCTTACTGCTGAGTAGTACTCCATTATATAGATGTACCACAGTTTGTTAATCCATTCCTCAGTTGAGGGGCATCTTGAGGGGTTTCCAGATTCTTGATATTACAAATAATGCTGCTATGAACATAGGTGAGCTAGTGCTTTTGGGGTGTGAATGTGTGTCTTTAGGTATTTAGTAGTATTGCTGGATCCTTGGGGAGATTGATCCCCGGTTTTCTGAGAAACCACCATACTGCATTCCAAAGTGGCTGAACAAGTTTACATTCCCACCAACAATGGAGGAGTGTTCTCCTTGCTCCACATCCTCTCCAGCATAGGCTGTGTTTTTGATCTTAGATATTCTGACAGATATAAGGTGGTATCTCAAAGTTGTTTTGATTTGCATTTCTCTGATGGCTAAAGATGTTGAGCATTTTTTTCAAGTGCCTTTTAGTCATTTGTAATTCTTCTCCTGAGAATTCCCTTTTTAGTTCTGAACTTCATTTTTTTAATTGGGCTATGCAGGGTTTGGGGCTCTAGTTTCTTGAGTTCTCTATGTATTTTAGAGATCAGTTCTCTGTCACTTGTAGGGTTGGTGAAAACATTTTCCCATTCTATAGGCTATTGTTTTGTTTAAATGACTGTGTCCTTGGTCTTACAGAAACTTCTCAGTTTCAGGAGGTCCCACTTATTGATTTTTGTTCTTAGTGTCTATGCTAGTGGTCTTATATTTAGGAAGTGGTCACCTGTGTCAATGCATTGGAGAATATTTCTCACTTTTTTTTCTATCAAGTTCAGCATAATTGGTTTTATGTTGAGGTCTTTGATCCACCTAGATTTCAGTTTTGGATCTGTTTGCATTTTTCAACATACTGCCATTCAATTATGCCAACACAATTTGTTGAAGTTACTATCTTTTTTCCACTGAATATTTTTGGCCCCTTGGTCAAAAGTCAGGTGTTCATAGGTGTGTGAGTTAATATCTGGGTCTTCATTTCTATTCCATTGATCCACAAGTCTGTTTTTATGCCCATACCAGGCTGTTTTAATTACTGTAGTTCTATAGTGTAACTTGAAGTTGGGGATGGTGATGTCTCCTGAGGTTCTTTTGTTGAGCAAAATTGTTTTGGCAATCCTGGCTTTCCTGTTATTCCAAATGAAATTTAGTAGTGTTCTTTTAAGGTCTGTAAAAACTTGTGTTGGGACTTTGATGGAAATTACATTGAATCAGTAGATTGCTTTTTGTAAGATTGTCATTTTTACTATGTTGATCCTACCTATCCAGGAACAGGGGAGATCTTTGAATTTTCTGATATTCTCTTCAATTTCTTTCTTCAGTGATTTAAAGTTTTTGTCAAACAAATTTGTTACTTTTTTGGTTATAATTATGCCAAGATATTTAATGCTATTTGCAACTATTATAAAGGGTGATGTTTCCCTTATTTTTTTTCAGCTTTTTTGTTTTTAGTGTATAGGAGGGCTACTGATTTCTTTGAGTTAATCTTGTATCCTGCTACATTGCTGAAGGTGTTTATCAGTTGTAGAAGTTCCCTGATAGAATTTTGTGGATCACTTATGTATACAATTATATCATCTGCAAATAGAGATAGTTTCACTTTTTTCTTTTCCAATTTGTATCCCCTTAATCTCCTTTCATTTTCTTATTTCTTTGGCTAAAACTTCAAGAACTATATTGGATAGATAAGGGGAGAGAGGACATCCTTGTCTAGTTCCTGAAGTTAGTGGGATTGCTTTGAGTTTCTATCCATTTAGTTTGATGTTGAGTGTTGGCTTCTTGTAAATTGCCATTATTTTACTTAAGAACTTTCTCTGTAGTCCTGATCTCTCCAGGACTTTTTTTTTTTTTTTTAATCACAAATGAGTGTTGGATTTTGTCAAAGACCTTTTCAGCATCTAAGGAGATGATCATGTGTTTTTTTTTCCTTCACTTTGTTTATATGATGGATGACATTTATAGTTTTTCATATGTTGAACCATGCCTGAATTTCGGTGATAAAGCCTACTTGATCGTGGTGGATGACTTTATTTATATGTTATTGTAGTCAGTTTGCCAGAATTTTGTTGAGTATTTTTACAGCAATGTTCATGAGGGGGATTGGTCTGTAATTCTCTTTCTTAGTTGCATCTTTGAGTGGCTTGGGTATCAGGGTGATTGAGGCCTCATAAAAAGAGTTCGACAGTATGGGACAGTTTGTTGAGTATTGGTATTAGTTTTTCTTTGAATGTCTGGTAGAATTCTGCACTGAGACCATCTTGTCCTGGCTTTTTTTTATTTGGAAGACTTTTAATAACAGCTTCAATTTCCTTTCGTGTTATAGGTCTGTTTAGATCTTTAATCTGTTCTTGATTTAATTTTGAAAATTGGTACTTGTCAAGAAAGAAGTCTATTTCTTTTAGTTTTCTCATTTTAGTAAAGTATAGATTTTCAAAGTATGAACTGATATTTCTCTGGATTTCTTGGGTGTCTGTCATTATGTCTTCCTTTTTATTTCTGATTCTGTTAATTTAGACACTCTCTCTCCGTCCTTCTATGATGAAGCAGCTTGCCTTGGAGGTGGGCCTGGCCTTCTGTTTCCATTATGTCTTCTCTGAGACTGCTAGGGAAGATTTCTCCCAGCCCTGGTGTAGGTCAGGACTGGCTGTGAAGTTAGATTCCGGACTTGTCTCTGGCCTCTGGGATGAGTCCGCGGGAGGCCCATTGCCTGAAACCGGCTCACCTGCCTCTGGACCCAGGATCCATGCTGTCTGAAGATGTCTGTCTCTCACTGCCCTGGATACCACACTAATCTCAAAAATTTTAAAAATAAAATTTTAAACATTGTAATTTTTTCCTTTCATGTGTTTAAAGTTCTCTTCTGAAGCTTTGTACATTCCCCCAGTGTGTGGCTTGCCACGATGCCATCCTTTTCTAACAGTCAGAAGTGAGAAGCACATGCCTAACCACTGTAGATTTTTAGATGCATGTAATCTCCAAATGCTGAGTTCTATAGCACGGAATGAAACAAAATCCTCACTTCACATTCTTCCTCACCCTCTCCTCAGTCAAAATTAGCTGCCTCGGAGGAGTTTGTTGCGAAGCCCAGAGAACAAAATGCTATGGTTTTCACGTTGCCGTTTATTCTGTTGCCTCAGGACAAGTGAAAGTCAGGTATTGAAAGCTTTCTGAAGTAACGATGCTGAAAATTAAAGCATAATAGCAAAAGGAAGTAGACATTGCACTAGTCTGAACAAAAATCAGTTGTATAGACAGAAAACAGAAGCAAGGTTAGGGTGGGGAGAAGCTGGGGGCTAGTAGGAGGAGGGGAGGGAAGGGGAACTGTGGTTGGTATGCAGGGTTGATTTACAAGGAAGCCAGCAGAGAATCTATGCAGACCAAAATGCTTTGAACTGGAGCCTAAACAAAAATAGTTAATAAGTATGACCATAGAAATGATAATGATGGAACAATGTTCTAGAAAACGTTCAATGAAATGAAACCACTTTGCATCTGAAATAAAAAGGGAGACAATAAAACTGGAATTCAAGAGTAGAATCATAAACTCTACAAAATCTGAAGAAGTGGATAGGAAATGCACTCAATAGTAGGAAGGACCAAAATATTTTTCTAACAAAAATAAGAAAATGCTGCAGCGATTTTAAAGACCTGGAAATATTTACAATAATAAAAGCATAAATAGTTTAATATGAAACAAAAACAAACAGAAAATAAGCAAAACTCAAATAATCTATAGACTCAGAGTGAGATCTGTGCTTCTAAATTAAATTGAATTTTAGATTTTTTTGAAGATTTATTTTTCTGATGTTCTCCATCCCTTCTGGTTCTTATACTCTTTCCGCCCCATCCCCATCCCTTCCATGGTGTTTCCTGAGCTCTGGGGGCAGAGATTTGATGGTGACATCTCATTTAAAACTCTCTCTCTTGTAATGTGTTGCTCTGTGTGTCTGTATTTGTTCCTACCTGCTTCAGTAGGAAGCTTCTCTGACAATGGCTGAATAAGGCACCAATCTATGCATACAGCAGAATATTTGAATCATTTTAGCACTACGTTTTTTAAGACCAGCATTTGGGCCCTCTAAATTAGGTGGGCAAATTCATTAGAATGCATAGAGACTGAAGTAGCAAGCACAGGAGCTGAGTAGATCTGCACAGGTCCTCAGGCTTCTGGTTTAGTGTTTTTATGGGATTTCTGAGTGTGGGAATGAGCTGGTCTTCTCTGACTTCTGCCTTTCTTTGGCTCTCTTTCTTCAGATGGTTTTCTTTGTCCAACTTCAATGTGATGGTTTTTGTTTTATCTTATTAGGTTTTATGTTGTTTTGTTTGTTGTTATCTCTTAGAAGCCTGTTCTTTTCTGAGAGACAGGACATGAGTGAATGGATTCTGGTGGGAGGGAAGGTGGGATAGAATTGGGAGGAGTAGAGAGGAGAAACTGTAATTAGAATATATTGTATGAAAAAATAATTTATTTTTAATAAGAAGGGAAAGATTTACTTTTGTTTTATGTGTATGGCCAAAGAGGCTGTCAGATTTCACAGAACTGGAGCATGCAGGTGCAGTAATTCAAACCTAGGTTCTGTCAAAGAGCATCCAATGTAGTAGAAATGTTCTCTGTATGATGTAAATAAAGCAACTGGTTTGGACTATGTAGAGCACCATGGAAGTGGGTGGAGAATCAGAGGACAGGCAGGTAGGAGAAGGGTGGAGTTAGTCAGTCTCCATCCGACCCCTGAAGAAGAATCATGTAAGAAATACAGGTGAGCCATGGGCTGGGCCACATGACAGACAAATTATTGAAAATGGGTTGATTTAAGATGAAAGAGCTAGCTAGTAATGTGCTTAAGACATGGGCCAAACAGTATAAAGTATATAAGTGTCTGATTCATTTCTTTGGGGGACAAAAGCCGCTGCAGGCCAGGTCCAAACCTCCACGCCTAAACAGACCCGGAAATCTTACTACAACAATCCAATGCTCTCAAATGCTGAGTCATCTCCCTATTGCCTTGATTTTCAGATTTTATGTGAGGACAAAAATTCATATCCTGATAGAATTTCTGGCAAAATTTTTGAACTACACAAACTAAGTTTACTAAAAAAAAGTTCTGGCATTAAGAAAAGCAATTATCAAAATGTGATTATTCTCAAAATATCATGATGTTACTGGTATTATCTATGAACTTCTGGATAAAATACACAAAAAGAAAATGGTTATACAACTTTTTTGTTAACATTTGTATTGTTTTTTATTTTCTTATTACATTTTTATCATGAAGGATTTAGTTTATTTTTTTTAAAAAAAAACTCTATTTTTTAATATTTATTTGTATTTTATGTGAATTGGTGTTTTACCCACATGTATGACTGTGTAAGGGTGTCAGATCTTGGAATTACAGACAGTTGTTAGCTGCCATGGGGATGCTGGGAATCGAACTCAGGTCCTTAGGAAGAACAGTCAGTGCTCTTAACCGCTGAGCCATCTCTCCAGCCTTTAATGCTTTAATTAAAATAGAGTTGTGTCATTTTTCCTTTTTCTTCCTCCCTCTACTATACCCAGATACCCTCCCTTTAACCTCTTCCTTCCATGTCCTACTTCTCAAGTTGATGATCTGATGATCTCTTTTTCTTTATTTTTACATATATAACTCTGTACAAATATTTAAATGCAAGTTATTAAATCTATTTTTGTTTGTATATATATAGTTTCATGTCTGATCATTCTTTATTGGGAGTGATCCAATAAGGAAGCTCATGTCTAGAAGAAGCTAATTCTTTTTCAAGTATCTATGACTTTCCTATAGTTCTTTGTGCATGGATGAAACCCCACAAACATCACCTCTTCCCTTCTTTTTTTCTATCCAAATCCTCCCATATCCACCTCATTTCCTCTTAAATTATTGTTCTTTTATAATTATTATTGTCACATATATATATACATAAACATATAAAAACAACTTGGTGAATAAATGTAGTGTGGTTTTGTATGTATATGATTAGAAGTTTCTTCCCTGGAAAATACTTGTTTTCTCTCTCTCTCTCAGTAGTCATTGGTTGCCTATAGTGCTTTTCCTCAGAGTTGGGTATTGAGAGATTTCTTCCTTCTGCATGTGCAAAATCTATTCACATTATGTGCTCAGGTCTTATTTGAGCACAGTGTTGTTGAAATATCATAGGTGTAGCTTCCCTGACATTTCTAAGAAACAAAATATCAGAGAAGACTACCTGGCCCTCTGACTCTTACAGTCTTTCTACCTTCTCTTCTGAGGTGTTCTTGGAGTCTTGACCTGTTGCAGTTTTCTGTAATGATAATGAGAAACTTCTTTGATGAGAGCTTTGGTGAAAAATATACTTATCTGTAGGTATAAGGATAAGTTTAGGAATATGATCAGGGATTGTGCCAGTTCAGTAAAGTGATGGTAGATCTCTTCTAAGATCCAGGGCCTTACTAGTCCCAGATAGTTGGCTATGTTCTTAGGAACATGGGAATCAGGAATCATTTTCCTCCTCTGGAATGGGCCTTAAGTCTAATTAAACAGCTATTGGTTACTACCAAGATGTAAGTGCCATAATTACACCTCTAGAGATGTTTTGTTGTGCTGGCCATTGTTATAGTTTATTGCTGTAATAGTTGGATAGGACGACTGATTGCCTTCTGCCCTTGGCAGGATCCATTTCTGGGATTACAGAAGCTAGAGTGCAGTAAAGAGCCTTTCAGTGTAGCTCCAGGTCAAATCATATGAATCCAGTGTCCAGTTTGTGCTGTGTCCTCATGTAAGAACTTGCCTTCAATCTCTGAGGGAAGCCAGAGGCAACAGCATCAGGTTCTATCATTTTGGAAGCCAGTTGGGCTAGCCTGATCAACAAAGTCAAATGAAGGTTTCTCGTGCCTGGTACTGGAAGTTTTATTATCTTATACATGGCTCTTACAGGAATTATTGTCAGCCCAAGTGACATAACTTCATTTAATATTTAGCACATATATGTGTACTTTTTTATACTGTTAGGCAAAGACAAAATGATGCGATTCTTTGAAACACTAAAAACATCCTTGGTATTATTTGTTTCCTCTTCCCTTCCACTCACTTTTCTATTGGACTCTCTCCTCCTCATAGCTTTTGTTTTTAAGGATGCAACTGAAGAAGCTCATAACTAGTTCCAGTGTAAGAAAATATTATATCACTCCCAGGTTTACAGGAGATGACATTTATTAAAGTAAAAGTGTTTGAAGGCATTGCTCAAAGATTCAGAGTACATTGGTAGCATAAATATTTGCTCCAATTGTAGACAGTGCTCCACAATATATAGTATAACAGAAGACTGTTTGAGCATAGAAAGGTTACTGTTGTGTCGCTGTTGATTGCTAGTCTCATGAAATAGCTGAATTTCTTTGAGCATCTCTAATATGCTCTTAATAGATCATATTGGCTACTATTTGTGGATAATCATATCACCAGCAAACAGAAGTATTTCTTGTGCTTTAGAGTTCTTTTCTTAACCACTTAATTTATTTTCTTCATGGCTACCTTGCCTATAAGTTATTGCTGTCATACAAATTTTTTTCAGAAACATTATTTACAGTTTTCAGTGTCTGAATCTATGTACTCAATTGATTTCACTGCTCAACTCCAGTTCTTAACAATTTGCTTTAAAGATTCAGGTTTTGGTTCAATCGAAAATCAATGAAGATATATATAAAAACTTACTCTTTTTTTTTAAAAGTACATTTTGGAACTCTTTCCCAGTATTGACATATTTGTATTTGCTCACACACACTATGCTTAGAAACTGCCTTGTGGATAGTTTACATAAACATAGTTTACAAAGTCGTGAAATACGAAATTACAGTGTGATGAAATATGGCTGGATTTGTCTTGGCTATTTTAGGATATTACGAACACTGGGGAGTTAAAAGCAAAGCAATCAGATAATTATTGACTTGAAAAGTAGTTTTCAAGTGCTGGCATTAGCTTTAAAAACCATGAATCTAAAACACTACTATAAATTTTATGAATGCCCTTTAGGTAATTGAAAAAGAGGATAAGGAACTATGCCTGTTAAACCTTTTATATACTTTTATCTGTGTCATATAAACAATAACTTTTGTTCTGTAGACTTAAAGGATTTTAGTGTGTGAGAGGTGGGGGGGTCAAAGGTCAACTCGTGGAAGTTGGTTCTCTCCATTCATCATGTGAGTCCTAGGAATCAATCTTGGGTGGTCAAGCTTGGTTACAGGAACCTCTACTTGGTAAGCCAACTCATTGGTCTTAGAAGCCATACTTTTCAAAGCTTTGCTTTTTTTGTTTGCATATAATAACTGACAAAATTATGAATGTAATTGGATGTTTCAACAAATGCTATTTGTATCTTGGTTTTTTATTTTTATTTTGTAACTCAGGAATGGACAGGAATTCATTTCTCTGGCTAGCTTGGCTGGCAGACTCCCCCTTGTATGCATCCAGAAAGGTAGATTATAGGAGATCACCTTTGTAGTGGGGATTCATAGGTTATCCAAGGAAGCGCTTGTGACATCAGAGAATCCAGCCCCCTATGGGATGTGGACAGAATGCTTGAGGACAAGGAACCCGAAATCGCCTTCTTGTTTTTTTCCTGCTTTTCTCTGGGAGAAGACCAAACATCCAGTGAGGAAATATAGTGCGTGTGTATGTGTGTGTGTGTGTGTGTGTGTGTGTGTGTGTGTGTGTGTGTGTGTATTCATGTGTGTACACAGGTTACCAAATTCCCTCTTAGTCACTATTTCCCCCCTTTCTTCCTTCTATTTCTATGTCTCCCCTGAGTTTTATGGCTACTGATTTTATATATTTTCCTTTTTAGCTTACTATAAATTGATGCTTCTCTCAGAAATACAATATATTTTCCTGATAATAGACATAGAACAGAGCAGGAAAGTTAATTTAGATCTTACTAACATCATTTTTGTAATAATTGTGCATATTCTATATGAACTTTCTTTTTATAGATATGTAAGTTAATTCAGATCTAGGCCACAGTTTTAGGATAATTTTAGTTTGGAATGATAACAAATAATCTATAGTAGTTTTATAAGTCATATTACATTTATTTACTTATTTATTTATTACATTATTCAGATAAATGTGTACAATGGTGTAAACTAAATGGAAGTCAGATAGCAATTTCTATCATGTGGGGCCTGGGGTTTGAACTCATGTCATTAAGCTTGATAACAAGTGTCTTT
Source organism: Sigmodon hispidus (assembly GCA_004025045.1). Taxonomy (NCBI): domain Eukaryota; kingdom Metazoa; phylum Chordata; class Mammalia; order Rodentia; family Cricetidae; genus Sigmodon; species Sigmodon hispidus. Next base: position 84,966 of record PVIH01001443.1, read on the forward strand.
ATTCACTGTGCCATCTCACTGGCCCACAATAGTCTTTGGCACTAGTGTTTGTGTATAGTGATGGTCATATGCAAGCATTATTTTAAACTACACACACACTCATACACTCTACCAGTAGAACTTCTAATTGGTAGACTTTATAGTCCATAATTCCAATGAACTACATAATGTCAAAATGTTTTCCAAGCTACTCTACTAACTTACCCTCACATTATTAGATGTGAGTTTCTCTTGTCAGTATACTTGCTGAAATATAACTGTTTCAGACTCCTCTCTTTGATCTATTTTCTTCTATCTTCAGGAGAAACTGCACTCCCTGCTGAGATTTTTTTTTGCATAGTTATTGCTATGAAATCTTTTCTCTATTATATATGTCTTACAGGGGCTAAGATCTGCCTTACACTAGTTTCCTGACTCTGTATTAAAAGAAAACTGGTATAAAGCTGGAAATGTAACAAGTTTGTGTTAGAATCTTGGCAATGATTATTATTAAATGGAACCACTTTTGTTTCCTATGAGGTTATAAGGATAAAATTATCCCAAATGAAGAAAAAGACACAAAAGAGCACACTTTGTATGCGTCCATTTATAGCATATTTTAAAGGAAATGAATTTATTAGATGTATGACCTTAGAATAATGAAACTAATTCTCTGAACCTACTTACCTTTATTTAAAATGAAATTAATTTCCATGACAGCAGTTATTTTAGAATTAAGGTATATAGTATAAATTAAAGCCTCAGACATAAAACCTCATCCATATTTGAAGCTGAATGTCCCTCTGCCTCTTTTGTTCTCTTTCTCTTTTTGTTACTTTACGTGACAATTACCAGACAGCTGTGTGCTGAGTGCCTCAGACAGCTGTGTGCTGAGTGCCTCAGACAGCTGTGTGCTGAGTGCCTCAGACAGCTGTGTGCTGAGTGCCTCAGACAGCTGTGTGCTGAGTGCCTCAGACAGCTGTATGCTGAGTCCCTGGCTTCTTTGTAGCTGCTCTCTGCTCCCTCATGCAGACAGGAAAGCAGACTTTGCTTATGCTTTCTATTATTATTATTTTTTTACAGAAGATAGCACATTTCATACGCTGAATTTTGCAAGAAATCTTTTTTTCTTTTTCTTTATTGTTCCTTGAAAATCAATATCAAACTTTATATAAAAAAGCAGAACATCCAAGATAGCTAAAGAAAATCCATACAGTAATAAAACTTCTCTTTTCTCTAAAATACATGAAACATAAAAAATAAAATCTAAAGCTCCCCAAGCCAGGTTAGGCTCAGCTACAGATGAAGAAAGCACAGTAGGTCACAGCTAATACCCACTGATATATTATGGCCACCACAAATTTCTGCTAAGCAACCCTTCTACAGTCAAACCAGAAGGTTTTGTGTGTGTGTGTGTGTGTGTGTGTGTGTGTGTGTGTGTGTGTGTGTTTGATTTCACTTTATTTATATTCACCCATCATCTTTCAGTGAAATAAGAATGTTTTTGCTTAGAGTCCACTAATGAGTGAGCACATCCCCTGCTTATCCTTTTGTTTTTGTGAGACCTCGCTCAGGAGGATATTCTCTAAATCCATCCATTTGCCTGTGAATTTTAGGATATCATTTTTTCTTACTACTGAGTAGTAAGTGTCTGGAACTACAGATACAAGCATAACCAAAAGAATCCAAGACATGGAAGAGAGAATCTCTGTAGTGGAGGACTCAATAGCGGAAATAGATAAATCACTCAAAGAAAACACCAAAACCAAAAGCCATAACACAAAACAATCAGGAAATTTAGGACACCATGAAAAGACCAAACCTGAGAATAATAGGAATAGAAGAAGGAGAAGAATACCAGCTCAAAGGCACAGATAATGTATTCAATAAAATAATAGTAGAAAACTTTCCCAACCTAAAGAAGGAAATGTCTATAAAGATACAAGAAGTTTACAGAACACCAAATAGATTAGACCCACAAAAAAGTCTGTTCACCACATAATAATTAAGCCACAAAATATACAGAACAAAAAAAATATTAAGAGCTGAAAAGAAAAAGGGCCAATTTACGTATAAAGGCAGACCCATCAGAATAATACCAGACTATTCAATGGAAACAATGAAAGCAAGAAGGTCCTGGTCAGAAGTTATGCAAGAAACCTTTTCGAAAATAGTGCATCTCTTAGATCGAAAAGTGTATTTGAAAAACGTAGTTCCATATTGATAGTATAGATTCTTGACCACTGAATAAATGTGATTGTATTATGTTTCCTTGCTATTTCATTAAATAGAGATAAAGCAATGTTTCAATTATTTTCTGCTATAATGTTACAAAATTATTATATCAACTTCTCAGTTGTCCTGATTTTTTTAGACAATAAGCTATCATTTAAGAGTTTCCAAACAGCTACATCTACATCTATGGATCACACATGTACCCATATAATCAAGAGTCTTCCGGTAAGAGATAGTTAAGGAACAAAACTAATAAGGCCCAATGTTGCCAATATCCTATCTCTTATGATCCTATTTCTAATGCAAGAGTCACAGGGAAAACTGACTAACAGGTTTGGAATGTTATATCCCTTATGCTAGAAATATCTCTGTAGGAAAATAATGCATCAGGTTAGATAAAAATAGTTTTGAAAATTCTTTGTTTAAGATTTAGGAAGCTATGATAAAGAATTCACAATTACTGACCTTTGAGTTTTTACAGACCTTTTATTAAGCTACAGATACATAGAATTATTTTAAATTTCCAATTTTAGGAAGATCCTTTTCCCTATGCTATATGTAAAACTCATAAATTTAGCATGGCCATTTAACTCTGTCTTTAATAACAGAAAAGTGATCCTGTTGTCTATCAGTAAAGAAAGAAATGAAGTGCTAATGTATGAAAATGGTCAGCCATTCTAAAGAATGAAAATAGCATTGTACCCAGTTCCTATACAGTTTAAGTTCTTCTCTGTTATTTTTTGAAGGTGAAGCCACAGCCCAGCAACACAAACTCAGGTGTCAATGTCCTCTTCCTCCTGCTTGCTACTCTAATCTTCTAATCAACTCCAGAGACTCTCCTATTATCACATTGCCACTGTTTGTGCTTCTTGAACTCTCTTCACATTCATGTATACTTCTAGACATACACATATGCATGCATTCATGCAGAAACAACAAATGTGCACAAATGCACACACAGACAGAAACTCACATGGAGCCTGGCAAAGCTAGGTCTGAAAGGATAAGATCAAAGCCTCATATGGCACACCTTGACTCTCAGCACTCAGGAGGTAGAGGCAGGATGACTTCAGTGAGTTCAAGGCCAGTCTGGTCTTCAAAGTTAATTCCCAGACAGACAGACAGGATACATAAAAGACCTGTCTCAGGAAAAAAAAAAAGAAGAAGAAAAGAAAGAAAGAGAGAAAGGGAGATAAAGAGTAAGAGAGAGAAAGAAAAAGAGCTGAGATATTAAAAAAAAAAAAGAAGATAAAACCCTTTTATGATTTTGTTGTTTTGCTAACACAGAGAGATGTATAAAGTATCTGCCATTTACTGAGTGTTGACAATTTGTAAGTGACATTGAAGACATCTGGATATGTTCTATGTTACTTCATCATCACGGCAATCTTATGAACTAAATAATATCTATATTTACACATTATAGATGAAATAAAGGTATAGAGAATCTTATTATTGGTATAAGTTTTCTAGTTGTCTCTCAAACCTCACTATGATTCATTTCTGTTTTTCTCAAATTCATTTTTTTTACAAACAGATATCTTTTAATAAAGAACTAACAAAACAAACCACAAGTAAATTATTATGAAATATCACTGACATGTACAGTGTTAGGAAAAAAGGTGAAATTAAATAAACATAATATATGCCAACTGTTTTGATTCTCAATTCAGAGAACATGTCACCCTAAAGGTAGACCTTTTCCCTTTTTTTCTTTTTTATTATATGCTTATTTATTATTTGGTGATTTTACAACATACACTCCAACAAACTTAGTTTCAATCTTATTTCTTAATGAAATACAAATCCTCAATATTTTCTATAGGATTATGAATCTTCATATTTCAAATCATTCTTACATTAGTATAGAGAATTATATTAGAGGCAAGGTTAATCTACTACATAACAGAGGCAGAGTTAGTCTATTAGTTGTTTTATCTGATCCTTAAAAAGAATCAAGGTTGTCTGAATCAAGATTATGGAATTGGGAACATCATCATTTTGGTTATGGTCTTAGTTAGAAAAGGAGGAAATATTTCTTTGTGATTCCTGAACTTGTTCTAAAGGTACTTTCAGAAGTTAGTGAGTTCTCTAAGTTTTAATGTCTGGACCCTTATTCTTAGAAAAGGTATTAAAGCTCTAGATCATATCCAGACTTGAGGCTGTAGGAATGTATGTCATACACAACTGTTGTTTATAAGTAATAAAAATATGATTGTACAGTGTGTTTAGGATATTAAAACACTGGAAATGAGAGAAACATATTATATGCAAGAGCCATTGACTTTTATACTAATTAAAATAAATTAATTAAATATAGCCATCAATTTATGTGTGCTATATTTGCAGCTGAAGAATAATTAAGGAAGTAGAATTGACTAATTTTAATAGGAAAAATTAAAAGAAATTAATACACATGGCAAAGCATATGATCATAAACCAGAAACAAAAAAGTAAATGAACTTGAGAGAATATTATTGTAAGTGAAGACAATTCAAAAGCTGAAAACATTATTTTCATGTGATCTGATATCTACCCACAGACCTAGAACAAATTCTTACTTCTAAACTCAGGAAGAGACTTCTCTTCCATGTGAAAATTGAGCATCATTGATTAAAATCAAAAGAGGCAAGCAAACAACATTAGCAAAACCCTCTTTACATAAATTAGGAGAGGTGGAAGAGTTGACACATGGTAGAGGGACAGGAAAATAAATGTTATTAACACTGGACAGTTTGGCTATGGATAGCAAATGGGGTCTTAATGACCCAATATGTCATAAATTTCCTGCTAGTTGTGAAATTAACAAGATTGACCTTGTAAAATGAGAACACTTAGAAATAATCTTTCAATGATGCTTCTAAAATGTTAATGTTCTATAATACATAAGAAGCTATTTGTCTTTGTATGGTAAATCTAGTTATTCACTTTCTTTAAAAATACATACTTCTTAATGTAATTTATGTGCATATGTATTTACACGTGCACACACATGTGCACACATGTGCAAATATACATATGCAATGTCTGCAGCTTCCAAAAGAGGGCATCCTGGAAATGGAATTGCAAATGGCTGTGAGCTGCCAATTGTGGGTCCTAGGAACTGAACCTAGCACCTTTACAAGACTAGCATGTGCTTTTAAGCATTTCTGCAGTCCCAGGTACTCACTTGCTGCATTTGTTCATAACTGTTCTTCAATCATGCAGCATCTCTTGTACTTCAGTTTATATCAGAAAGTCCTCTTCAGTGCCTGAATAAAGCATAGATTCCCAGGCTTTATCCCCAAAATTCCTGATTCAGCCTGGGAGGAGGTCTTGGAATCTCACTCTATTGTGAGTCCATCCTGAGCTGAGCCTTGAGATGCTATTATCTGCATATAATCCAGGAGAAGAAACAGAATATGAACATCAAAAGACAAACTCAAGGTTCATAGTAACCTAATGAATTCAACGGTAGAATGACAGAAACATCTCAATGTATAAGACTTTCACTTTTACTTCACTTAAAGCTTTGGTCCTTGTGTATAAACAGACAAATTGTGGCATAGTGTGCTAGCTTTCTCCAGTGATCCATAATGCATGGTTTGAGGACACTGGAAGATGTGCTTGCACTGTAATGCAGTCTCACAGCTGTGTATAAAGACGAGTGTATTTGTAATATTATATGTGTGCATTGTTCATTTTTGTCTCCCAGTCTGAGCAGAGAAAAATACATTGATGTCAGTCAAAACACTTATAACTTGTCAAATTGTTTTTAAAGCAGTTACATGTCTATAAAAGACAGAAAAATAATCTTAAAAAAATAGTTTTTCTATATAATAAATGTTTTTTCACTCTGCAGCTACATTATTTGTATTTTGATTCTCAATGACTCAGAGTCAATGCAATACGGTTTTTTTTTTTTTTGAGCTGCAAAACATTCATCATTATTAATAAAGACTGAAGTTATATGGAAGCAGATTCTGACTGTCTGCTCACAATTTTCCCTCTTGTCATTCTGTTTCAACTAGTTGTGCACAAATTAACACCATTTGCTTAAAGAACAGATGAGAAGACTTTTTGATGTTCTGTAGAAAGAGATAATAGCGAAATCACCTTTTCCCTCTTCTCTATCCGCACCTGTGTTCTTCCCTGTGGTCCCTTAGGTTTATTCTCCCCAGGGTGTGAAATACCTCCCAGAATATGTCTGAGAACAAATAACTCATTAATGGTCTCACTTGGATTATGATAACACTGTTTGAGAGACACTCATGGGATTTGACTGATCCAAAAGCGTTATCTATAGAAATGTTAGTTATCCCACACACCTCCCCAGCCTCCATTGGTGTATAGCCTTTCTATTCAATCAGTGAGCTATACAACAGAACACTGGTGTCCATTATCTTTAATCTGGTTGGATACATGCATAGAACCCTTATTTGGAAAACATAAGCCTCATCAGTGTTACATGTGAAGCGTAGGTGGCAGTTTCATAAAAACATTTTAAGAGCATCACAGAAGAGATATAATGGCTCAACCAGCATACATGTTTGCACTCATCTCTAAGGAAAAGGTAGTCAATATGTGCCTTGCCATTTCCAACATATATAAACCAGGAGAGTGCTATACTAAATAAAATAAACTCATAACAGAAGAACAAACTGTATTATTTCCTGCAAAAGGGTTCTAAAATCCTCAAACTCATAAAGGCAGAGAAAGGAAGGATGGCTGTGGGGGAGTCTGGCAGAAGAAAGAAAATTGGAATAATTATTCTGTTCATGTAGAGGTTTGCTAACCATGGTGAGTAAGCTGGAGAACTGCTACAGAGTTGTGCCTCTGGCTGGCAATATGGAATCTCTGCTCAAGTTTCATAAGAGAGGAGTTATAATGTTAAGTGTTTATTACTTAGGAAGTTTTCTGCCAAAATATACACAAAAGGGACACAAGGAAACATATGGAGGTGAAGGATGATAATAACATCATTGCATTGTGCAGATTGTAGCACTGGTGTGCTATAAGACTACATTCATCAAAATGCATTTATTAAACATGTGTGGATTTGTAATGTAAAAGTAATCACAATGTTACATGTTAGGTATTTCTACTTACAATAAAGCTTTAAGACAGAAAATAATACAGGTCTTGTCTTAACATCTTAAACAATTTTGAAAATCAGGCCCTATCACACTCATTTTTCCAATAAAAAATTTGAAGGTTAGATGATCTCCTAAAAATATTTGTGTGTGTATGCTCATAAACATGTATGCACATACATACTTCCACAACAATTATAAAACTTGCTAGATTAAAAACAAAAGCAAAAAAAAATATCAAACACAGTCACACATATAAACAAGTCACACTAACAACATTTTAATGTTTCATCTTTTGACTCACTTTCTAATTCTTTTATTTGGTGTATGTAAAAGACATTGAGAATGAACTTTGGAAAGGGAGGGAATTTTCAAATTATGAGAAAAAGTTTTTGAAGCACAGTCTCAATCTGTAATGTAGTCTGTCCTCTAATTCATGCCAATCCTCATGCCTCACCCTCCTAAGTGATGGCATGCTGAGGATATATACCAATCCTGCAGTTATTTCTAAAGTAGGGATATACATTGGTTGTGTTGAATATAATAAAGGCAATTTACAAAAAGCTGACAGCTAACATCAAACTAAATGGAGAAAAACTCAAAGCAATCCCACTAAAATCAGCAAATAGACAAGGTGGTCCCCTCTCCCCTTATCTATTCAATATAGTTCTGGAAGAGTTAGCTAAACAATAAAAGAATGAAGGAGATTAAAGGGATACAAATTGGAAAAGAAGAAGTTAAACTATCTCTTTTTGCAAATGCCATGATTGTATACTTAAATGACCCACAAAATTCTATAAGGGAACTTCTACAGCTGATGAACACCTTCAACAATGTAGCAGGATACAAGATAAACTCAAAGAAATCAGTAGCCCTTCTATACACTAAAGATAGAAGAGCTGAAAAAGAAATAAGGGAAACATTACCCTTCATAATAGCTGCAAATAGTATTAAATACCTTGGAGTAACTATAACCAAAAAGTAACAGATCTATTTGACAAAAATATTAAATCACTGAAGAAAGAAATTGAAGAGGATATCAGAAAATGGAAAGATCTCTCATGCTCCAGGATAGGCATAGGATCAACACCTGATCTTTGAAAAAGAGGCCCAAAATATTCAATGAAAAAAAAGATATCTTTAACAAATGGTATTGGCATAGATGGATGTAGAAAAATGCAAATAGATTCAGGCCTATCACCCTGCACAAAACTCAAATCCAAGTGGATCAAAGACTTCAATAGAAACCTAGCCCCACTAAACTTGATAGAAAAGAAAGTGGGAAATCCTCTCCAACGAATTGGCACAGGTGACTACTTTCTAAATATAACACCAGTAGCACCCCAAAATCATTAGCTCAACTATGTTCATAGCAGTATTATTTGTAATAGCAATAACCTGGAAACAACCTAGATATCCCTCAACTGAAGAATGGATTAACAAACTGTGGTATGTCTACACAATGGAGTACTACTCAGCAGTAAGAAAAAATGATATCCTAAAATTTGCAGGCAAATTGATGAATTTGGAGAATATTCTCATGAGTGAGGTATCCCATACCCAGAAAGATAAACAGCAGATGTACTCACTCATTAGTGGTCTCTAAACAAACAAACAAGAAAAAGCCAAGCATACCCAAGCTGAAAACCACAACCACTAAACAGCTTGGGATCTGAAACAACTTGGACTGTCACCTTGAAGCCCATTCCCTCCAGAGGAACACCTAACCCAGTTATGATGCTGGGATGAGGAAAGCGGATCTTCCTGGAGTGGATGCTGAACTAAGCTACCTTGGGATCTTGGGACCTCCTGCCTTGCTGAGGAGGAGATAAGGGGATGGGGAGAAGAGAGAGTAACTGGGAGGGGTGGGAGGGGGAAGGGAGTTTGAACTAGAAGATACATAGATAAAAAAATGAGACTTTACTCATAATAAATAAAAAAGGGAAAAAAGAAACCTTATAAACAATGATATATTTTGTCTGTCTTAGTTACTGTACTATTGTTTTAAAGAGACATCATGACCAAGGCAACTCATAAAAAGAAAGCCTTTAACTGGGGGCTTGCCTACAGTTTCAAAGCTTTACCAATAACGGCATGGCAGGAGGGAAGAGGCTCTGGAGCAGTAGCTCAGAGTTTGACATCCTGATCTATAAACATTAGACAGACACACAGAGAGAGACACTAGGCCTGGTGTAGCCATTTGAAACCCCAAAGTCCACACCTCCTCCAACAAGACCACACTTCCTAATTATTCCTAACAGTTCACACACTGGGAGCCAAACGTTTAAATACATGAGCCCATTCTCATTCATTCAACCACAACATTGCCCAATGACACATTTTAAAATATAGCTATTTAATTATAAAACTGGGTAAATACATCTGTAATATACTTCTCACCTACTTGTGGCTAACTTCTTAATAAAGATAAGCAAGACATTTGCTGAAAACTAATAGAGAATTGGAATAAAAATCAGTTTTCAATGCACTTCATATCTTTCTCATTCTTCATTTAGTAATAAATGCTTAAATTTTTGGCAAACTTGTTTTGCAACAAATTGAAACCTATTTGCCAATAAAAATGTTTAAATGTTCTATATGCCTAAATACTTATAACAGATTGAACTTGCCACATTGCTAAAATATTACCTAACATGAATACTATGTTATCCTTTTTTTACTAATAAATGTATGGAACACAAAATGCCCTCCGGCCAGGTGATATAATTTTAGAGTCAAGTATCTTTTTATGTTTTCCTTCCTTAGCAAACTCCTTTTTACATGCTGCTGTATAAAAACACATAATTATAAATAATTTGCAGAGAATGAGTTACATATGTTTTTCAATGTTTCATGCATAGATACAATATGTATTGATTACATCCTTCCACCACTACCCCTTCACACCCTTAGTTCTACAACTCCAGTTCTCTTCCAACTCCATATTCTTTTGATTTTTATTGTTATTAATAATGTAATACTTGGTTGGTCTTATTTTATAATTTAACATACAATAGTCCATATATAAATGTGAATCGAGTATTAAAATGTGTCTTTATACTTTTAATTTTAATAACTTTTTGTTGCTTTCTGTCAATTTCTATGCTGTATTTTTCCTATATGTTATTCAAAACCAATGAATTATTCCTTTTCTGCCTTCATCTATCACAGATGTTCTTATACTTTGGCTGCAAAGCTATTGTGATGAATTAGTCTCAAATTTGCCCTTTAATTATCCAGTCTTACTTCTGAATGTCCTGGGATATATTTATTACTTTAAGGTGAATCATTCCCCAAATGAATTCTGTGGTTTCTTCCCAGATTCTAAGACATAAACAAATCACTAGCAATTTCATTAAATAAAAAGTAAAGATAAAAGTTAAGACAGTACATTTTTCTCGAACTTCTCGAAGTTGGTTTTGTAATGTAGATGATGACTTATGCTCTAAATCTTCCACTTAATTGATGATGATTATTGCATAACAATAAGTTGCTTTAGGAGGAATTTTATTTCTAAAACTGGCAAAAATTTAATACGACTTAGAAAACACTCAGCCTTTTCATGGGGAAAAAAATGTGTGTTATTTAGATTCTTTGGCTGAGCTTTTTAGCTGAAACATTATGAACTTTTTATACAGAGATGAGATGTTCGTGCGCACTGATAAGCACGGGAGAAGCCAGTAAAAGTTAAACATACAGGCTTATTTCTTCAAAGGAAAGACATGCTCCTCCCAGAATGCTGGCTAAGGATGTAGTTTACAAACTAGTGATTCTCTTGATTCTCTGCCACCTGTTGAATCAGGCTTCACCTTGTCCTACAGAATTTATGTTTTGTTTATCCCAGAGCCTTTACCCCTAAATATTGAGCATGGCTTCTGTACGATAAAATTCACCTTTATAAGATACATTACTTGTACTTTTCAACAGCCTAGGTGACTTCTGTATTATCATAAGGCCAGGGCAATGCTGACTTCCACCGGTGTTATGTTTATGTCATTCTTTCTAGACCCTAAATCTTGAACCCTGTTTCTAAGTCAATAGTACCCATCTTTATGGAAGGATCCAGATGTACTTTGTAAAAAAAAATAATGTAAATATGTCTTCACTATTGCTGTACTCATAGGACTGAGTTAATTGTCTCCAGAAAGCTTTGCAAAATTGTGCTGCATTTAAATATGGCTAAAATAAATGACCAGGTGTCAAACTTTAGAAATCTGAATCAAAGACAGGTAAGTGGGGCTGGAGTAACATTCTTCCTCTTTTTTTTTTTTAAAGAAATGTTTTAACATGCCCACCACTGTTCCCCCTCCCTTCCCTCTTCCCAGTCCTCCCTGAAATTCTCCCCACCCCATCCCCCAATCCATTCCTCAGAGAAGGTAAGGACTTTCAGAGTGAGTGAATGCAGTCTGACATATCCAATTGAGTTAAGTCCACGTCCCTCTTCCCCAATATCAAGGCTGAGCAAAGTGTTCCTCTGTAGGAAATGGGCTCCAAGAAGCCAGTTTACATAGCAGGAATAAATTCTAGTCCCACTGCCACAGGCCCCACAAACTGCACACACTATTTGACTGTCATCCACATTCAGAGGGCTTAGTTCAGTCCCATGTAGGTTCCCCAGCTGTCCTTCCAGAGTCAGTGAGCTCCCTATAGCTCAGGTCATCTGTCTCTTGGGTTTCCTCATCATGAACTTGACACCTTTGCTGATATAATCTCTCCTCCCTCTCTTCAGCTGGACAGGGAGCTGGACTCAGTGCATAGCTATGGATCTTTGACTCTGCGTCCATCAGTTTCTGGACAAAGGTTCTATAATGGCAATCAGGGTGGTCATTTATTTGATTATAAGAGGCCAATATAGGCATCCTCTCCACTACTGGTTGAAGTGTTATCCAGGGTCATCCTCATGAGTTCTTGGTTAATTCCTTAGCACTAGGTTTCTTTCTAACCTCACAATAGCTCCCTTTATCAAGAAATATATTTCATAGTTCTCTCTATCTGTTGCTCCCCCAACTCGATGAACGAGTTCCCTTATTTTCTCTTCCCATCTCCCCTCATTCACTTTCTGCTGTGGTCCCAATTTACTCAGGAGATCTTTTCTATTTCCCCTTTCCAGGGGGATCCATGGATGTCTCTCTTAAGTTTCTCCTTGTTACCTAGCTATGGATTGTAGCCTAGTTATTCTTTGCTTTACATCTAAAATCCACTTATCAGAGAGTACATACCATGTTTATCTTTCTGGGTCTGTGTTATCTCACTCAAGATGATATTTTCTAGATATATCCATTTGTCTGAAAATTGCTGAACTGACTTTTAATCTTACCAAACCTGGATCATTCTGTTGCTGTTTATAGCCCCAGCAAATTTCAACAATGAAATTTGAGAAAAGATGAAAGCAATCAAATTGTTATTAACAAATTAAAATATAAAGCTTACTTGCAAAACTACCAAGTAAATTGCCACCAAAATATATCTGATAAATTATTGAGAAACTATTATATAGATTGTAGATTAAATATAAGCCATAAATTTAAATATAAGCTATATTTTGTAATTTGATCAAATTAAATTCATTTTACTCTGTTAAGCCATTGTTGGCTTCTCTTAAAAAAATTTAAATTCTACATCTTCTACGTATAGACTTGTATTACTTAAATAAAATTAAAATATTTAATTTGAAGAAGTTTTAAATAAAATAATATATATTTCCATATTTAAATGTTCCAGAATTTTTTGCAGTTTTGGTAGATAGATGATTACAGTTTAGAGGGACTGTCTGCTGATCAATGGTTAATGTCCAATCCAGATTTATTACATGAGTATGTAAAAAATGTGTCCAATAAAATGAGGTAAATGTCTTGATTTGTAGATGACATGGTCCTTTATGTAGAAAACTCTATAGACTTTATCTACACAAAAATTAGAATTTATAAAATAAATTTCTTAAAGTTGTATAACACAAAAAGTACTATTAAAAGTCAGTTACTTATTGCTGAGTAGTACTTCATTGTGTAGAACTTAAAGAATATCCTCCTGAGAGAGGTATCACAAACCCAGAAAGATAAGCAGGAGATGTACTCACTCATTAGTGGACTTTAAACAAAAAAGCAAAAAGCAAAACATGTCCAAATTGCAAACCACAAACACTAAACAGCTTGGGATCTGAAACACCTTGGACTAACACCTTGGATCCCACTCCCTCCAAAGGAACACCTGACCCAGTCTTGATGTTGGGGTGAGGAAAGCAGATCTACCTGGAGTGGATGCTGAACTAAGCCACCTTGGGACCTTGGGACCTTGGGACCTCCTGCCCTTGCTGGGGAGGAGATAAAGTGATGGGGAGAAGAGAGAGTAACTGGGAGGGGTGAGAGGGGGAAAGGAGTTTAAACAATGGGATACATAGATAAAAAATATGATTTTATTCATAATAAAGAAAAGGTCAGTTACTTCTTTTCATACTAATAAGGAAGTATATGAAAATAAAATTTAAAAAATGATAGCACTAGAACAGGATCATAAATAAAGTTTGAGGAATAAAACATATATTTATATATAAACATTCAAACTAATAAGATATTTAAATCAATAAAACAAAGGAAGTGAAGTGTGGTGATATGTTACATACCTAATAAAACCTGGAATATGAAGAGATCAATCGACAGGCAAAAACTAGGCAGACATAATTCTGGAAGTTCTTCAGCTTTGAGAACAAAACCAAACAGCTGGGCTTCAGTGGCACACACTTTTAATCCCAGCACAGGGAATGCCTGGGAGTGGTGACCTACACCCTTAATCCTTTAACTCCAGAGAATTTTCTGTGTTTCTGTGAGTTCAAGGCTGATTACCAAATAAAGTAGCTCACGCCTTTAATCCTAACCTGGATAATATACTACTGGCAAGAAGGGTATTGAAGGCAGGCTTCAGAAAATAGCAGCAATTAGAAGCAGCCAGAAGCAAAACTGAGGAAGCTAGAAGATGGCTGGGTGAGATTTGACTATGGTGTTCCTCTCTCCATATTTCAGCCTTTCCTCCTGATATCTGGCTCTGAGTCTCTTTCAATCAGATTTGTGCTACAGTGCAGACTTGTAATTCAATAACTATAAACACCAGAGAAAGAAATCAAATGAGAAGAAATAATATAATAATGTTCATGTTAAGGAAAAATTAACATGATCAAAGTATTTATAGTACCCAAAGCAAACTATAGATTCAATGCTTTCTATATTAAAATCCAAAAAATAATTTTTATGAGGAAAAAAGCTCTTAATATTTATATGGAACTATAAAATATTTCAAATAAACAAAGAGTTGTCAGGAAAATATAAAGCTAGAGGTTACATCCCTATGATATAAAATTATATTTTAAACCTGCATTCAGTACAGCAATCTAAACAGTATGGTATTAGTATAAAAGCAGACACATGCCCACAGTCATCCAAAGAAATAACATGTATCTAAAAATAGTCTTTGAAAGATTGCCAAAATCTACACAATGCAGAAATACAACCACTCTATAATGACAAATCTGGAAATCTGGGCTATGTTCCAGTGTTACTGATATACACAAATTTAGCATAGGGAGGACACTAGAGCTATTGAAGATTCATGCCCTAACACAGCTGCTGAAGATGCATGTCCTAACTCAGCTCCACAAATGTTTCCACAGGTTTTATAGCTCTGAGTTTACATTTAAGTCTAAGAATACTTTTAAAGACTTTGATATTTGGATTCTAGTTATTTTGTTTCACTGAGTCAACTAGTTCTTTGGCAATTGAACCATATATATATATATATATATATATATATGCATAGCATATTCCTTTTTCTTTCTCATTTCTATTATCTTGACTTCCTCCCCACAAGGCCTCTTCCACCTTCATAGTTTTTTGTTTGGTTTTGTGGTCCACTTATTGTAAACAGAACTGCCTGTGTGGCTATAGGTTTGGAAGCCTCCCCTGGAGCCTGATAGTGCGAACTTTGCTACACAATATAAGACAACAACTATCCCTTTTTAGAATCTATCAATTGCCAATAGCTAATATTGGGGTGTGTGGCTAAGGCCTTGTGAGTCTGTTCTTCATGCATTATTGGCTATAGATAGACCCAGTCTTGTGCAGACACAATTCAGGCAGTCACTACTGTGAGGTCCTATTGGTAATGGCTGTGTCCTGTACAAAAGATAGTATTTTGCAACTCTTCTTCCTATCTTCCAATTCTCATATTTTTCCTATTCCTTCTTCAATGTACCCAGAGTTTCACAGGGTGCATTAGAAATGTCCCATTTAGAACTGATCATTCAGCTATTATTTACTATAAATATCTTAAGGTTTCCTGAGTCTCTGCATTTGCCACTTTTCAGTGCAAAAAGAAAAACTTCTGTGATTAAGCATTAGAGTAGCCTATGGGCATAAATAAAACTATGTATGTTGAAATTTTTGTGTCATGTCAATTTAACTAAATGACATTAGCCTCCCTGACAATCCCCCACCACCAGCTGCCATGTTGTTCAAATACTATTCCCGCCTTATATGGCTTTTTCTGCGCACACATCTCACTTTCTATTTCAATCTTCCTAGCAGCAGTAAAGTTCCTGATCCCATGTGCTGGATTAAAGGTGTATGCCACCACTGCCCGGCTCTGTTTGGGCCTGAACTCACAGAGATCCAGGCAGATCTCTGCCTCTGCCTCCCAAGTGCTAGGATTGAAGGCTTGTACCATCACTGCATGACCTCTACTGCTAATTCTGTGCCAGGCTCTAATATTCAGGCAATCTTTATTTGATATACATTATATCACTAAACAAGAGCCTATGACTTCTCAACGATGGGTTTTGACTAGGTTTAAAGTATCTTGTGTGTGTATATATATATATATCCTCCTGGAACAGGCCTTAAATCCAAAGCAAGAAGAGTTGGTTACTCCTGGAGCACTCATACCATTATTGAACCAGTAGGCATATCTTGTTTAGCATTACAGTTTCCAGAGTTCACAGCTGTGTAAGACAATTGATGGCTAATCTCTTCCAGCATCCTATATAGTACCTCCTGGCCCTGTGAAGACAGAAACGAAGCTCCTAGCTGAGTTCTCACTTCTTTTCTCTGTGTCTGAAAAACAAGGTATATTATTTCTAGATCTAATACATGGAAAAACTGGTTATTTTCACTTAATTATTATCTTTAAATATGTGTTGAGTATCATGACTAATGCCCAGAAAAATCTATTTCTTTGTTCTAATGTGTGGAGATTCACCTGCCTAAAGGATCTAAATAATGTAATTGTCCTACACCTTAAAGCAATCACAAATTTAAAGAAAATAATCAGTGTTATAAAAAAGGAAAATGTGTGTAATTCATTTATTATAATAGATTATTTTACCTTTGAATTCTGCTTAGTATGTTATTATCTAGATTTAAGGAAACCTTTCTGAAAATTACTCTGTGTAGACTCTGTTCGAATGTGGGCTCTCTGAATGTGTCACCCTCTGAAAGATCTGTTAGTTTTCCTGGGTAAGTAAATTGGCTTTTTAGAGCCCACTTCCTATGGTGGGATGCTTTGTTCAGCCTTGATCTAGGCAGGAAGAGCTGGGTCTTGCCTTAGCTTGGTATGGTAGCCTGTGCTGACTACTCAAGGGAGGCCTTACTCCCTTTGAGGAGTGGATGGAGAACGAGGAAGGGGTGAGAGAAGAGGAGGCAGGGGAAACAATATGTAACAGGAAAAATTTCTTAGATTAAAAAAAGAGAAAAAAATTAAAACAACAAAAGTTAGTCAAAAAATAAAGAAAACAAAATAAAAAAGATAAAGATAATTAAAACAACAAACATTTACTGAACTTTATTTAATTCCAAAACACGTTCTAAGTTATAGTCTACAAGATGGAAAAAAAAAATGGGTGTTTTATTGCATCTGTGATATCTGTGGTATCCAAAAAAAAGAATTCAGCATCTGATCAAAAAATAATAGCACAATCTGTTTCCTTGCCTAAGACTAAATAATAGAATCAAACAAGCCTTTCATAACAAATTTTAAAAAAGAATTTAAATGAAAACAAAGAAATAAAATCCAGGAAACTGAAAAGTTGCAGCAATCAAAACACCAAGAGGACATTTTTTTTCTTCAAACCACTGAAAAAGAAAACTATGTAAGATATAATAGCTTCAATGAAATTCTTAGAAATAAGACAGCAGTCACTCAACATCTTCACCTTGTATGGTATAATATTTTATGCTGGTCAAGAATGATTATCACTCTCAGATATTTATTTCTAGAAATTTTTCTTTTCTACTTTACATTAATATTACAAAAAAATAAGTTGAGAAACTTTTAAAGTCAAACAACTACCTTTTTTAGCTAACAATGCCCTTTAAATGTTTCCCATATATTTGTGTAATATTGATAATGAGCTATCTAGTTGGTCCATAAAATATTTTCTGTAAATAGAAGTCTTTAGTTCAAGAATTTGAACACCAAGGGCCCGTTCCATCATTACTGAAAAACAAAGAAAATACATTTTTCTCTCTTAATATCTATATTAGTTACTTTTCTCACTGCTGTGACAAAGTATTTGACAAAATCACCTTAGGAAGGTTTGCTCAGTCCACAGGCTTGAAGGTATGCTCCAGCACAGTGAGGAAGATGCAGTGGCAGGACCATAAGACTTGGTCATCACTGGGTCCATAATCAGGGTGTGGACACAGATGGACTCTGCTTCTTAGCTTCCTTGCTCTTTATTATTGACCCCAGGGCACTAGATCATAAAACAACTCTTCCTATATCAGGATAGTTTTTTCCTGCACAGTTAAACCTTTCTGAGTACATTCTCATAGACAAACCCAAAGGTGTGTTTCCATGGTGATTCTAAACCCTATCATGTAGATAATGAAGACTAATCATCATATTGTCTATGAATGACAGCACCTCTAGAGATGAAAAGCCACACATGTACTAAATGTACTAATGTGTATGGGAGGTTCAGAGTTCCACTTGTAAAGCCTGTTTCCGCTTTGGGCTCCCAAACAGAGTTATTATTTAAGCTACACTGATATCATTTCTTACAGGGCTTGCTCTAGGCACTAGATGTTTGAAATTTAAAATTGATTTTCTTCAAAACCGTAGAAAAAAATTTCTTTTGCTGGAGAGAATGGAATAATAAAAAGATGATGCCTATGCAAATTGTCTTCCTAGGGATGTAAATGTTCCTAAAACTTGTCTCTTCCCATTCATCTTGCCCCAGATGATTTTGTTAAAAATGGAGGTGTTTTTACCAAGTTATTGAAACCAGCATTTGATCACATGCACTACCATAGGCATTTCCACCCACCACACATTAAGCAGTCACTGAGTCCTCTTTCTAATTCATTATTCAGCAGCCTCTGGGGAACCCATTAAGAAGAAAGGCTACGGACGAGTGTGCCCTCCAAGAGAACAGAGAACATGCACAAAACAAGTGAGAGTAGTTAAAATGAGGAAGTAGATTTCTTTTCTCTGCATTTCTACATGAACTGGATCTCAGTGAGTCAATAAATGCTGGACAGGGGTGAGGGTATAAATACAGTAAAAAGGAAAAAGACCAGCTTGGGACCTGAGGGTATAGCTCAATTGGAAGAGTGCTTGCTTCTCCAACGTGCATGGAGCCCTGGATCAGTCTCCAGAACTGCACAAACTGGGCCCAGTCACCCTCACATTTTAAGGAGATGGAGCAGTAGCTTAAAGTTATCCTCAGATATATAACAAGTTCCATGGTTTCAGGGTCATTTGTGATGCACAAGACCCTGGTGAGAGAGAAGGTAGGATCTGCGGGACAGGAGGGGAGGAACCATGCAGGAGAATATAATGCTGCTATTGAATAATCTCTTTGATTAGATCCAGAGACAACCTTGTTATTTTGTCTTTCATTTAAAGCATGTTTCATCTCACTAAGAAAAGAAAAATTAAGGTATCAGAAGATATATCAGTTAGTAAGAGCCCTGAGTTCAAATTCCTAGCATTTACATACGAAGTCAGACATGGCTCATGTGTGTCTGCAACCAACCCCAGCATTGGAAGAAGAGAAAAGCAAAATAAGAAGATTCATTTGGGCTTGGGAGCTTCCAGACTAGCTCCAGTATTAGTGAGAGAATCTGCCACAAAGGAATAAGGTAAACAGCGACAGAGCAGAAAACCTATGTCCTCAGCCCCAAAGTACATCATACACATATAACCCCCCCACCACAATCCACCCACACCTATTAAGAATAAGGCATTACAGAGAGAGGAGGAAGAAAAGAAAGAAAATAAGAGAGACAGAGGAAAAGAGAAAGAAAAATCTGGCTGGTGTAGTGAGATGCAAGCAGGAGAATCCAGAGCTCATGGTCATCTTTGACTACAGAAAGACTGAGGGAAGCCTGGGCAATGTGAAATACTGTTGAAAGGAAAGAAGAAAATAAAGGCTCCCATACCTTTGGGGTGGAGATAACAGTGGCATTATAGCAATTGTAAGAACAATGAATTTATCAGCAGTCAGGAGAGTAACAATAGTTATATTTTAAAAACAAGTTACAAAAGAATTTTTCTTTTTGTAGTATGTAAGAGGGTAAAGTGAATCTAAATAGGGTATGTTTTGAATTATTAGTGGTGTGTGTGTGTGTGTGTGTGTGTGTGTGTGTGTGTGTGTGTGTTGAGGCAAGAATGTATTTGTAGGAATGTAGGTAGGAGGGCCAAGAAACTTCTTTGAAATAAGATTTTTCCAAAGGAATCAACCAAGCAGAAGTACTACATGTTCCAGAAGGGAGAGGTTGTTAGAAAAGCCATGTATAGCTGTTCACCGAGAATTGTCTCATGTGAACCCAAGGGAGTTATATCTGTATGCAGAGGGAAAAACATGAATAAGAAAGTAGCAGGCTTTCATTAAAAGCTGTCCTAGGATGTCTCCAGCAGCCACACTGCTATTAGCCTGCACAGTGTAGCACCTGAGTCCAAGAGACAAGGACCATTAGTGGATACTGGGAAAAGGCTGACGGCTGAGAACCTCAGAAAACCAGTGTGGTTAAAGAATTCTTAAAATTCCTGGTCAAGGTAGGAAAGAAGATCTGCTCTAGACAAGACAAAGGAAGATATTATGTATTTTCCTTTTTAAATTAAAAAGGTTTTTTTTTCCATATCTACCACTGGTCCCCCTCCCTTCTCTACTCCCAGTCCCTTCCAGTCCTCCCTCAGCCTCTCCCCACCCCATACTCCCATCCATTTCTTAAGGAGGACAAGGAGTCCCAAGGTGGGTCAGTTCAGTCTGGCATATCCAGTTGAGGAAGGTCCGAGTCCCTCATCCCAATATTAAGGCTATGTTAGGTGTTCCTCTGTAGGGAATGGGCTCCAAGATGTCAGTTCATGCACCAGGAACATACTCGGATACTATTGTTAAAGGCTCCACAACTGTCCATGCCCTTTACAGTTGTCCAACTTTGGAGGGTTTAGCTCCTTTTCATGATGATTCCTCAACGATTATTTCAGAATCAGAGTGAGCTCCCAATAGCTTTGGTCAGCCATCAGTGTGGTTCTCTTCCTCATGATCCTGATACCTTTACTCATATAATCTCATCTCTCTATTCAGCTGGACTGAGAGTACAACCTGGTGCTTAGCTATGAATCTCTGCTTCTTCCTGTATCCATTGCTGGACAAGGTTCTTTAATGACAGTTAGGGTGATCATTCATTTTATTATAGGGAAAGTCCTGTTTAGGCACCTTGTCTACTATTGCTTGGGGTCCTAGCTAGGGAGGGACATCTTGTGGGTTCTTAGCACCAGGTATTTTTATAACTGCACAGTGACTCCTTCTATCAAGATATCCATTTCTTTGTTCTTCTCTGTTGCTCTGCTCACTCATCCATCTCCTTCTCTCATGATTTCTTCCCACCTCCCCTTGCTGGCTGTTATGATCCCAATTTACTCAGGAAATCTCTATTTCCCCTTCCCAGAGGGATCCCTGGATGTCTCCTTAAAGTTTCTCCTGTTACCTAGATGTTCAGAGGTTGTGGTTTACAGTCTGAATATTTTTTGCTTTCTTTGTCTAAAATCCACTTATGAATGAGTACATACCATGTCCATCTTTCTGGGCCTGTGTTACCTCACTCAGAATGATACTCTCAAATCCACCCATTTGTCTGCAAATTTTAGGATGTATTTTTTTTTTTAAACTGCTGAGTGGTACTCTATTGTGTAGATGTACCACATTTTTTTTTATCCATTCTTCAGCTGAGGGGCATCTAGGTTATTTTCAGGTTCTGGCTATTACAAAAGATAATGCTATGAACATAGTTGAGCTAATGCCCTTGGGGTCAGAATGTGCGTCCTTTGGGTATATGCCCAATAGTGGTATTGCTGAATCATTGGAGATATTGATTCTCAGTATTCTGAGGAATGCCATACTGATTTCCAAAGTGGCTGTACCAGTTTACACTCGCACCAGCAATAGAGCAGTGTTCTTTTTGTTCCACAACCCCTCCAGCATAGTCTATAATCTGTGTTTTTGATCTTAGCCATTCTGACTGGTATAAGATAGTATATCTCAGAGTTGTTTTGGTTTGCATGTCTCTGATGGCCAAAGATATTGAACAATTCTTTAAGTGACTTTTGACCATTAGAGATCCTTCTATTGAGAATTGCCATTTTAGCTCTGAACTCTGTTTTTTAATTGAATTATTTGGATTTGGGGCCTGTAGTTTCTTGAGTTCTTCATATATTTTAAAGATCAGTCCTCTGTCAGATGTAGAGTTGATGAAGAGCTTTTCCCATTTTGTAGGCTGTCATTTTATCTTATTGACCTTGTCCTTTACTTTACAGAAGCTTCTTAGTTTTAGGAGGTCCCACTTATTGATTGTTGTTCTTAGTGTCTGTGATACTGGTGTTATATTTAGGAAGTGATCACCTGTGCCAATGCATTAAAAGTTATTTCCACTTTCTTTTCTATCAAGTTCAGTGTTACTGGATTTATGTTGAGGTCTTTGGTCCACTTGGACTTGAGTTTTATGCAGGGTGATAGATATAAATCTACTTACATTCATCTACAAACTACTATACAGTTATACCAGCACCATGTTTTGAAGATATTCCTTTTTCTAATGTATATTTTTGGCCTTTTTGTAAAAAATCAGGTGTTCATAGGTGTGTGGATTAATGTCAGCATCTTGGATACAATTCCATTATACACAAATCTGTTTTTATGCCAGTACCAGTTTTTATTACTGCAATGGAGAATTTACCCCATATTGGTACCAATAGGGATCAAATTCCTTTGCATGTAATCCTTTTGTAATTGACCTCCTTTCAGCCTTAGATGTCTAGGAAACCACCATCCTTTCAATTTCTTGAAGATTATTATGTCTATTCTTCTATAAAGAGAAAAAAAGAAGTCTGCTCCAGCCTTGTTAAGTGAATTTTTCTTACCAAGTATCCAATTGTCATATCAATGGATGATATGACATCATCACTTCTCCTCTTCAGGAGATGTCCCCTTTTTAAATCGAATTGTTATTAATTTAATTGGTACTCATATTTTTTTCTTCTCCCATGGAAACAAAAGCAAAACCCCTTCCCAAACAAAGCACATATCCTGGCTTCCATTCTGTGATCAGCACATTCTTGTAGTACACAGATTGATTTATCTCAATTTTTTTTCTATTATCCAGTGTCTCTCAAAAGCTGTTGTTCTTTTCTTATCAGCATTAAGAAAATTCAAGGTTAATAAGGCATTATGCAATCTCTCCCTGGGTATTTTTGTTTCTTCTTTCTGTTTATGAAGCATCTCTTTTAAGGTACAATGAGATCTTTCCACAACTGCTTGTCCTGTTGGATTGTGTGCTGTACATTTAATGTGCTTTATATTATAATATTCAAAAATTTGCTTCATTTTCTGGGAAACATATGCTGGAACATTGTCAGTCTTAATTTGAACAGGAATTCCCATAATGGCCATGACTTCTAAGAGGTGTGTAATTACAGAACCAGCCTTTTCAGAATTCAGGGCACTTTCTGATTGTAGCCCTAAGTAAGGGTCAATGGTGTGATATATATATTTCATCTTTCCAATTCTGAAAAATGAAATACATTCATCTGCCAAATCTCATTTTTCTGTGACCCTTTAGGATTGCTTCCAGCAGGTAATGATGGTTGGCTATAGCAGACACAAGTAGGGCAATACTTTACAATTTCCTTGGTCTCATGGCAAGTAACAGGAAATTCCTTTATTAATCCTTTACTATTAACATGATGTCTCTTATGAAATTCTGAGGCCTCTAGCATATTTTCTACTAATAACCAATCAATTTCATCATTACCTTGTGCTAGAGGACTTGGCAGACCCATGTCAGATCTGATATGTGATTATATATATACATATATATATATATAATTACAGTAAGCCCATAGGTAACATCAACTTAAATGGAGAGAAACTCAAAGCAATTCCAGTAAAATCAGGAACAAGAAGAGGTTGTCTACTCCCTGCATACTTAGTCCTTGAAGTCTTAACTAGATCAAAAAGGCCACTTAAGGAGATCAAGGGAATACAAATTGGAAAGGAAGAGGTCAAAATATCTTTATGTCAGTATACCTAAGTGATCCAAAATTTTACCATGGAACACCTCAAACTTTTAGCTACTTTTAGGAATGTAGCTGAACCCAAAATTAACTCACAAATATCAGTAGCCCTCATATATACAAATGACAAGTGGACTGAAAAAAGAAATAAGAGAAGTAACACTTTTCACAATAGCCACAACTATGATGTAAAATCACCAAATAATAAATAAAAATATTATACTGGGAAAAATATATCTTGGGTGTCTTAGTTAGGGTTTCTATTGACACAACAAAACACCATGACCAAAGGAAAATTGGGGAGGAAAAGTTTTATTAGGCTTACACTTCAGTATTGCATCACTGAAGGAAGTCAGGACAGTAACTAAAAAAAGGGTAAGATCCTGGAAGCAGGAGCTGATGCAGAGGCTATGGAGAGGAGATGCTTACTGGCTCACTCAGCACACTTTCTTGTAGAATCCAGGACCCCTCAGCCCAGGGACGGTACCACTCACAATGGGCTGAGTCCCCCTCCATTGATCACTAATTGAGAAAATGCCTTCCTCTGATGAATCCATAGCTTGTGGCAAGTTGACACAGGAACTCAGCCAGTATGTTAGGGATTCTCTAAACAAGCATTTAAAAGACTTATGTGATAAAAACTTCAAGTCTTTGAAGAAAGAAATGAAGATATCAGAAGATGGAAAGATGCCCTATGCTCATAGGTCAGTGAGATTAACATAGCAAAATGGTCATCCTACCAAAAGAAATCCCCATCAATTCCAACACAATTTTTTACAGATCTTGAAATGACAATACTCAACTTTATAAGAAAACTCAGAATAGTTAAAACAATTCTCAACAACAAAAGAACTACAGAAGGTCTTACAGTTTCTGATCTCAAGTTACACAATAATGCTATGGTAATAAAGACATTATGGTATTGGAAAAAAACCCAGACATGTTGGTCAATCAAATTGAAGACACAGACATAAATCCACACACCTATAGATGCCTGACTTTTGATTAAAAATGCCAAAAATTTGTAATAGGAAAAAGATAGCATCTTCAAAAATACTGCTGGTCAAATTGTATGTCTGCATGTAGATGAATGAGAATAGATCCATAATTTTTACCCTGTACAAAACTCAACTCAGCATAAAGCCAATACACTGAGCCTTATAGGAAAGAAAATAGGAAATAGCCCTGAACTTGTTGGCACAGGAGACTTTTTAAATAGAATACCATTAATGCAGACACTATAATCTGCCTTCTTAAGTGTTGATATCATTGTCCCACTATTTTATACTACTCCATCCAGAGAATTTTCTGAAAATGACTCCTTTTACTATTGTTAATTTAAAATTATATACATATATACATATTATAGACAAAGGCATTAATATTACAAAGTAAAGAGGTGAAATAATGAGTGTCCTACAACTGGAATTGAAACCATCCATTCACTTTCGCCCAATCCTAACAGCAAGTCTTGTCACACACAAATACAACAAAAACTTTCAGCTCTTAAAACATTGATGGTTCATCAGTATGAATTACATTCTCCTATTGTTATCATATTATCATGTTACAATGTTATTGTTGCAGATAAGCAACTTGTTTTTATAAAAATCATTCCTGAGCATGGTAGGATCAGTAAAGATAGCAAAGAGAGAAGTTCTAAAGGCAGTCAAGGATTTTTAACTCAGTTAACTCCTATAAATGGATCCCAATAGATTACTAGGGGTGAGGAATGGAACTTCCTGAAGAAATGGTATGTCTCAGATACAATATGTTATTACAGTGAGTTAAGAAAGAAAGGTCTAACATCTTTTGACCACATCTTAAGGCCCAAAGAAAAGACATAAAGAATTGATGAAATACATAAAAGATCTTAATACAAAACAAGTTACACAGAGCAAGTCACAACACACCAACAGCAGAAAAGACAAAAGAAGCAGTTGAAGAGCAGTCATAAATCCCAGAGGTCAAGAGCATGAACATGCAGTTTCAGAGAGGGGAATAGTTTGAAAGGACACACTTTGTCAGTGACAAGTTTTATTTTATATGTACTATATTAACTTTACACACATAGGAATTAATCAAACAATAAATCAAAGTATCCCATTCTCCATCTACACTAAATACCAAGACAAGACAGATATGATGCTGGTTTCAGAAACAAATCTTAGAGGCCACCACCTTCCTGATTATATAAAGAGTATACATAATTGGAGGGAATGTAGAAATTACTTTCAGATTTTCAAAATGTAAATGTTCCATTTAAGGTGTGGAGAACAATTAATCTGATGAAATCCATAACAGGAAGTATTTAAGGAAAGAGATTTTCATTAAAGTGTGCAGACTACAGTCTAAAAAAAAAATAGACTTAACTGCTAATTAACTGTTTCTGTAAAGAAATACTGTTCATTTCACTAAATGAAAATAAACCAAGTAAAATTTCCGTGTGTATTTTTTTCTTTTTTATTATGAATAAAGTCACATTTTCTATTCATGTATATCCTTATTCAAAGTCCCTTCCCCCTCCCACCACCTCAGGTCACTCTCTCTTCTCCACATCTCCCCATCACCTCCCCAGCATGGAAAGGAGGTCCCAAGGTCCCAAAGTCCCAATATTGCTCAGTTCAGCATCCACTCCTGGCAGATCCAGTTTTCTCCCCCCAACATCGAGACTGAATCAGGTGTTCCTTAAGGGAGAGTGGAATACAAAGTGTCAGTCCTAGATGTTTCAGATTCCAAGTTGTTCAGTGGTTGTGGTTTGCAGGCTTTGCTTTTTGTTTTGTTGGTTTTTTTGGTTTTTGTTTTGTTTGTTTGTTTGTTTTTTGTTTAGAGTCCAGTAATGAGTGAGTACATCCCCTGCTTGACATTCTGGGTTTGAGATACCTTGCTCAGGAGAATATTCTCCAAATCCATCCATTTGCCTACAAAGTTTAGGGTATCATTTTTTTCTTAATGCTTAGTGTTACTCCACTGTGTAGTTTGTTAATCCATTCTTCAGTAGAGGGGCATCTAGGCTGCTTCCAGGTTCTTGCTATTACAAATAATGCTGCTATGAGCATACTTGAGCTAATGCCTTTGGAGTAAGACTGTGCGTCTTTAGGGTATACACCCAGAAGTGGTATTGCTAGATCCTTGGGAAGAATGATTCCCAGCTTTCTGAGAAACCACCATACTGCATTCCAGAGTGGCTGCACAAGCTCACACTCCCACCAACAATGGAGGAGTGTTCCCCTTGCTCTGCAACCTCTCCAGCATAGGCTGTCATCTGTGTCTTTTATCTTATCCAATCTGACAGGTGTCAGGTGGTATCTCAAAGTTGTTTTGATTTGCATTTCTCTGATGGCTAAAGATGATGAGCACTTTTTGAAGTACTTTTCAGCCATCCATAATTATTCTGCTGAGAATTCCCTTTTTAGTTCTAAACCTCATTTTTGATTGCGTTATTCAAGGTTTTGGGCTCTAGATTCTTGAGTTCTTTATATATTTTAGAGATCAATTCTCTATCACTTGTAGGGTTGGTGAAAATCTTTTCCCATTTTGTAGGCTGTCATTTTGTCCTATTGACAGTGTCCTTGGCTTTACAGAAGCTTCTCAGTTTCAGGAGGTCCCACTTATTGATTGTTGATCTTAGTGTTTGTGTCACTGGTGTTATATTTAGGAAATGGTCACCTGTGCCAATTCGTAGAAGGATATTTCCCACTTTCTTTTCTATCAAGTTCAGAGAGGCTGGGTTTATGTTGAGGTCTTTGATCCACTTGGATTTGAGTTTTGTGCAGGGTAACAGGCTTGGATCTATTTACATTTTTCTACACACTACCAACCACCTATGCCAACATTATTTGTTAAAGATACTATCTTTATTCCATTGAATATTTTGGGCCTCTTTGTCAAAGATCAGGTGTTCATAGGTTTTTGGGTTAATGCCTGGATCCTCAATTCTATTCCATTGATTCACAAGTCTGTTTTTATGCCAGTACCAGGCTGTTTTTATTACTGGAGCTCTATAGTATAACTTGAAATCAGAGATAGTGATGCCTACTGAGGTTCTTTTGTTGAGTAAAATTGTTTTGGCAATCCTGGCTTTCCTATTATTCCAAATGAAACTGAGTATTGTTATTTTCAGATCTATAAAATATTGTGTTGGGATTTTGATGGGAAGTGCATTGAATCTGTAGATTGCTTTTGGAAGAATTGCCATTTTTACTATGTTGATCCTACCTATCCAGGAACATGGGAGATCTTTCTATTTTCTGATATCCTCTTCAATTTCTTTCTTCAGTGACTTAAAATTTTTGTCAAATAGATCTGTCACTTCTTTGGTTATAGTTACTCCAAGGTATTTAATACTATTAGCAGCTATTATAAAGGGTGATGTTTCCCTTATTTCTTTTTCACCTCTTTTATCTTTAGTATATAGAAGGGCTACTGATTTCTTTGAGTTAATCTTGTATCCTGCTATATTGCTAAGGGTGTTTATCAGCTGTAGAAGTTCCTTGGAAGAATTTTGTGGGTCACTTATGTATATAATCATATCATCTGCAAATAGAGGTAATTTCACTTCTTCTTTTCCAATTTGTATTCCCTTTATCTCCTTTCATTCTCTTATTGCTTTAGCTAAAACTTCAAGAACTATATTAAATAGATAAAGGAAGAGAGGATATCCTTGTCTAGTTCCTGAATTTAGTGGGACTGCTTTGAGTTTTTCTCCATTAAGTTTGATACTGGCTGTCGACTTCTTGTAAATCGCCTTTATTATATTGAGATATTTTCCCTGTATTCCTGATCTCTCCAGAGCTTTTATCATAAAGGAGTGTTAGATTTTGTCAAAGGCTTTTCAGCAGCTAAAGATATGATCATGTGGTTTTTAATTTTCCAAAACCTTCCCAGGAACATTTCTCTTAAAAACTGGAAGATGAATAAATACATTTGCTTCATGTGACTCATATAGAAATTTTCTAATACATTGTTGTGCCGTGACTTTTTCCCTTTTACTTGAAGTGTTATAATCAAAGCAGCACTTAAAATAACTCCTGCCTAATTTAGTAATAAAAGTGATAATTGTATTGAAACATTCACTGCTTATTCATTATTTCAAAAATTTGTATCTCTGCACCACACATACACCTTTAAGATTCAAAGGCTACATATATAAATTTTAGGTAAAATATATAATGAATATTACTAAGGAACTAAATTATAGGATCCAGTCTTGAGGAAAAGTCACATGTCCATATTTAATCATTTCACTGATTTTACCATAATGATAATCTTCTTTACATATGTAATCTGAATGGAATTCTGCAGCCAAAGGAGTGTGCACTATCACATGTTAAAGAAAAACTCTGAATTAATGTACTAATGTATCCTATGTTGAAGTGAAGGCAAGGGCTGCTTCCAACTTGGGAGGCAAATGAATCATAAAGACTGTCTCAGCTCACCTATTCTTTGGAGTTTTGGTACCTTGCAGAATAACAGAACAAGTTGTGCCCTAGAAACGTCTCAGAACATTAGCCACAGAAAAGATGTTTGGAGCATCAGTCTTCAATGTAAGAGCATACTTCCTCTGATGTCAATGTGATGGTATATTTTATGGCTTCATTTCAGGCAGTTTGAGAAATTTACAGAGATGAGTCAGAGTAGAGAAAAACCCACAACATTTTGGACATAGGCTTATTTTGCTTTTCAACAGTGTCTGTCAGCTGGCATTTGGGGGAATTTCTACAGAGAGTAGCTGTGAAGAGGACTGACAGACAGTGCTCTTTTCTTTTGTCTGACCCATTTTGGGACTAGTGAAGACTGATATACCATATTGAATACATTTCAACTGAAAGAGTAGTTAGAAGAAAATAAAGCTTAGTGTTAAAAAATTAACATTCATTTTTTTTAAAAAAAAGAAATAGCAATTCTGAAAAAAAGAAAATAATATAACTGAAACCTGCCTTTGGAATTCCCTCTGTACCTTCCAGGTGTCTGAGACTGAGTTATCTTCAAGTGGACAATTGGGTTTTTTCCTGGCATTTTTCCCATTAAATTTCTGAGTATGTGAGAGAGCTTTTGGTTTTAAAAGATGGGAAGGAAGAATTTCACATTTGAATCTTCAGCAATGGGAAACTGTAAAGTGATGTCATCCCTTTGGAAGAAAATGATTCCAGATTCTGTTTTCATATTGCCATTCTTTTTCTTCCTTCAACCACTTTTTAATTTCATTTTTTGTTATGAGTTTTGGTTTGGTGTAGTGAGGACAAATGGTTTCTCAACATATCCTCCTTCTGAAAAACATCTGTCAGATATTCTAGTCCTATAGCCAAAAATTTGGATGTTCTAACCTTGCAGAAAAGCTGTGGGTGATTGTACAGGGAGCATACTGTTGCTGTCTTCTCTTACTAAATTTTCAGAAGTTGCTCATGTGTACTTCCAGCTTACTCAAGTAATATATTTTCCTTCTCAGGGTTTTGATGGGGTTGAATATTAGACAGCTTCAGTTATGATCATTTCCTTTCTCATCTTAAGAACATTTAGGTACGAGATTCATATTATTCAAGACAGTATTGGAGTAATCTCTGTATCTTGCCATGTATCACTATTCTTCACAATTAATGTATGTTTTGTGTTTGTTGTTTTTTTGGTTTGTGTCATTGCCTACTTTCCCTCTCCTGGACATTGCTTGATAACTGTTTCTAATACATATAGCTTTATAGATAGGTTTAGAACTTTCATATTAAGGCAAAAGAAGGAGATGTAGTAGTATTATTATCTAGCTACAGTTTGGTTTTGCCATTTTTTGAGAAATACAATGCATTTCTACTTTATCTTCCCAAGAGATCTCAGACATGGAAGCAAATAAAGGCTGGCTCACCCTGGAGTCTTTCTGAAAGAGAGGGAAGATCTTTGTAGACAGTCATGAGGAGAGACATTTTCTAGGGACTGCAAATTGGGTGTTATATTTCTTCCATGATGCTCCTTTCTTATAGTCCTTAATAATAATCTTTCTACAGAAAAGTTGATTAATATTTCTGATCTGGATTCTCACTGTTATCTTGTTAATTTCATTGATTCAATACTAAGCTTGTAAAAAAAATTTCCTAATTTTATGTTTGTGAATTTTTATTTTTATGTATTCAAAAATGTCAATCTTAGAGTATTGCTAGTTTGAATGTTGCCATTATTTTGTGTTGTCTTTTCAAATAATGTTCCAAATGTTTTAAGGTCTATGTCACTTCTGACAGTGAAGTAATGACTAGTAGTGTATACAAATGCCCTCATACTTAATTATTTGCTATAAGTTCTGAAATGGATGAGCATCAAAAAAGACAAAAAATTGATAATTAAAAAGCAAACCGAACGAGAGCTAAGGGCGTGTTTTAGTTGGTAAGCACATGCTTTTTAGCTCAAAGACCTGTGTTCAACACCTCCAAGTCAATACTGAAAATAGAAATAAGTACATGGTGGCATGTATCTATGCATACACTTGTAATCTCAGCTCAGGGAACGTAGAGACAGGTAGACCCTGGATTCTCACTGGCCAGTCAGCCTAGCCTACCTGGTGAATTCCAGACCAATGAGAGACCCTGGTTTAAAAACAAAGTTGATGGCAGAAAAATATCTAAAATTGGCCTCTGCCTTCTGCATTAACACACACAGTAATTAAAGCCAATAACTATTTTTATTACTCTATCATGAAGATATGTATGTTCTGTGAGGCATCAACAGCTATATTTGGAGATCAAAAAAAGACATTTAGCATATTCCACGTTCTTTCAAGAAGGTGATAGATGTTTGTGTCTATTTGACTCAAGTATGTAAGATATGGTTATAACTATGGTATAAATGTGTGCTTTAACAGAAAATGATGCTTTTCTGTTGCTCATCCTTCTCCTTTATCCACTGTGATTGAATGAGGGTCATTCTGAAAATCCTATCACCTGGAATAGCTGATATCAATAGAAAATATTGTGGAGGTATGTAAATTCTGCCCTTTCAGGCTCAACTAACTTTGCTAGCTGTTTCCATCTTTTGCACATTCACTTTTACATTCTTTAAATAAATTTCTGCTTTGGAGGCTTTCTCTTTAATTGGCTGTAATACTGCAGTGATTTCCTTGTTAATAATGTAAATAAAATATTCAACTTATATGTATTTTCATAACTGGCTAATATTCACAATTTTACCTTTTTTAAAAATTGTCTCAAACATTAGTGAAATACTAAAATAACACAAGACCTTGAAAGCATTCTTCAATGAAATTAAAGCAAAACATTTTTACATAAGCATAGAAATATCACAAAGAAAATAGGAGCTTTGGTGAAACTTAAGCAAAATATTTTTACATAAGCATAGCTCTTTTGCACACATACCTAATTTTTCAGGGCTTGCTATATTCTTGCAAAGTTAAATGTGTTCTCAATTGGGTTTTTTTAGTGAGAATTTAGTGAATTTTTCTTTATTATCAACAGAATGCCAGAACTAATAGTTCCTTTATTTTATTGACAAAAAAACAGATTTGCC
Source organism: Sigmodon hispidus (assembly GCA_004025045.1). Lineage (NCBI taxonomy): Eukaryota > Metazoa > Chordata > Mammalia > Rodentia > Cricetidae > Sigmodon > Sigmodon hispidus. The sequence continues at coordinate 117,317 of PVIH01001443.1, forward strand.
ACCTATCGTATAACCATCATATTTGGTTGAAATAGCCTCTACTCAAGAACTCTGATGCAAACTGGCTTTTTAATTTGCATTAATTATCATATTCACATCACATTCACCCAAGGAATTGATTTATGATCAGCATATGAACTAAAGTTGGTCCATAAGTCCAAAGCCTAGTATTTTCACAGTAGTTACAACAAATAATACAAGGTTTTGGGGAGCTACCAAGATAAATATAAGCTGATCAAGAAGAAAGACATTTGAAAATTGATCTGAATCTCTAGAATATGAAGTAGAAAGAAAACAAAAGTAAAGACAATTCCAGATTGTTAAGGTTGCTAAACTACTATGCCATGCTACCCTAAAGCTTGCTTTGCCTCTAAAATTCCTGGCTGAATGAGCAAATAAATTTGGGGCATATTATTTGTGTTAGGGTCTACAAATCACTCCACAAAATACTACCACTTATGCCTGTTGTAGAATGTTTCCAAATCTCCGGGTTTGGGCCCAGAGATTTGGAACCTGGCCCACAGCAGCTTTTGTCCCCCAAAGAAATGAATTAGACACTTACATACTTTATACTGTTTGGCCCATGTCTTAAGCACATTACTAGCCAGCTCTTTCATCTTAAATCAACCCATTTCTACTATTCTACCCACCACGTGGCCCGCCATGGCTCACCTGAAGTTCCTTACATATCTGTCTTCTTTGGGGGTTGGATGGAGACTGAATAACTCCACCCTTCTCCTACCTGCCTGTCCTCTGATTCTCCACTCACTTCTACGGTGTTCTACATAGGCCAAACCAGTTCTTTATTTACAGAATACAGAGAACATTTACACCACGTCTCCTCTTTTCTGTCTAATCAAAAAGGAAGGTTTCAATTTCCATATCAAAATTACAACAGAACAGCTCTCAAGCAAAAATTACAGTCGCAATATCCAGTAATTAACAAACTTTAAGAAAATATTATATTGTCTACCTTATCCTTGTGAGTCTTAAGTTTCATGTCAAATATACCTTTTAAACTAAAAAGAACTATACCTATAATTATTAAACCTTCAACCACATCAAAGACCACAGAAGGATATATTATTATGCAAATAAACAGGAAGTGCAAGCAACTTCCAAAGCCTAGAAAATGACAGAGATGACATCTGTCTGCCTGGACAGTCACCCAAAGTTCCTTTGTAACATTGGGGCACCATCTTCAGCCTTTATGGCCCAAAGTCTCTGGCATACCTTTCATGATGCAGAAAATCTGACACAGTCCATCAGTTGCTTCTCCTTGTGTCCAGAAGGATACCTGGCAATTTTTTCTGCAAAGCAGGAACCCGAATGACCATCTTGGCTTGTTCTACCAAAGTTCAGAGGTCACTTTCCTATGGAACCTGCATGTCCAATTTATACAACATACTATCAAGCAGTCAATACCAGAACAGTTTCTTGTCCTGTGGTTAACTGTTGCCACAAAGTAAATACCACATGAAGTTTCTTCAATGCCCATTATTTTCCTGAAATACATTGGTGCTGCCAGGAATAGACCTGTTTCACTGTCCAGAAAAGTCTAAGTTCTCAAAATATTTTAAATTCTGCATGTCTTTGAAGTGTTTGAAGACTACCTATCTAATTGAAATGTATCTTTGTATATCTATAAAAACTTAACTAATATGACTATGTTTGGTTATCATAACTATTAATCTGCATTTCTCAATTACACATTACAATTTTAAATGAGTTACATCAGCATCAGACCTTAACCAAGAGTAGAAAAATACATACAGCATAACAAAATTGACTTTAAGTTTATATCAATAAACCAAAATCCACTTATCTTTTCTAATCATTTCTGTATCATATCCTCCTCCCCTTTTTTTAAGATTGACTATGACCATTAACCATTTATAATGAAAACAAACACTAATAAGTAATATTTGGGGGAAATTGGACATAGCTTTCTTTCTTTTACTACTTCCTGCTGTCAAAGGACGATGACAATCTTGTGGGGTTTTGAAACTGGATCATCTCAACTGGCCATCTTGGAAGCTGATCTTCCCATCAGAGAATTTCAAGTGGCCTTGGCAAATGGAATGACATTTGCCTAGAACCAATCCACAGGTTTTGATCTTCTGTGGAGACAAAAGCAGAAACTCTTTTCCCAAGTAACATATTCTTATAAACAGATTTCAAAGTCAAGATATCTTTAAAGTATATGTATTTGTTTAACTTAGCAGCCTTAGCAATCAATTGTCTCTCTGCAATTAGCTCATTAAAAGTTAAAAAATTAAAAGAAAACACAATAACCATAATCCAGACTCTCTGTTTATCAGCCATCTTTTGTGGCTTTTTTACCTTTATTTCCTATTTCTATTTCTTAAAGGGCTTTCTCTACCCTCTTTTTTTTTTCCTCTCTCTCTCTGAAACCTATGCATATTTTACATACATTGTACCTCATTTAGAGGTTTTGTGATTCTAAATCTGTTTTATTGAGAATCCTTAATCATTTTCTAACCCAAAGTCCTTTTAAAATATTGGTATCACTTTAGTTGCTGACTCTGCCCCTTTTGGTGGCGTTTCAATATGGCGGAGGAGCCCACATATCTCTGCTGCTGCCGGCAACCAGAGTGGACTCAGGAAATGCTGCTATCAGAAAAACCGTTTTTAACTCTGTTTCCTTTCTGTTCAATATAAGCAGAAATCTTAAATCAATCACACTTATGCCAAGCCTTTCGTGAAATGTATGAGTTTAAGCTGTGTGCCTCGAACGCACCATTTTTAAATTCCCGCCTGAACACCACGCTGTTTCTGTACCATAAATCAATTCAAGTATGCAATTCACAAAGCTGCTTTTGGCTCTGTATCAGTGATCTAGAAAGGTCTTTAAGCTTTTTAAACTTTCTTAGGCTTTATGCAGGTTTTCAGGCCCACCCAGGGATGCCATCTGTTGTATAAGGTTTCCCAGGCCCATTTGGGTCCAGAGGTTTGGAACCTGGCCTGCGGCATCTTTTGTCCCCCAAGAAATGAATTAGACATTTATATACTTTATACGGCTTGGCCCATGTCTTAAGCACATTACTAGCCAGCTTTTTAATCTTAAACCAACCCATTTCTACTATTCTATCCACCACATGGCCCGCTATGGGTCACCTGAAGTTCCTTACATGTCTGTCTTCTTCAGGGGTTGGATGGAGACTGACTAACTCTGCCCTTGTCCTACCTGCCTGTCCTCTGATTCTCCACCCACTTCTACAGTGCTCTACATAGGCCTAACCAGTTCTTTATTTACAGAAAACAGAGAACATTTCCATCACATCTTCTCTTTTCTGTCTAAGAGTTTTATTTTTCAAGAACAAGTTCCAGCATGCTGGGGTCAGCCACACAACAAAATGGTGGCAACCCCCAGAGAAGTTTGTGGGCTTCTTTAATACATAGCTAGAAGAATTCCAAGGACAGTTATGTTATCTCCAATGAATCTGATTGGCTGAGCAAGCAGCAATTATAGGAATACATGTCTGTTTGTCTGGGGCATGCTTGGTCATTTCCCAGACAAGTCTTACAGGGAGGTTATAGGATTTGTACTGTAGGCAATTACTCAGCCTGGAACATGCTATCTCCCTCAACTACTTGCTGTCCTAGAACACTGTTGATTCACTGCCAACTGTTTGTATTTTTCCAGGAAATCCTTGTCTGCCCTCTCTGGGAAAAGAAATTGAAACTTAAGCCTAATAGTGGCTGAAGCTTGGAGACATCTACCATGACCTTACTATGGCTTCTCAGGTGTGCATGTGTTTGTTTGATTTTTCTGCAAATGTGAGAATGTGGAGGCAAGAATCTTGATCTCAATTTTGTGCTGTTTTATACTTCATTTTTAATGTTTTTTATGTTACAATATATTATATTACATGACATTATGTTATATTTTGTGTTGTCATTAATGCCCACTGAGTTCTCTGGCCAGTGAACTTCAGGGTTCTTATTGTCCCTGCCCTAGTCTTGATCCCACCAGCACAAGGGTAACAGGAACCCTCTACCTTATTCATCTTTTACATGGATGCTGAGATCCAAACTCACATCCTCATTTTGCACAGTAGGTGCTTTATTAACTGAGCCATATCCCAGCTTCAAACTTCTCAAATATGCTTTTACTTGAAATAGAATTATATCACTTTCCCCCTTCCTCAAACCCTTCCCATGCTCCTCCATCTCTCAAATTCATACATTTTTTTCATTTATTATTAGTGCTATTTATGTATTGTATGTGTACACACACACATATATGTATATATATATATGTATAACATATTGAGTCTATGTTTGCTATTTGTGTGTATAGCTTCCAGAATAACCAGTTTGCACTGGACAAGCAATAAGGGGTGCATCTGTGGAAGAGACTAACACCCTTGTTCTAGCAGTCATTAGTTATTTATAGTTCATTGTGTAGGGTAGCTGTTCATGAAGATTTCTCACATTAACATCTTCACTGATATTGTTATTGTTCATATTTATGCAGCCATTTCCAGGAAAAACTGTTCAGAATATTTGTTCTGAGGTTAGAACCTGTGGTTTACCATTTTCTTCACACTTCATAGAACTTGAGATGTCTCTCAAGTGGACACTCAAAATCATTTTTGAATTTTAACATTTAAAAAAATACCTTGATTGTCTCCAGTTTTTACACTCTGTTTCATTCCAATTGTCCTTTTGTGCATTAAAGGCCTTTTATCTCATGTCTGGGTCTCATTTCTTTTTTGCTAACTCTTATTGTACGTAAAGTATCCTCTTCTTGTTTGGGCACTAACTATAGCTATTTCACTTTGTACCTTTTAAAACGGTATTTATGTTCTTTTAATGGGGTTTTGTAAAGTTCCTACCTGTCAAAGCTTTTCTTTGGTGACATCTGAATGAAGATTCTGCATAGAAAGTACAAAGTCTATCTTGTCCATTCATCAGCATTATGGTTGCTCTGAGCACCCTATAACTCTATTTACTTATAAATTGCCTCACTAAATGTTAATATGACTTTATAATAAATCAAGCTTGGTTTTTTCATCAATGAATATTTTCTACAGAAATAATTTCAAAATCACTTTTTTGTGAAACTTGACAATCACACAGTATGTAAACTAGAATCATATTGTGAGAAAAAGTCAGCTATCTATTGTCATGAGATAAATATATCTGTTAAGACAATTATTTTTCAACAGGTTGAAATAGTTGCATTATTTATAATTAAAAAACTTAAAAATACCTAAATATCTTCTAAAGAAAAATGATTTAACACAGAAACAAGTAACAGATAATACAAACCAGCAGTAGCAGGACCATGCATGTACATAAAACTGGCTCACAGCTGCTGCAGCAACCAGTCTGGGATGCCAAATGCTCATGTCTGCATCAGTTGGCCCAGGCCAATGTGACCAAAATTTAGTAAATTACTGATGATTGACTACTTCTGTTTAATATTTTAAATTAATACCAACCACAAAACTAGGATGTAATAAATTTCTATTTTTAACATATCCAGTGTGTAGTACCTTGTTATGATATCCTAAAAAGTTTTTCAGTATTCAGTTAATAAAACTGTACATTGAGGGATGAAAATTTTATTATATGTAAATAATACCCAATAAAACTAAGAAAGAGGGTCAGATAAAACAATATCATTAAAAATGACAATGGTCACAGCTCTGTTCTTGAAGGCTTGCTATTGCTGGTTTATTTGACTCAACTTCTCTATACAAAGACAGGGGCCTTTCTTCCTCTCTCTGGAAAAGAAATAGATGTTGTGAGAGCATATCATAAAGAACACAGTGAGTGTGGCCTTGACTGAAAGTAACAAAACAAGATCTTTCTGCCCTATAGGCTCTTAAATTCCATCAACTGGACAAATGAAACCAACGGTTTGATATTAAAATAAGCACATCTCTATTATTTTGACATCATAGTTTGCTTTTTAAAACTGAAGAAATTTCAGACACATACTGTGCTTAGGATACACCTTTTTGAAGCCCTGTGCACAAATTGTTGCCCTTTTGTTCCTACTTCTTGATGATTAAATAAAAATAATAATTCCTCAGAGGTAGCATGTCTGTAAGAAGCAAAAGCACTGTACCAAATAGGCCCTCAGGAGTTCCCTCCAAATGACACATCCATGTCCCACAACAAAACAGGAACACATCACTGGCTCCATAAGTGTCTGTGGCTCTATGTACTTCTCTTAAAAATATACTTGTTTGTGATCTTTCTTTAAGGAAGTAAAATTTATGCCATTTTTCTATTGTGGTAGACAGAGGAACTGAAAAGTTGTGTCTGCTTTGGTCAAACATTCCTTGAAATTTCCTCTACATTTAAACAATAGAATAGATGGTTTTGCAGACCCTGTCTGACCTGGGTAAATACCAGTGAAGATTTGAGTGAAGGGACGTAACTCTCCTTTGTCAACTCAGAAAGATTCAATGACGATTGCTGCAACAAAGTAAAGATTGATGAGAACTACTAGGTGTCACTTTATTTTATGGTCCATTTCTCTTGAAAGGACAAAAGATCCTCCTGGGCATCTACAACATCTCATTCTTCTAAAATCTATGAGGGTAAATCAGTGCAATGATCAGGAAAACAAATGGTGCTTGAATAAGTCATCATGAGTAATCTTTTATGTAAATGCCCACAATGTTACCACAGATATTGAAGGGCACCTTGGAAGAACACTTGGCTTTAACAATCATGGACCCAGAGGCCAGAGCAGCTGTGATGAGTAATTGTGATTGTCAATGTGATGGGCTCTAAAATCACCTAGGAGACCAAAGGCTTTTCTAGATTTTTAGATGAGGATACTTGTCCTAAAGGTGGGTGGCACAATGGGCTAGAGTCCCAGACTGAATAAAAAGGAAAAAGCATGGAACACAAGCACCCACCTCTCTCAGCTTCCTAAATGCAGCCATATGACCAGCTGACCATACTCACATGCCTTCCCTATCATTGCAGACTGCACCTGCCAATCGCAAGCCAAAATAAACCAATCTTTCACTAAGGTACTTTTGCCAGAACAAAAAAAATACACTGATTCAACAGTTGATATTAGTTCAATGGTTTGCTTGATGACAGACCATGGATGTCAACATGCCTAAGCGTTAGGTATGGTTAAAAATATTAGACATGACAGATGCTCTTCTAAACCCTCTTTGCGTCACTTTATTTTTACTTACACATAAAGTATAAGAAAAGGTGTATTGATAAAGTCATACTACTTTCCAGGTAAAAGAGAAATTTTTTTTGTTGTTTTTTTAACAGAATCTCTCTGTGTAACTGTCCTGGCTGTTACAGAACTCACTTCATAAACCAGGATGGTCTTGAACTCACAGGGATCCACCTGCTTATGCCTCCCAAATGTTGGAATTAAAGACATGCCAGGCTGGTAAGACAGACAGAATCTTGGCAAACTTTGCATGTGCCAGCTATGTTAAAATGTATTGCATATGACAAGTAGGTCAAAACCTCAACGCTACTCTAGCCTTTGAGAAGGACATGGAAGTATTAAATGGCCACTATAACTTACCCATGCATCTGATAATGCAAGCCATAGTATACCATCTTCAGGTTTTGTGGTTCAGAAAATCTATCACTCCTTGAGACAATAATGTACTCCCTGAGGAATGATAGCATTATATCAGTGTGTCTCTGGAAGTCTTAAAAGTATTTTCAAGTTGAGTAAAAAAAAGATTTTTACAGAACTTACTAAAAGGAAAATGATGTTATGATATATATCATATATCTATATGATATATATGTGTTTCTGATCCCAGATCTTATAGATCCTACCTCCTGGAAGCTGTGCTTATAAAAACTTTGTTTTAATTTTGTTATGACTTATTATGATCTTCATCTGATAGTGCTATAAAATAAGAGAGAGAGGGATAAATAATACAGTGGAGAAGAAAAAGGGACAGATACATACCCTACACACACCTACACATACCTCATCTCACACAGACACTTACTCTGGTCATTTTCACTTTTAAACGTAGCTTTTAAAGACTTCTGTGTCTTTTCCAAATTAATGTAGTAAAGATGTGTTTCTTTTTAAAAACACCTTTAGTGGAGAAGTACAAGTTGCCTTTCCAACAGTTTGAAATAATTGATCCATAAAGAATTAAATGATGTCTGACACTACACACACACACACACACACACACACACACACACACACACACACACACACACACACACAATGCTCAGAAAAGCCTCTTGATCGAAGAGAAAGAATCTTGAAGTTTTCATCCACTTGACCATGGTAACCAATAAAATCAATCTCTGGACAAAGTATATGCAGAGTGTTATCCAAATTACAAAACACATATTGAAGAAAAGCTAATGGAGACAAAGCCCTACTAGAGACACTTTCCTCCACTCAAATCTCACATTCACACATTTCTGATGAGGTGCTTATGATTCCCCTGCTAATTATGAACAAACAAAACTAACCAACATGAGACTTGACTACATTTTAATAGGACAAAATCATAAATATTGTATGGATTGCAGTAATATTTGTTCACATAACAATGCCTTTTTCTTTGCTAATGACTGCCATTAACAGGATTTATTCTGGAGGCTGCAAAGAATAATCTGCTCCATGTTTCCCTTGTGGCTCCTAGTGTTCCCTAGCAGCACCCAGCATCTTTAGGTATGTGGATTTGTGGGACTCAGAGCAGCTTGACCACAGGAACCTTAATGAAAGACAGACAGACAGCACGGACATTGACAATAGACCAGATAGTCTCCAGATAAACCTTAAGGACTACTGCTAAATGCTGAAACATCCCTAGAATTCAAAGCAGTCAATAAATTAATAACATAACAGGTACTCCTAGTCCAAGCTTGGACCAATCCCAGGGCTGTAACCATAATCACACAGCTCAAACCCATCCCACCCCCAGTAAAAACTCTTGCCTTCATCAGGGTTGCTCCTACTCTACCACTGAGTAGGAGGGATGGAATAATCCAAGCTAGCTTGTCAATAAACAAATTCTTTGCTGTTGCATCAGACTTGTCTCTTGGTGGTCTTCTTGGGGGTCTGAACTCTGGGCATAACAGATTCATCATCATAATCTTTTACTTCATCTTTATATTCAGTTTTTATTGGATGTTTTGTTATCTCTGATCCTTCTTATAAGACTGTCAGTCAAATTATATTAAGATTCTATGATAGTGTTCATGTCACATTGTCAGAATATAGAATCACCTAGCAGATGGGACTTTGGGCATGTCTATAGGAAGCTATTTTACTGTGTTAACTGTGGTGAGAGGAGATGCACGCTGTAGGCAGTGCCCTTCTCTGGCTGGAATCCTGGACATATAAAATGAGCAGAGTGATCCCAGCATTGGATTCATCCCTCTCTGTTTGCTGACTGACAATGTCATGAAACCAAGTGCTTCCAGCTCCTCTTACTTTGACTCCCATGCCATGATGGACTGCATCATTGAACTATGAGCTGAAATAAACCATTTATCCTTGAGTTCATTCTATCAGGGTATTTTATCCACAATAGCAAGAAAAGAAACTAAGCCACACCTACCTCATACAAATGTGATCATCTCACAATAACACATTTTCAGATAAGATCACATTAAACAAACTTGGAAAAATAATTTATTATCGTGGTACTAACCCACCAAGAAATATATGCTAACTAAGGATTTTTATTTAAAAGTTACTTACATAACAGGGATTGTTCCAGGGGAGAAGGGGAAAAAGTAGGAGAAGGACAGAGAAGCGGAGAGCAGGACCTTGGAGAGCACGAACGATCCACACCATGGACAGCAGGACCTTGGAGAGCACAAAAGATCTGCACAGCAGCGAGCAGAAGCAGTCCCAACTGTGGAGAACCAGAGCAATCCTAACCGTGCAGAGCAGGAGCGATCTGTGGAATGATCTGTGCAACAGAGCGAGAGCAGTCCCAGCCGGCTGGTCCTTCCTTCCACGTCACTTGTCCAGCGACGCGATGCTTCTGTCTTCCGGCGCGGCGCTCTTTCGTTGTTCCCACACACACACTCCGCCCAGCTCAGCACTCCAGTGTGGCTTTTTTGCATAGCTTCAGACTTCCCGCTACATCTCCCCTTCTGTCTAAATAAGAGGGCTCTAAACTAAATATAAAACTACATACTATAGGGATCGTCATAAGGCAGTGTCTGGGGAAGAGAAAGGTACTAACATAAGTGAGGTCAAACCACCACTAACAAACAACAAATACAAGGTGCAATTTAATGTCTAAAATGTTGATATGAGGAAATGCACAGGGATTGCTTCAATGCTGTTTATCTCGAACAATAAAGTTCTAACATCTGAGTGTCCTTGCTGAGATGTGAAGTAATAACAACCTCAACTATCCAGTCTTCAACACCATCAAGACCTGAGAAGGAAAATATATACCTGAAGTTGGAAACATGATGAAGTAACTTCCAAAATTGAGGAGAAGACAACAACAGTTAACTACCTGGACAGTCATTCACCACTTCTCTGTACAACGGGACCATCCATCCTTGTGGCTACGGGCCTATGATATCTGACAAGTCTCCATAGAAGCAGGATATTTTTTGGTAGTACAGTCTTATCCTGTCTATGCAGGCTTCAGCAGTCTCTATCCTTCATCCTGCTCATCCATATCAGATAGTGAGCACGCTGACAGCAGTCAGGGCAAGTGCTGTTCTTTGCCCCTCAGGCCATTGTTCGCCAAACAAGACAATTTCTTTGCAAGATGTCTGTGATGCTCAACACCACCTTGAGAAAGGACCGGTGATGCCAGGAGTTGTCATGTCTCTCAAGGCCAAATTCGAGATAACAAAATCTTGAATGCCATATTCTCTTTGTCTATGAAGTGGTTGAAGATGCCTATCTACCTGGTATTTTCTAACATGTTTCCAAAAAGCCTGAGTACCCTGACTATCAGGTGGCAAATCTGAATAACCATAATCTGCAATCCCAATCAACCAAGAAAGTAAAGCTAACATTGTAAAAATAGGCATTCCAAAATGAGTGTACAGCTCCTCCATAATAATTTCAAGTATAACAATCTTATGAATATTGACCAAAATACACATTTTGTATCAAAAGACAACAATATCCTAACTATATATTATTATACAAAATATCTGAACAGGGTTATATAAAACAACTTGTGTATATGTTACAACAAATGTTTTGACTAGCATAAATAATTAGAGGTAGAAATTGCATTATGGAAATGACAATGTACTTAATGCACATCAATGTGCAAAATATTTTAAACAGAGGTAGACACGTGTAAATTAAGGTAATTATACATTCAACTTTGTAGCAATATACATATTATCTCAATCAAACATATAGATTGATTTCCCATTTGTATCAATATACAAATGTTTGTACCATGGCGATTCATTTTTCATACATCCTTTGGTTAATAGTTGTTTGCAAGTATAATGATCTCCTATCTATTTCCTTTTCCTTCTCTCTCTCTCTCTCTCTCTCTCTCTCTCTCTCTCTCTCTCTCTTGAAATTCCTACATCTATAATATCATTCTATCCTCTACCCAAGATTAACTTATAACCATCACATCAAAATGATAATTGACCATAACCCTCACTTGAATGACCAACTTATTGGGAAAGGGACGTAGTTCTTTCATTAAGTTGCTTCATGCTGGCCTGTGGGCGACAGTATCTCTGTGGGGTCCTGTAAACTAAACAATGGTTAAGTCCTAATGAAGTAACTGTAAACATATATAACCATTCCACAATTGTCTATAACCATTCTCATCGTACTGAGTGAGTCCATCTGAAATTCTTGTTAAAGATATGATATGAAACTATCTTACAACTGTCCTGATTGGCCTATACCTCAAAGATGATCACTGAGTGACATACAGCAGGTTCTTTCTTTCTCTGTCTCAAAGGGCTTTCATTTTCTGCTTTTTTTTCTTTCAGTGGGGGCCCCATCTTCCTTCTGGATGCCTTGGAGAGTGCTGGTAGAAGAAATTGTTTTTTATAGTGGGGAATCCAATGAATACTATTAACTGAAGATATTGAACCATCAGAAAGAATTGTGTACAGACAAGATTTTTAGATTAAGAGAGTAGGAAATGTAGAAAGAAGTAAGATTTAAGATTTAAAATAAAAGTGAGATAAGATTGGTCCCTATATATTTCATCTATTTTCTGTCCCACTTCAGGTGGCTTTTCTGATGTGAGACAGAATTGTTAAAGTTTTATTTACCAATATGCTTGGGTTTAGAGAGGGAGAAAGCCACTTGCTCCACCTCCAAAGCCAGCCTTTTTTGTTATCAAACCAGGACCTCCTTTATATATATAAATACATAATCATTAGATATAGATGTACAGTTGTGAGAATAGAGAAATTACCCTTAGTGCCTGTCAGTGTCAGGTGTCCTTGTAATCCCCTGTAGTCCTTTTAACGTTTCAAAAGTCTGAGCATTCGGCATCCTTTTAGCTTTGTGAAGAGGGTTGTATCCATTCTTCTGTAAAAACAAAATTAAAACCCTGCCACCCTCAATTAAATGAATGTTCCTTACCACATATCCAATTGTCTTATCGGCATATGAGCCGTTACTTCTTTTCCTCAGGAGGGTTCTTCTTTTCGAATCGGTTCTTTATCAGTCTTGTTGGTACCCATATTTTCTCTTTTCCTATGGAAACAAAAGCAAAACCCCTACCCCAACGAAGT